>OZ024742.1:248440817-248450817 GCA_964016885.1 Eledone cirrhosa
ACACACACACACACAAAAAAACCCCAACCACAGAAATACAAACACACATACAAAAACATATATATACATATATACATATATATATATACACACACAGGAAGAAGCCTGACCCTACGGCAGAGCTGAAGCCTTTTCTGAGGCTATTATATAAAAACACACAAAACTATTATATAAAAAATTAACATCTAAAAATAAAAATAAAATAAAAAAATAAAAATGTTGGTATGTGAAGGGTAAGGCAAAAAAATAGGGGGAGGGAGGGGGGAAAAGACATAGGAAATGGTTTAAATATAAGGGGAGATAAGGATGAAAGAGAATACAAGAGTACAGAACGTAGATTCAGCAGGTAAAAAAGAACCGTAGTAGAAGTAAAGAGCAGAGAATGAGTTCAAGGTGGTTGAGTTATCATAGGAATGTCAATCCAGTTACAGATCAGATGTGATTTCAGGTGAGGACAACATCTGAAGATCTCGGTCTTTGAGTTCAGGCAAGCAGAAGTGACTTTCAAGTTTAGCAAAATCCTATATTTTTCTGTGGTACACAAAGAACAATTCTTTGTGCCCCTTTGGTACACCCTCGAATGGTCTAAAATAGACCAATCGATAGAGTACGGGATGTTTTTTTCCTTGAATTCCCACACCTTACACGAGAGGGCCGTTTTTGTACGTTTATCGGCGTGCTTAAAAGAAGCGACATGTGTGTAAAACCTGGTTTTAAACCTGTCCTGGCTCATGCCGACATATCGCTCACTCCTGGCTGGCTGGTTGTTGATTAAAGGTGTTATTTTAGCCTCATAAACAACAGATTTGGTGTTACGTTTGCCCTGCAATGGGCATTCATCCGGATTCCTGCAAATGCATCCTGGATTTGTTCTCGTATGATTTGAATTAGTGATCTTGGACTTCATAGATGGGAAACAAGAGTAACTGATCTTAACTACATTCCTATTAAATATCTTATAATATCTATGATTATGAGGAAAATGTTTATCTAAGAGTTCAAGGAATTTCCTTCCTACATTAGTTTTGACAGAGAAACCACTGGTAAATAGAATAATTGCCTTATGTTGTTTATTACATAACTATTAAGCTGTTACCTACATAGAGCACTCTTTTTTCCTGGACTTTTCCGACGGAATTACTTCATTTATACACACACACACATATATATATATATATATATATATATACATACACACGCACACATATATAAAGAAAGAAATACATTAGTCTTCAAATTTATTATTATTACTATATTTATATATATTATATATATATATATATATATATATATATATATATATATATATATATATATATATATATATATATATATATATATATATATATATATATATATATATATATATATATATATATAATATATATATTATAATTATCAATGCTGGTTGATCCAGTCAACCCACCAAAAATGGTGTAATCAGGGAGAAGCCTTCAACAAGGAGGGTACTACTGTTTTGCTCGGATTTGTATAGATGGTTAAACTGGATTAAATACACCATTCTGTGTCGTGGTCAACGCTTAACACAGCATACCCGTATGAGGAAGAATTATCTACGGTTGGGTGTGAATTGCTCACCACAGAGGCTGTGGAGATTCTAAAGGGTGGTCCCCACATAATAGATACATAATAGATACATAATAAATACACGCTCTGATGTTAGTAATACATGTAAACTCAAAATATCTAAAACTTCCCTAAAACGATTTAGTTAGCATTTTTACCCTATCATTCGACCGCCACCCTATCAACAACGTGTAAAGGACCCAAATACTGCTGCACTCTGTAAGACTCATAGATCACTGATTTATCTATCCATCTAAGCATTTGGCCGTTCTCTTCCCTCGGATAGTTACTCTAGCTCAATCCATAACCTTGTTCTCCACCTTCACTTATAACCGGTTATTCTTTTACTCTTTTACATCACTTTTTCGTTTTCTTCGTTTGTTTCTCTCTATCTGCCTATCTACCTCCACTTATAGGGAACCACATACGCACGGGCACTTAGGAGTTTTGTATCTCAGTGGGTATACAGCTGCCGGTAATCTGTAGTTCACATGTACCTCCACATACAACTGAATTAGACTATGCACACAAGCGCATGGCTAGGTCAACTCAATCTACTCTGATCTGAAGCGCACACCCATATTGCTACAGTCACGCGTTTTAGCGCCCTCTACATGTACAACAGTCTTCATCGGGAGGATGTTTCGCAGACTGACCAACGCCAGTTTGGCAGTTTGGGAAATTCACTGTTACAACTCGCTGGGGTCTAACAGATAAAGAATATGCATAGATTAATCAACGGCTTTACTAACCTTTAGTAATCAGAGCGATTGAGCCTAAATTGAATAGCCTGACTCTTTTTAGTGAAATGGCCTACTTATATCAGCTACTGCTACGGCCATTGTAACTCCATCTACCGTGTGCAATAATGACCTTTCTTTTCACTCGAAATGTGCATCACAGGATGTTGTAATGGAATACATTGATGTTTAATGTGTGATGCAGACTTTCTTCCTTTTCTTAATATATATATATATATATATATATATATATATATATATATATATATATATATATATATGCGTGAGTGTGCGTGTAAATTCCAGACAAAGGAAATTGAATCCCTCCCTCCATTGTATACATACAGAACGCAATCGTAGACACACCACAACTAACCACACGGCCACCTAAATATATATGTACGTGTGTGTGTGTGTGTGTGTGCGTGCGCGTGTGCGTGCGCGCGCGTGTGTGTGTGCGTGTGTTTTGCAACGCTCTTTAGCAGTCAATCTCTATCACGGCAATTCTAATTATTTTTGTTATGATATATTTCCAGTTAATAACGTCATTATCAGCATATTACTTGCGGCCGCTCAACTATAACTAGGCGAACGTGCACACAGACATACATGTACACACACACACATACTCTCTCCCTGCCTCTTACTTTCTCTCACATACACACACACACACACACACACACATACACACATGCATATATATATATATATATATATATATATAGATAGATATTATTCACAATGTTAACAAATGAAAAATATTCTCATAATCAAAATATATACTTTATTATATATATTTCAAAGGTACAGTGTTGTTTTTTTTAGTACGTCCTCATCAGATAAAATATATGATTTGATATATTACATGAAACTACGGTCTTGATTATTCAAATCCAGTATTGGCGATACAGGAATTGAATAATCAAGACCGTAGCGGTATGTCATATATCAAATCATATATTTTGTCTGATGAGGACGTACTGAAAAAACAACACAGTACCTTTGAAATATATATAATAAAGTATATAGTTTGATTATGAGAATATTTTTCATTTGTTAGCATTTGGAAAACCCTCGTTGAGTGCTTCTAATATATTGTAAAATTGTATTCATTGAGTAATCAACGAACCATACTAATCTTTGGTTATATATATAGATATGTTTCTTTTATTTGCCACCAGAGCATCAAAAAGTGGATAGTTATTTGTATGTGTATATGTGTGTGCGCGTGTGTTTATTTGTGTTTACATACACTCCCACACACACATATATATATACATATATAATAGTAATGAGTATAATCGAAGTTGAAACTGCAAGTAGCTGATTCGCATCCGATTGAATTTCGAAGGGTGTTACAAAGCACTCAATGATAAAGTAATTAAGAAATTTCTCATCAGAGATACAATGAATAATTCGAGGTAATAACCAGAGGCATGTTGCCACATTAATACTGCAAGAACGAAAAACACAGATATGTTAAACATGAACCTGGACCTAATCTATAGATATATAGCTTCGATAGGTTTCTGGAAAATTCGGAAGTTCCAAGCCACGTTGTGTAATGTATATGCAGGTCAGAAATGTACCCTAAGATGGAATGGGAGTTTCCCTTCGTCAAAAGGATTTTCGTTCCAAGTATGCACTTTCATCAGGTCCTGAGACAAAACAGCCATTCGACTGTAGTAGTAAATATGGTAGTGAGGTCCGGTGTTCTTTCTCAAAAAGAGGAAGGTTACATCCTGGGTTTTGGCGAGTACATTCAAAAGTGTGAACAAAGGATATATATATACATATAGTAAATGAGTGAAGAATAACGTGGTCGGCTGTACAATAGGTTTTATTTAAAGTATTAACAATTGTTTCATTAGTCCGGTGTGTCTAAAAACCGTTGGTCTCTGAGATATATGTAGTAAATTTGGGCCTAAATTTTAGAACTCGCCATTTCAATGATATATCACATCTATGTATTGCTCTATTGCATTCCTACTCGCTCTCCCCTCTCTCTGTTTATATATATATATATATCGTTTCTGAATTTGTTTAGCAAGATTCTTTATCTGAAAACGTGTCTTGAAACCGATATTGTTATACTTTGGGAGGGTCATGTTGCCAATAAGAACACACGCACTGGCTGCTTTCACTTCAATTTATTATAAGTTTTATAAATTTTATAAATTTCCGGTTGGTTGGTTGGTTCCACAACCGGCTGGTTGTTTATATATTGTCAAAGTTCTTTCGTCAGACATTCTGAGACCCCATCATTGACTTGGGATTCTTTTCTTTGTTTTGTGCCTCTTCTTTGTTCTGTCCTATGCCATCTTGTTTTTGTGTGTGTTGTGTGCTTAGTTTGCGCATGTGTTTCATCCGGGTCTATGTGTGTCTTTTTGTTTGTTTATTTATTTGTTTATTTACACGTTACTAGTTAGTTGTTTGTTATTTGTGTGTGTGTTTACATTTTGTCCATAATTATAAGTTGTGATGTTGCAATTCCATTCATGTCCTCTAGTTAATTTTGGTTGGAGCTCATTTATGTTTATTGCCTCTGTGATTTGTCTAAGCATTGCGTCTTTTCTGTGTGTAGATTCTATTTTTACCTCTATGTTCTCTGATTTGCCCTTATGTCCTATTTTAGCAGGTTGGTGGAGTATCGATGAGTCTTTTCTATCTTGGAGTCTTTTCTATCTTGGAGTATTTTCTATCTTTGAGGTCACATAATGTGTGACGAAAGAACTTTGACAATATATAAACAACAATCCGGTTGTGGAACCAACCAACCAGCCGGAAATTTATAAAATTTATATTTATAAAATTTATAATAAATTGAAGCGAAAGCAACAAGTGTGTGTGTTATTGGCAATATGATCCTCCCAAAGTATAACAATACATATATATATATATATATATATATATATATATATATATATCGATTGTCATCTGTGGAAACCGTTCTCATAATCAACAGCAAATGCATGAAGGACATCTCGATTGCATAGATAACCGTGGAAATAATTATTATG
Organism: Eledone cirrhosa; assembly: GCA_964016885.1. Taxonomy (NCBI): domain Eukaryota; kingdom Metazoa; phylum Mollusca; class Cephalopoda; order Octopoda; family Eledonidae; genus Eledone; species Eledone cirrhosa. The sequence continues at coordinate 248,446,165 of OZ024742.1, forward strand.
ATTAAACGATATATGAAACCTCAGCATCTTATTTTGTTATTTTATATATATATATATGTATGTATAGGTATGTACATGTATGCATATATATATATATATATATACATATTATATATGTATATATATATAGAAAGAGTCAGGATCCCGAATGCTGCGATCCGGCCTTTTCGACAGCTAGATCCTAACATTTGGGTCTAGCTGTCAACACGACCGAAGCTCAGCCGTCGGGGTTCTGACTCATTTCCTATTATTACCCATTCTACTAACCTAAGTATTGAGCAATGTGGAGCGTTTTGGTCCAAGTGGTAGCTTGCCACACCCTCTTTGTTATATATATATATATATAAATGAACACACGTGTTTTTTCTCGAAAAACATTTTTTTTTCTTTCATCCTTATCTCACATTCTTATATTACTATTTCTTTCGTTTTTCAAACTTCTGATGAGGGACTAACATTCGAAATATGAAGAGCCTGTTCCTAATATATCAACCGTTGAACTGATATATAAATATGTTCATTGTACTGCATCGTTTTGCTGTGATATTTACCGTTTCCATTTTGCATACACACATGCTCACGCACCTATTGCACACACACACACACACACACACACACACACACACACACACGCGCGCAATATATGTTCGCGTGTGTGTATATACGTATGTATGTATGTGTTTAAGTATGTATGTATGTGTATATCTGTCCCTGTGCTCGCTAGTGTTTCTGTGATGATTATACATACATTTTAATGCCCGCACATATAACATTTTCATTCGAACGAAATGAATTTTAATTTTCCCGCAGAAGTCTAAAGATGCGTTTTATGTTCAAGTAATAAGATATAGTGTTCAACAATAAGGAAAATTGCAGACATGCAATTACCTAAGTCTTGTGTTATTATTTTCTGTGTTATTTAAATCTATTACTATCATCATTATCACATTACTTCAGCGTCTACTAAAAAAAACAGCTTGATTTTCAAAATGGCGGATATCAAACCTGATGTTCTCTAATGCTTTCTTCTTTTAATTTTACACTCGTTTGCTTTTGATAGAAATAGTTTCCAGCAGGATGTCTTAATAAGAAGTGGGGGAGAAACTAAATAAACATTTACATATGTACCTACAGTATATACATGTATATGTACTCTATAGATGTATGAATCTTTATATGCATATATATATATATATATACACACACACACACACACACACACACACACATATATATATATATATATATATATATATATATATATATATAAATATCGATGTATATGCACTATATAAATGTAAACATATATATATATATATATATATATATATCACTCTTTGAATCTCCCTCTCTATATATACATATATATATGCATATACAAATATATATAAATATAAGTATGTATACGTACATACATATATGTATACAGACGTACAGTAGTATGTATATACATACATGCACACTTATATATATATGTACGTATATATATGTGTGCATGTATGTATATACACACTACTGTACGTCTGTATACATAGTGTATATGTATGTACGTATGCATACTTATATTTAAGTATCAGCCGTACTAAGAATGAGAAATGAAATTTCATTTTTTCCATTTAAATATATATATATATATATATATATATATATATATATATATATATATATATATATATATATATTACATATGTGTGCGTGTAGTATGTTTGTGTGTGTGCGTTTGTGTGTCTGTGTATGTTTTCCTTCCCATTTTTATCTGTATGAAGAACTTTTTCGGCTTGTCGTTTATGTAAATATATAAACTGGATTACATAAACACCCGTGGTTTTGCTTCGAAGACATGAAGCTTTACACGTATACGCATACTCTACCCGCACACTCATATATGGAACTAGCTGTTGAAACGGAATCAGAATGGAGGCGGTAAAAACCAGTTAGACAATTACTCAGCATAGTACTCGATACTTGGGTCAGTAGAGTGGGTAATATGAAAAATTTGGGACTCTGATGACTGAGCTACAGCCATTTCAACGGCCGGATCTATCTGTCGAAACGGACAGAGCTCAGCTGTCGGGGACCCGAATATTTCGTATATATATATATATATATACAATAAGAAAATGCGAAGTAGTTTCAGATGTTAAAGTCCTTTATTGATGAGACTTAGATACATATTTCAACGCCAACAGTGGTCACACGATTTCGCCTGACCAGTGCCATGATCAAATCAGACAGATTCTTACATTATAAGGTTACGATCTCGTGGCAATCCAAATTTAAACAAAATGACGGACAAATAGGAAGCGCTTGACGAGTTCGCCCGTCTCCTTGTGAGCGCTAATTAAATCCAAAGCTTTGTACAGGCGCAAATGTGGAGGAAATTGGCCATCTATCTTCTACCCCAAATCACACTCTTGTCGATACAGCCACGTAGCCACCAAGCTCTTCGGCAATAAGCCCGAAACTAGCTGTTTGCAAGAGCTCAGCCGTCCGTTCCAGATTCTTTATATGTATATAGTGTAGTAAATGTTTTGTAGAAATATCAAAGGGTAAGAGCAATCAGTCCATATGAGTTTACTATATATGATTACAACGGTGATATAAATAGGTACTTACGTTTCGTTTGCTGTCGGACCCCAACGAAACTTAAGTACCTGTCTATGTCACTGTTATAATTGTATATATATATATATATATATATATATATATATATATATATATATATATATATATATATATATATATATATATATTATAAAGACGCACGAGGAGCAAATATATCCATTTTGTCTGTTGCTTCCTCAGACTTATAATTTTATATATATATACATATATATATATTGTCTGAATGTATCTATACACCTGGTTTGTGCATCGAGTGCTCGTTCATATACGTACCACCCATGTAATTCACCGAAAAGCATATTGAGCACTCGATACCCAGGTCGAGTATAAATATACATATATATATATATGTATATATATTTATATATATATATATATTTATATATATGTATATATGTATATACATAGGTATATATATATATATATATATATATATATATGGAGAAGAAGTTTATGAAACGGAAATGCGGGTATAAAGAATTTATTAGGTAACAATTGTTTCTATAGTGTACGGGTTACCTATACCTCGCTATTTGAATAATATAAAAATATTATCATAAATCATAGGTACACTGTAAGAAAACACACCATGTCGTCGGACCTTTGGAGTAGAATGATATGAAAATATTTTATACACTAGATATAAGATAAAGAAGGAGGTAGGAAGGGAAGAGGAAGAGGGAAGCGAGTAAGGTGGATGGAGTCTTAGGATTTAAGACTGTCAGAGTAGTAGAGATTGTAAGGAGAGAATGCTTTGGCAGCAGTTAGCTTAATGAGGCGTGTTAGGGTTGGCGGAGGATGTAAATTCTTCTAGTGGTGTTGTTTGGACAAAATTTAGTTAAAGGGGTCAAAGTGGTACAGAGTTACCGACAAGTTATTGGGGCTATTATAGTAGCAGGTTATTTCTAAAGGGGGCCAAAAAACAGTGTTTAGTACTATTATTATAGAAAGCCATATCGTGTGTATAAACATATAAAACAGAAATTTGCAAACGGTGGTGTAAAAAGGTAACATTACATGCATATATATATATATATACAGAGAGAGAGAGAGAGAGAGAGAGAGAGAGAGAGAGAGAGAGAGAGAGAGAGAGAGAGAGAGAGAGAGAAGTTGAGGAGTAGGTGTAGTAATAAAGTCAACACTATATTCCTGCATCATAGCTTCGGTAAACATTACATGTTATGTTGTTGCTCATCTTGTTCTTTTCTGATTATATCCTCCCATTGTCACATGTAAGTCTGGAAAAGGGATGTTTCTCCCCTCTCCCCTCTATCTTTTTATCTCCCTTCACCCTCTCACTATCTCTTCTCCTCTCTCATTATCTTATTATATCTTTTTCTTTATATATATTTGTAAATATATATAAATATATTAAATTAAAACTAAAAAGTTGAATGACATATATACATAAAATAAACACATCAAACAATTACAGGGGATAAATTGTAAAGAGTGTAAACACACAAAGTTACCGAGGTAACATGACAAAAATGTTTGATATATTAGTCCCGTAACTATGTGTGTTTACACTCGTTACAATTTGTACCTTGTAAATGTTTGATCTGTTTATTTTTTATATATATGCCAGTCAACATTTTATTTTTAATTTAATATAAATGCTCGGATTTACTTCTTGGAATCTTTCAGCTTATTCCACGGGCGGTATGGGGCAAACTTCGGATATACTCAGACATGATATCTTCAATATATGACGGGACGTCAGTTTGTTCGAAGATGTACATTGAGTAAGAAGAAAATGACAATTAATGACACTTGGGATTCTGTTTGTTGAAAGTTTTGAGATTTGAAGTTGAGATTAATGCAGTTAATTGGTTGGTTGGGGTGCTGTTAATTGGCTGGTTGTGTTCGACTCTCTTCGCCGGAGATTCCAGATTGACGTGACTGCCTTCTGCTGTTACAGCCGCTGTTTTGAAAATCTTGATGTTGTTTGTATTTATGTTGACGTAAATTGCCAGGCGCCATTTGTAAGCAGAAGGCTCTCGGGTTGTTAATATTCTGACGTGTGAC
>OZ024742.1:248455817-248470817 GCA_964016885.1 Eledone cirrhosa
GCATATTATTAACTATGTGATTGTAAGATGCAATGATTGGAGTGATGTCAGATCTATCCATTGTATAAGAGGGGCAGAATGTTGGACGGACTGTCATTTCCTAATAGTAATTCTCCATACATACATACATACATACATACATACATACATACATACATACATACATACATACATACATACATATAGCTGGCACCTTCAACATTTGCAAAACATTCTTGCGATTCAAGGGATGACAATTACTTTTCTTTTACAAACTTGCCACCAGGAAGGTGGCCGGTCAAAAAAATATACTCGAAATTAAGAGAAAGAGATAATATACAAATACGTACATACATACTAAGGATATATATGTTAACATATATAATATGTTTATGTTTAATAAACACATTAGAGACGTGCTATGAGAGAAATCAAGATTAGCGAATGTTGGACCAAATATCTGATACTTTCTCCGGTAACTGAGATAAGCTGTACATTGTTCACAGCACAAAACTGAGAAAACATAGTTTGTTAGAGAAATATTATTTTTATAGCGTGTCACTCAGATATTTATTGCGCATAAACTAATCGTATCTGTTTTCATATACATCCCGATTATTGTTAACTTTGTTATTATGGCTGCCACCAATTAACTAAAACCAGCTAAGTCCACCATATATATAAATAAGATTTTGCAGCCGATGTTTTCTATTTGCGATATGCAAATCTGCATCTCATGCAAATAATAAATACGCAAATTCTATATAGATTTTAGCCTATTATCTATCCCAGTGCCAGTTGAGTGAGTGTCACTCATTAAAGATTAAGGAATCTTGAAAGAGGCGTCTGACATTGTCTGTGGTCAGTGAGATAAACTGCAACTTATTTATAGTGAATAAAAATCCCCTGGGAAAAATCGTTTCCTAACGAACTTCCTTTCTTTCATGTCGTTTCATATCGTTCCATGTCGAGACTTACATGTGTTTAATATACACAAAAGTATCGTATATGTTGTTATATATATTATTACTATAGTAAACAACACTGTATTAGTGGTATCAACAAAACATATGTATATACATATGTATATGCATATGTATATACATATATATATATATATATATATATATATATATATATATATATATATATATATATATATATATATATATATATATATATGTATGCATATATATATATATATATATATATATATATATATATATATATATATATATATATGTATATATATATATATGTATATATATATATATATATATAAGTGGTTACCCAACAGTTAGTTCACCATTCCGAGAACAATTGTTTCACCTTAGCGGGGATAATGTGTGCATATATATATATATATATATATATATATATATATATATATATATATATATATATTTATATATATATGTATATATATATATATATATATATATATATATATAAACATACATACATATATATATATATATCTCCAAACTGAATCTGAACCGATAAGGTCTGGTTTCTTGGGTATGCCACCATTTATAAAACAATCTTTTTATTTCATATGATGAGTGTCTACCAAAATGTTGGTACCCTTGAAATATATATAATAGAATAAATATGTTTTTATAAATATAGTTTCCATTTATTAATATCATTGACATTATACTGTAGAGTGCTTCGAATCTGTTATAAATAAATTTGTTGAATAACCAAAAAATTAAATATCTGTTTTCCTTATATATATGTATATATATATATATATATATATATATATATATATATATATATATATATATATATATATATATATATATATATATATATATATATATATATATATAAAGAGAGAGAGGTAGAACACTGGAAGGTAATATCCGTAGTGGTAGAGCACTCAGTCCATGGGACAAGTTAGGTACAAGTGGTTACACAACAGTTAGTTCACCATACCGAGAGATAATTGTTTCACCTCACCGGATCCCCGCTAAGGTGAAACAATTGTTCTCGGAATGGTGAACTAACTGTTGGGTAACCACTTATATATATATATATATATATACATATATATATATATATATATATATATATATATATATATATATATATATATATATATATATATATATATATATATATATATATGCATACATATATATATATATATATATATATATATATATATATATATATATATATATATATATATATATATATATATATATATAGAGAGAGAGAAAGAGAGAGAGAGAGAGAGAGAATTAGTATATTTACCAACATATGCGTACAGATGTACACTAATGCTAGCAAATACAAATATATATATATATATATATATATATACATATCATGTATCACACTCTGGACCTATACCACCTACCACATTTTTTATCATTGGTGGATTAGCAGTATCGGTAGAGGGTCGGACGCCATGCTTTCCAGCATAGTTACGTCCCTTTACGACCTGATTTCAAATCCCGCCGAGGTTGACTCTGCCTTTCATCCTTACGGGGTCGATAAAATAAAGTACCAGTAATGCACTGGGTAATTGCTGGCCTTGTGCCTAACGTAGAAACAATTCTTTTTTTTTTTTTTTACTTTGTAACTTCCCTCCTTAAAAAACCCCTTACTCCTCGGAGTTCCTGTTCTTCCTCTATCCGAACTTTCCTGTTATCCCCCTATCCGACTTGTCCAAAACCTTTATGTCTCCTCCAATTTCGCCATCGGTGAACCTATTATAACTGTATTTTGTACGTTCGTTTTCAATTATATATATTTATATATATATATATATATATATATATATATATATATATATATATATATAACGAAGGAAATGTGATAAGGAACCAGGTGGACCATAACGCACCAAAGTACTCAATACATAGGGTAGTAGAGTGGGTAATACGAACGAGTAGTCCAGAAATAGCCGTCGAAACGGCTTGAGCTCTGCCGTCGGGGTCCTATTTGTTCCTATATATACATATATATATATATATATATATATATATATATATATATATATATATATATATATATATACAACCATACGCACGTATATATATATTTATATATACATATATACACACATATATACATGCATAAATAAATCAGCTTAGAGACTTTATTAACTAAAGACTAATAGTGTGTCAGATAGATGGACGAATTAACAGTGCCAAAAGCCCAAATCAAAATAAGTCTATCAACACCAACACCGATAACGACACAAACACCACACCAACATCAACATCATCACCATCATCGAAACTAGCACCATAAGAATTAACTATGTTATTTATTATGTACATAATTTAAACATACTATATATAGTAGGAATATGTATTGGTTGTCCTATTTATTTCTTTTTAATGTCAATATTATAGAAACCACAACACATATATATATATATATATATATATATATATATATATATATATATATATATATATATATATATATATATATAAATATAATTCAGCGAGAATCGTATTTCGGCTGGTAGAAAAAGCGAAACGAAACGCAAAATCATAGAAATGCTGGCAAGCGCTCAATAGTTAAAAAACTAGAGCTAAACAATATATTAAAACGACTTACAAACTGAAAAAAATATATATACATATATATATATATATATATATATATATATATATATATATATATATATATAGGAACGAGTAGGACCCCGACGGCTGAGCTCAAGCCGTTTCGACGGCTAATTCTGGACTAATTTAGTCGTCGAAACGGCTTGAACTCAGCCGTCGGGGTCCTACTCGTTCCTATTACCCACTCTATTACACTAAGTATTGAGTACTTTGGTGCGTTATGGTCCATCTGGTTCCTTACCACATTTCCTTCGTTATATATATATATGCATATATGTATATATATATATATATATATATATATATATATATATATATATATATATATATATATATATATATATATATATATATATATATATATATATATATATATATATATATGTATATATATTTATTTGCACCAGCGTACATTTATGTTGTTATTGTGTGTTTGTAAGCGTGTACGTGTGCTTGTACGTAAGCCTGCGAAAAGGAATATATTTTTGCAAATGTTGTTCCCTATTGATCGAAGAATGGATTGATAGAATCTGGTGTCGCTTAGCTAGGAATTGCAGATAATGAAATGAAATTGCATCATGCAACATCGTTGCTTGATGCACAGTATATATATATATATATATATATATATATATATATATATATATATATATATATATATATATATATATATATATATATATATATATATATACATATATATATATATATATATATATATATATATATATATATATATATATATATATATATATATATATATATGTTCATATGTATATATATATAAATCTACACGCATCCTCACTCGCCCAAACACATACACATATATACACAAACACAAACGCATACACACACACACGCGCACACACACACACACATATATATATATATATATATATATATACATATTAATACATTTATATATATATTTATATATTTATATATTTATATATATATGAATATATATAATTTTTTATATATATATATATATGTATGTGTGTGTATGTGTGTAGTTTTATATATATGTCTGTGTGTGTATGTGTGTAGATTTATATATATATACATATATACTATATTATATATTATTCATATATTTTGCCTGTCATGTTTGATGTATTGCATGCGCACCGTTCACAACATCATACAACCTTATCTTACATACAGATATACACACTCATACATGCACTTATACACACAAACAGACACAGACACAGGCCCAGACACACACAGACACGCACACACACACACACACACACATATATATATATATATATATATATATATATAGGCAGTAATGGGATAGGGACCATCTACATCCCATTAATAGAGTGAACGATATTAACCTGGTCATCAAGTTTGAAAGTCTGTTTGACAACTGAACTTTCATATTAAGGAAAATATGCAATGTTGCTGATTTGGTTTTGGAATATATATATGCAATGTATGCTGACACATATGTGTAGAATATTATTCACTGGTTACATATATGAACTCACATATATAGACTTATATATCATGCATATTGGTGTATTCTCACCTACATGTATGGAGTCGATTAAACACCCTTGTACACATACGTCTTCATACTTTTTCACACAAAAATATATTTTACCTCACACAGACGGGGCAGTATTGATATATATGTATCTACATATGTATGTAAATCGATGTGTATGTTACTACTCACGATATTAATTGCATCAACGTTCTTCCAGTTTGATTGCTTTGCAATATTATTGCTACTGTCAACTACACAAGCCGCACCCATACACGCATACACACATACACACCCCGACGAATGCAGTCGTAAGTATATATAACTATACGGATACACACACACACACACATATGTATATATATATATATATATATATATATATATATATATATATATATATATATATATATATATATATATATATATATATATATATATATATATATATTAAGATAAATCAAAATTAATTTAATCTAAATCAAATTATGTTTGTCATGCCAGAAAGACATGCGCCATACCACCCGAAAAATAAGCTCTAAGATTCTAATGAATAGGACCGAGCATTTTATAACAACTAGAAATTGATTAACATATAAATAAACATATGAAACCATCACAAGGGATAATTTGTAAAATTATGTTTATTTATATGTTAATCAATTTACAGTTGTTATATATATATATATATATATATATATATATATATATATATATGTGTACATCCATATATATTTATATATATATACATGTACATATAAATATATATACGTATGCGTATATATATATATATACCCAAACCAGAAAACCTCATATTAGACGGCTTTAGACTGAGATACATATGTGTCATAAATAATATAAAGAGTAACGGTAGCGCCCAGTTCACTTTATAAACGCCTAATCGATAATGCAGCTGATTGTAAATAAAACAAATACAAAACGCCGGGTATTTATTTCAGCATAATATTCCTTAAATTATAAAGGCATGTGGTTTAGTGTTTGGGGTTGTACAAACCATAGTCGTATTATTTTGATTCCCATTCTCGCCGGCGCATTATTTTAACTAGCCGAAAAACCACCCTTCGGGTGTTGTTTTCTTCTAGCATGTGTGGTGTGTATATTGATATTGTACGCAAGTATATATACATGTAAATATGATACATCAAATAAAATCTTAATTGACAATATAAACAGAAATTGAACGAAGACATTGTAACACTGTCTTATGTAATCAGTAACGTAATCCATGATACATTAAAGAAAAGACGATATTATATATAAACTGCATTAGGAGAAAATTGTGACAGAAAATTAGTATGTTTATTTAAGTGATCGCCACCGGAAGTGTTAACATCACACACTCTCTCTCTTTCTATATATATGGTAGTTGAAGAGGTGGTGTTGTTGGCAACGATATACCGGAATTGCAACTTTGAAAAGATTTCAATTTTAAATTATTTATTTTTACGACATTATTTTTGTTTACGAAATTTAGTAGATAAATTATGTAATATTCATTCATTATTTATTCAAAGTAATCCAACTTATTTTACTAACGGGATAAAAAAATAAACCGTACGCAGTCCCGCAGACCTTCCTTTATTATAGTTTAGATTCCACGTTGCTCCAATCCTGTTAAGTTGAAAAAGTATATGCTACGCGTCTAAATAGAAAGGTTAGCTTTATCATTCATTGTTTACAATATAAGAGTCTGCGGTAAGTTCAGGAACTTCATGTTAATTCCACAATCTGTTCCGTTCATCTAATAACTGGATCACTGATGTTCAGAACCAACGGAATTTCAACACAACATCCTCTATCATATCGCTTTACTTATCAGCTTCACACGAGTTCCATCATACTAACATATCTTCTCTTGTATCCGTTCTTAATTTAGGTTTCCCTAAATAAGCACTTCCATTGTGCCTCACGTAGATAATTTAATATTTATCAGTGCGCCAAATTGAATTGGCTACTCCTTATTGTCATATCCGTCTTCCATTTCAACGTAAATATCAATTAACAAATTGTTTGATTAGAATATATCATATTTGGAAATTGGTGACATGATTTAAATGTAATAAATAATTGCAGTGCTTTTGAAGTCAGTTTTGATTGGCGGTGAGCTATATATTAAATCGCAAGCATTCTTCATTATTACATTTACATACCAATTGGATTCCAGCTAACTTTTTATAGCATAAAGTCACAACATGTGATGTGTGCTACAGGAGATAAGAGCACAAGAACAATCTATCGCCGCATCACGAAGAACACGATGGTTCCGAATATCTAATAAGTTGACCAGCATGTATATGACACACGAATGTCTGGCCACAAAACCATAGGTTGACAAAACGAAGGCGTAATGAGAAGAGTAAAAATGCTGAGTAACAACTCCATATCATTGTAACATACAACGTAGTGTACGACGATTTCGTTCACGACACAAGAATACCAACTTACCCACCACACTATCGTCTGTGTATAACGAAAATGCCTGGCCACACAAAACCAGAAGCTGACCTAGGAAATATGGATTGATGAAGCAAAGAGGACCACGACGTCACATTACAACAGATAGATCAAGCATTCAAACTTTTGGTGTTACATTTCTGTCATATCTTCAAAAGTAGAAGCGGATAGAATGTTCATCATTGGTTCATTTAATACATAATCTTGTAATTATATAATTAATTAATTGTATTAAGAAAGAGTAAAGGGAGATGGAATATCTTTTGTAGCAGGTGTCACAGTCTGCTCATTGCAACAATAAATATACCATCTTGTCTGCGGTGCCCAAGTGAGATAAACCATCCAGTAGAAAATCTGGAGTTATCACACTTCATTTCTTTCTCGCTTTCAACATTTTGTTCCACTTTGTTTTGTCATTAGAATACTATAAACGCATTTGGAGGTTAAATGGGATATCTGAAATACAGGTTTTATATATTAAGTATATAAAATAACTGAGTTATTCTATGTAAGAATCTTAAGATTGACTTATGCATCGTAAATAACGTTAATTATAGCATATATTCTTAGGTCACCTAAGGATATGAATGTCCATGTGTTTCTATCTAGAAAGTTCCCATCTCAGACACAAGGGCGGGCAAGGTGTGTCGTGGAAGAACAGCAGTCAACATCTATGCTAATCCCTCTTCTCCATGCCATCGCTATTATCCTAGAAAATTACAAATTCTTAGCACCAGTGACGTCACAACTCATTTTTTACGGCTGAGTGAAAGGGGACAACGTGAAATAAATTATCTTGCTCAAAACACAACGTACTGCCCGGTCCTGGAATCGAACTTACTAACTCATGATTGTAGGTCCAGCACTGTAATTCCTAAGCCACACATCTTCACTGTCTATATCAGTTAATTACATGTTGGTTAATCTATTTGAGTGTATGATTTCGACAAAACGTATCTCTACTGAGACGGACAGACCAAACATTTCTACTGTAGTTATTAAATATTAGAAGTTCATTAATTTTTTATGTGTATGTTTGTTTTTTTCAGGCATTTGGAGTGATTGCCAGTTCCCAGATTACCTCCAAAGTCCGTCCTACGATGCAAAACTGAAACCGTGGGGTACAAGAATGTGGTGGCTAAACGGGCGAGGGCAGCCTCCCAAATGGGTAGAGAGGCAAGAGGTTTATGTGAGTGGAGGAGTAATATGGCGTTACAAAGAATTCCCTACCAAGAAATGTGAAGGTTTAATAAAACACAGGCTTTGGGAATGTCCTGACAGCAGAGAGATGCTTTACAATCGGACATGTTTAATGAAGGAAAGATCTAATACATACCGAGTTATTGAACATTATCCAGTAAGGTAAATATAATTTCACACGTAATATTACTAATTATTCTACTACTATTATTTATTTATTTATTTATTTATTTATTGATGTTATTATTATCATTGTTGTTGTTACTATAGTTAAAGATAATAATAATGATCTCAATTACTTGCGCCAAGCTGCCAAATAAAATAGTATTTATTTATCGATATCATTGATCATCATAGTCCTAACCATCCTTCCTATCCTGCTCTCCTGCTCTCCATCCACCTCCCTCTTACCGTCTCCCATTCCCCCTCCTCCTAATAATCATCAACACCATCGTCATCACCACAACCGGCACATCGTCTTGATAATAAATTACAATCCACAAATTATAAATACAATACATATATATATATACAACGTGTTTATAGATTATCATTACAATTTGAAAATTTGAACAATAATAAAAAATTGTTGATAGATCTACAGGGTTTAGTAGAAAGTATAGGTAAGCGAGTAAAGGTGTATTCAAAACATTAAAATCCTTCCATTTAGGATCCATTAAATATGAGACACATTTAGACGATGCTCAATTTCTGACCATGTTCGTTGGATCATACCCCCATCAATTGTGGGTATGGCTTGGAATATTCTTCCAACGATATCTCTGAGGTGTTGAGGTTTCATATGGTAGAATATATCTTTAATCTAACCCCATAAGAAAAAGTCTAGAGGGGTTTAATCTGTGGATCTAGGTGACCAAGGAACTGAACCACCTCTTCCATTCCACTGCATTGGAAATATTTCATTGTGAATCTCACGAACAGACGAACACAACTGAGTGGCATACACAAATGCTGGGAAGTAATTGTTGTTTGCAAGTGATGCAACTGCGGCGCAACAACGTTTTGTAAAGTTTCAACTCAAGCTTTGGAAGTAACAGTTTCGTCTGCAAAGAAAAATTGGCTAATTACTCGATCAATCATCAATCCTCACAAAACATTGAATGTTGGGCTGTTTATTTCAAGGTCTCATTTTTCAGGTAAGGTTTCACAGCGCAGGTCCTGATGTGCTTATTCTTCATACATGAATCATGACTTTCGAAGGAAGTCTTCATATTTATCTTAGCGAGCTAACATGTCCAAAGCAGACAGTTACCTTCCGGTTTTCTCAATTGGCCGAATATCTTAATTAAAGACTCAAGTTGTTGTGCAAATCTTTCTGAACTGTTGACCGTGGTAAACCTAAATTGTAGCACTAATGGACACAGAAATATTAATATGAAATGCTGCAAAAGTTCGCTTAAGGTATTCAAAAAATGTTTTCTGTATGTGGCTTCCGTTACCAGAAATTTCGTATGCCAGTCATGAATTCTAACACAACTTGGTGGGATTCTTATTATATATTATACGGAACGTTTGATTTCGTCACTGTTATTAACAATCATTAGTTGCCATATCTATTAGCAATCAGGGACCAGTAACAAGTAAATTTAGACTTTAATTGAAAAGACAAACGAAAATGAATTAAATATTAATATAAAATACGTAAAATAAATTTTTTATAAAAATGATTAAGTGGCAAAGAAGTGTATTGAGGGATTTATATCTAAAAGAGATAAAGAAATGAGAAGTTGTAAAGATACTTTATGGACACGCTGTAAACACACACACTCACACGCATCTCTCTCTCTCTCTCTCTCTCTCTCTCTCTCTCTCTCTCTCTCTCTCTCTCTCTCTCTCTCTCTCTCTCTCTCTCTCTCTCTCTCTCTCTCTCTCTCTCTTTATATATAGAGAGATTTGAAAAAAAGGAAAAGAATGACTTTACTTGTAGTGTTAAATAACTTGATTTAATTTTATATTACTATATTATGAGTTGGTAGTTCTAGTAAGTTCTTTGTTAACTTTGTTGGAGAACTTTCTCGCATTCGTCTGTGGCGATTGTCAATATGTAGATAGCCGTCGAAACGGCTTGAGCTCGACCGTCGGGGTCATACTTTCTCCTATTACCCACTCTACTACCCTAAGTATACTCGGGTGCGTTATGGTCCATCTGGTTCCTTACCACAACTCCTTCATTATATATATATATATATATATATATATATATATATATATATATATGTATATATATGTATATACAATTACGGACATATACTCACACATACACACAGACATACACACATATCTATATATATATAAACACATAGTATACGTTTATATATTCTTTCCATATTCAACCCTATATAACAAAAGGAATAGGAATAGTATATATATATATATGTGTGTGTGGGTGTAGTATGTGTGTGCATGTGTGTGTACATACATACATACATACATACATACATACATACATACATACATACATACATACATACATACATACATACATACATACATACATGTTCCAATAAAAACCCCAATAAAATGCAGGCATAACAGACCAGATATTATGATATGGGACAGGGCGAAGAAAACACGCACAGTAGTGGAAATTAGCTGGCCAGCAGATGCCAATATAATATCAAAGATTAGCGAAAAGGAGAATATTTATGCAGAACTGATGAGAAATCTGCAAATACTCCACCCTGATTAAACCTTCAGATTTATGCTTGTGATTATTGGGGCACCTGGGTATGTTTGTAACTGCCTCAATACAAATATTTAGAAGCTAGGCTTCACAGGAACAGAAAAAACACAACTTGTTTGGAAACTACAAGTACAATCCATTAATGGAACAGTAAAAATATGTAAAACATTCCAAAAATGTTGCATCTAATAACTGCATATACACATGTACATATACGAAGCATATACACATGCACACATACAACTCGAAACATTCACATCCACACATACAATAACATCCATATCTACACATGCATGCATACATATCTACCTAGTTGATGTTGTGTAAATTCCAATGAGAGAGTCTTGTGTCTATGTTAGAAACCGACTCTCTCTCTATTGGTAAAACTTTGTGAAATTATAAAACCAGAAGAACATACATAGATACATACGTGTATAATAAATCTACATGAATAAGCGTATATATCATAATCGTTTCTAGTGTTGGCACAAGATCATCAATTACTCCAGTGCATTATTGGTACCTTATTTTATCGACCCCATAACGATGAAAGGCAAAGATAACCTCGGCGGGAGTTGAACTCAGAACGTAAAGGGCCATAACTCTTTGCTGCAAAGCATGGTATCTAACGTTCTACCGATACTGCGAATCCTAGCAGAAACACCATACGTTGTGCTAACATCTACTATATATGTGAGTGTGTATGTCCCAATGGGATCTTTTAGATTGTTGGTGTGTGTGATTCTTTCTGTTCACGCTTCATATCTCTCTCTCTCTCTCTCTCTCTCTCTCTCTCTATATATATATATATATATATATATATATATATATATATATATATATATATATATATATGAATATATGGATGGGAAAGACATCTCTGGAGGAGAAGGTCACTCTTATATAAAACCTGCGACATTATTGGCCTCCAATGATGTCGGCCAGTTCTTCTTTCGGGAAAAATGTATTAGATGTTCAGAGAGTGTGATTGGCCCCTTGCAAAGCCTTTCATCACTTAAAAAAGCTTCAATCACAGGCATCGTTAGATATATAACAATATTTAACATGCATTGCTGACCATACGCAACTCCCTAGCAGGTCTAAAAAGCCACGTCCGAGATTCTTATGCTTAAGTATCAATCGATGACATTACTCGAAATCGAGTGGCATCCATCATAATGTATGTTTGTATGTATCAATGCATGTATGGATGTATATATGGATGTATGTATGGATGTATCTTTGTATGTATGTATGAATGTCTGTATGTATGAATGTGTGTATGTATATATGTATGTATGCATGTATGCATGTATGTATGTATGGATAGATGGATGGAGGAATGGCTGGATGAATGTATGTATGTGTGTTTGAATGTATGTATGTATGGATGGATGGATGGATGGATGAGTGGGTGGATGGATAAATGTATGAGTACATATATGTATGTATAGATGGATTGATAAATGTATATATGTATATATGTATGTATGCATGAATGTATGTATATATATATATATATGTATGTATGTATTTATGTATGTATGTAAGAATGGATGTTTGACAAAATGAGTTGATCGATGAAGTTCATATTTTTAGATGGTGTCAGGTTGCACACATCACCATTTATCCTCTACCAACACGGTCATCTAACTATTTGTAAAATGTTAATGCCATACCATGTTGTAGTGTTCAACCAGTTAATTGCAAGTGGCTTCATTAAAATTTAATTACAAGTCACGTTAATTGGAATATTATGAAATGTTTAAAACGGCGTTAATGGACAAACAATTGACAAACAAACTGAATTTGCCCAAGGAAAACTTACTTTTCACTTCATCTATTCTCTTCACCTTGTCCCTTTCTTTATGCTTCTCTCCTCTTTTTTCATTTAATTATCATTCTTCTTTCTCCTAGTTTACTTTTTCTTCATTTCTATTCTAACTGTCTCTCATTTCACCTCACTTTCTTATCTCTCTGTCTCTTTTCTCCCTCGCCGTTCCTTCTTCTCATTTCGTCATCTCTTTTCTCGTCCTCTCTTCTCCCATTGTCTTTCCTTTCTTTTTCGTATATTTTCATCTCTTTTTAGACGACTATTCCTCCTCTACCATCACTTCTCCTCACCTTCTTTTCACATGTATCTCCACCCCCCCCCCCTCAGAATCCCCCTAACACTTCGAATCGCTCCGTCTTCAATTATGTTTCTCTACCTACCTTTCCCTGTCAATTTCTTTCTTTCACTCTTTCCATCTTTCTTTCTTTCTTTCTTTCTTTCTTTCTTTCTTTCTTTCTTTTTTACTTTCTTTCCTTCTTTCTTTCTTCCTTTCTCTCTCTCTCTCTCTCTCTCTCTCTCTCTTTCTCTCTCTCTATACGCACCCCTCCCTAACAATATATAACAACATCTGACAAATTCTGCTTCCATTTATTCTCCAGTATCTCTTCGTCACATTCCCACCACTTTCGACACATTAGCCAACGATCTAAACCGCTCACTCTTACTTGACTGCATTTCCCACTCCTACAGACGCATATAAACATTCATATACACACACATACACATACACGCACACACACACACACACACACACACACACACACACACACACACACACACACACACACACATACACACACACATACATGCACATGCACGCACACACGCACACACACAAAGACAAATACTCGCTTTCTCTCTCGCTCTCTGTCTCTGTCTGTCTCTCTCTCTCTCACTATATATATACATATATATATTTATCCCTCTCAAAGTGTGTTATAGATACATCTCGATAAAATGAACAACAACTATACCTCCCCTTTTTAACACATTGACACATATTTCTCGGGGACTAGCGTATTTAATAATCTAAACCCTAGGACATAACTGGTATTATTTTAGTCGGCAGCGGTGGATTGGCAGTGTCGGTAGAGGGTCGGACGCCATGCTTTGACGTATAGAGTTACGGCCCTTGCCATTCTGAGTTCAAATCCCGCCGAGGTTAACTTTGCTTTCATCCTTACGGGGTCGATAAGATAAAGTACCAGTAATGTACTGGTTTAATTACTAGCCTTGTGCCAAAAGTAGAAACAATTATTTTACTCAGCAGCAATTTCGCAATTTATTTCGTCCTTCATTTTAAAGAAGAACGAGTAGCCCAGTCAGAGGACATAGAAGATTACTGGAAATACAAATATAATTTGAATAATTTAGTTTTAATAACTCCGAATAAGAAAGAGTAACAAGCAAATCGCAATGTTATATAGCTTGAAGTTTGGCTTTAAATCTCATTTCATACCAAAAAAGCATCAATCATGCATTTTTGTAAAGGCGTCCAATGTTATCCAGTCAATGATATTGCGTTATTTTATTTTATTTTATTTTTTTGTAGTACCCATTGTTCATAAGTTTATGTAAAGTCGGATGGTCATAGAGAGAACGTTATAATGTTTGGCACCAACACAAATCTCAGGTGTATGGGTGAGATTTAAATAATATTTTGACATGACAAAATTAACAGCCAAACATCTCTGTTTAAAAGATAGGGAAAGACACTTCAGAA
>OZ024742.1:248478317-248518317 GCA_964016885.1 Eledone cirrhosa
TATATATATATATATATATATATATATATATATATATATATATATATATATATATATATATATATATATATATATATATATATATAAATATATATATATATATATATATATACATATATTTATATATATATATATATGTATATATATATATATATATATATATATATTTATATATAGAGAGAAAGAGAGAGGTAGAGAGAGGGAGAGAGAGAAACATTTACATACATACACATATCAATCAGATAATACATGACGCTTTCATAACGAATTTTGGATTATATTACGAGGATGACGAAAATTGTGGTAATGGTCAAATTCGTTGTGATACACTTTAGTTCTGTACGAAGAAATAGCATTATTGATGTCCTTTTCTTAGTGAGACATCTACAAGGGAAGTCCATAGTTAAATGTAATGCACTATCCCGATTATATTGTATACTTTAAAAAAACTGCACGTAGATAAATGGCTTCGGAGAGCACTGCAAATCACGTGAAAATGTTAATAAAAGTGGCAGTAGGTAATGGATTTAGTAAGGAATTCAATGTGCTGGTGCATATTCAGCAAAGACTCAGTGTTCAGCTTCGTCTTGTTTGTTATAATTTTCAGATCAATGGTGGAGTTAGTTAATACTGCTTGTTCATAGGAAATTCTGTGCGCATATGATATGTTACTTAAATCTCTATCTGGAAGATCTTGATATGAAATTCTTATCGTGTAAAGAACTTGAAATATTAAAAGCCTCAAATGTAGCAAAGTTTAAGTAAGTAAGCGAAAATACAAAGCACTGATTCCTTCAGAGAAGCGGCCGTTCTTGATACGTTAAAAGCGAGTATGTAGGACCTATACCATGCATAGAAATGTAAGTTATTAGTACCCAAGAGGTGTAGTGTGATTTTAGGCAGGCTAGTAGAAAATATAATATTTTTATGTGATAGATGCACAAGAATAGTGGGTACAAATAGTAGCAATGAAATAATACATTCTCAGTTCCAGAATATTACCTTAGAAATATTTTATAGTTTCTGTTACTTAGGAGACTCGATTAATATTGAATTAAGTTGCTCTAACAGCGGAATAAGTAGCATAAGACCAGGCTAAATCTTGTTTAAAGAGTTATTGTTTCTGTCGACAACAAATGGTTTTTATTATGATCAAATATTTGATTGTGTGATACCTGCGCAAAAACGATGATGTTGCATAACAATCTGACATGACCTGTATTGCAGAGGATATATAGAGGCTGGAGATAAATGAAGTAAGCCTGGTCCGTTAGATGTGAAGTGTTAGCCGGCATTGTTGACTACGAACAGAGAGAAAAGTATGTGTATAAAAGGGATCAGATGAAATCTTCGCTTGTATGGGTATGTTATGTGCATGGTCGATAGTTATTTAAGAAAAAAGGGCCAGGCAATGCTAGTGGAGGGGAGCTGCAGAAGCAGAACACATCGAAAATACTAAAGCAAAGTGTTTAGAGGTAATGTCCACAGAGAAGATGACGAACGAACCCTATAAGTGGATAGAGGATGTTGGAATGCAACTGTCACATTCGTGCAATCATGGAAAAGGGGAACTAAAATGACGGGGAAAATGATTATAATTACATACACACACACTCTCTCTCCCTCTTTCGCTCTCTCTCTCTCTCTCTCTCTCTCTCTCTCTCTCTCTCTCTCTCTCTCTCTCTTTCTCTCTCTCTCTCTCTCTCTCTCTCTCTCTTACGGACACAAACACACAGGCATATTCCCATTTCAATGCAAACCCTTCCTCTGGATCACTAGCATGAATAATACAATACACCGACACAATGAAATATTTGATCAGGCGCATGTCCAATCACATGGCCAGACATGAGATTACACTCAACATCTAAATACCTATTCAAGAAGTCTTATACCATTCAGACTAGCAACCTCGCGGCCTTATGATATATGTAATTGCTGTTCTCATTTCATATCAAAGGGCCATTGGTGAAATGCTTTCAAAGGTGTGTTTTGTCACCTGATCATCTACAATACTAACCACTCTTTAAATATCACCTAGCATCTTTAAATTCCCTGCCTGGGTGACTGGATGAAAAACTGGCCGGTTGGCTGATTGGTTGATTGGTCAATTTGCTGGCTGGCTTGCTGGGTGTGTCGGGGTTATATCATTAGATGTGTGACTTACTATTGTCTGGCTGACTGGTTTCCTAGTGGATATCTGACTTGCTAACTGCATGGATGGATTGCTCGTTATCTGATTTTCTGGCTGGTGTTTTGGATCAATGGGTGTATCATTTATTGGAGGGTGTCTGGCAGGTCCCGGTTAGTGTTTGGCTGACTGGAAGGAAATATAGCTAGGAGGCTGTGTTCCTCACTTGGGGTTGGATGTTCGCATGGCTGGCTGTATAGCTTGCTGGATGGTTACCTAGAAAAAATGACTGACTAACTCGTTGGAACAAGGAACCACATTGTTACGAAGTGCAATGCAAACCACGCCCCCAATATCATGTCTGCGCCCATGTGTTCTATTTACTGTTCAAACTCTGCTTACGTCAGCTTAGAGTTGCTCTATATGTCTCCGATTCTACATAAGTTCTTTAGCAATTTGTCAGACATTATAATATATTCCACGAATTATAATTATTATATTACCGTCAGAGATAAATACATTAACGGCCTCACTCAATTATTCTGACAAAATTTTTTCTCGTTTGCTCCCTACGTATATCATAATTATTTTCCCTCGCCCTACCAACACACTTCATGTTTCTACCTCCAAAGACGAAAACAAAATCAACAACAGCCACAGCAATACACAAGGAGCAACAACAAAAACTATACTACTGCATAAGTAGTAGTAGTAGTAGTAGTAGTAGTAGTAGTAGTAGTAGTAGTAGTAGTAGTAGTAATAATAATAATAATAATAATAATAATAATAATAATAATAATAATAATAATAATAATAATAATAATAAATAGTAATGAAATAGTGGTTTCAAATATTCTAAGAAAGATTTCATATGTGAAAATTTACCATAAGTTTTTTTCTTAATTTCTTACGAATATTTTTATTACACCCTGCAGTCTCAAAAGCATAATCGCTTTCACGTTTTCTCTTCATAATTTCTGCACCGGGAACTATATATTTACTAATATATACTTATACAGACACACACACACACACACACACACACATATATATATATATATATGTGTTTGTGTTGGTGCGCGCGCGCGCGTGTGTGTGTATGTGTATATTGATATATAATTATATAAAAAAATTATTTATATATATATATATATATATATATTCATACACACAAATATATAAATATATATACAAACGCATACATACATATATGTAAGTGGTGGAAAGTGACTCTGTATTCATTTACTTCTTTGCTATGTTTTATTTTGTATTGTCTTTTGCGATTTTCTATTTCGACTTCTCGATTCTTCATTATTCTGTCTTGTAAATTCATCGAATGTTTAACAAATTACTGCTGTGCATTGAAATAATATGTAATAGAAGCTGACAAGACCGCATTCAATTTGTCAATAGCTTCACATTATCCTCTATTTTTCTGAACAGTTCGTCGTAATTATGTACGTCGCTGTTGATGATATAGAATTCTTGCCTCGTTGCACACTTAAACACCATTTTGCATAATCGAATCAAAATTGCACTCACTTGCAGACTGTTCTAAACAGAAGTTCTCCTTTTGGAAAATTTCCCGTCAGATCTCCCTCTATGTAAAGCCTACTATAATAATCCATTTAATTAGGAAACATTGATCTACTTGTGAGTGTCAACGTTACTTTGTAGAACCACCACCACTGCCGCCGTGATTACAATACAATGTGGTCACTAGGTTTTCATTTTCCGTGTTTAATTCTCGAGTATTTTTGCCAGCAATTGTATATAGAGAACAAAATAATTGACAGACATTCCACTCAATAAATGTTTAACTTATCAAGCATTAGCCACGATCTTCAAATTTGTTGCTCTGTTATTCATTTATTAAGGAGGCATCGTCAGCAAAGAAATGAAACAAATTCTCCACAGTGAAGTAGGGTTGTACTGATATGAATCGTCTCATTTACGGCTCTAACTGACCGTTGTTGAAACTTTTTTATACTTTATTATTCACAGTGAATGTAGTTTCGGAGCAAAGGTGGGATAAATATATTCATCTGTGAAAATTTAGTGGTGCCACGTTCATCTATATTTTTCTATTCCGTGTATATATATATTCTCTTCGGATTTTAGCTTTCCCATTCATTATATATATATATATTTCTGTGTGCATATGTATGTGCATGTGCGGAAGCATATGTATACATAAATAAATATAAGTGTGTGTACGTATATATGTATGTATTGATGGAGAGATGGATGGACTGATGCATGTAAGATGGATGGATCTCCGTGTATACATGTATGAGAATTCCATCCAGGAAACGTCTCTTAGATCGTTAAAGACACACGAAACGAGTTGTATGCATTTGTCTTCTATTTCATGTTACTACAATGTATTATGAATTATTAAAAGTTTTCGTCACGTTTCTTTAGCCTGATCACTCACAAAATTGTACTGCATCTTTTGGAAAATAGTTATTGCCGATATTTTTTATATAACACTCCGTAGGTCAAATATTCTGTTCCTTTTCTTTCCTTTTCTTTTGGTTTCTCTGTTAGTTTTCAGAGTCACGATCACCTTCAAGCATGACAATTTACTATATAGATAAATCTCACTGTGTTAAATAATTTGTATCAATTTATTGTTGGATTTTTTGACCAGTCAGTCTCATGTTTTGTCGGTGTTTGGACTATAGATGTGTCTCTCTTTGTAAAATATCTATTCAATTACTCCCTTTTCCGTCTCTAACATGAATTTATTTATCTATTTAAATTAATATCCATGCTTGAATTACCTGTCTGTATTTGTAGTCTTGTTAAGGTTCAATTCCTGCTCTGTTGAGATATTTAACTGGCATGAGAATATTGTTCAACACAGATTTCTTCTATACACATGTATGCACATGTATATATATATATATATATATATATATATATATATATATATATATATATATATATATATACACACATATATATATGTGTGTGCGTGTGTATATATATATATTTATATATGTATATATATATACATGTGTCTGTATGTATGTGTATGTGTGGTGTATATTTGTGTATATCCATATATACATGTATATGTATATAGATCTTTATTTTCTACTTCTCTGCCTAATTATTCTTGCGCGTGTCGTGGGTCAGATTCCTCTGACCTTCCTTCCAGCGGGTCTTCTCAGAAGCAACCCTCTGCAACTGGTCCTGCTGGAACGCTAAATGACACCAACCAAATTTATGGATGATATCCAACCATCTTGCTCAGGGTCTACCATCGGCTCTCCTGTCGGCTGGTTTAATAGAAAAATCTTCCCACCAATTCTTTCCTGAGACATTCTAACCACAACCCATAGTACCGGAGCTGTGATCTCTCAATTTGAAGTAGTAGCGGCTCTACATGGAGTGACTCTTTGATCTACGCACTCTATCGTGTGACGTTACTCATAAGGGCCTTCGGCTGCTTGTATTTGCAATAGTATACTTCCGGACATTATCAAAGATTCATGACCATAAGTAAGGGTTGCACGAATCCCGAAATGAAAGTAGCGTTTTGGCTTTTACGCCTACCTCCCTTCTTCTGATTATTGAATACTGAAGCCGGCGCATAATCTGCACTAGCTCCTGCAATTCTTGTACTTAATTCTGCCTCCAGCCTTCCATCTTTCGTAATCACGGCCCCGATATACTTGAACATCTCCACCTGCTTCCATGGAACTCCATTCACATGTAGATTGCACTGCGCAGGTTTCCTTGAGAGGACGGATGTCTCAGTTTTAGAAGCTCTGATTTGCATTCCAGTCATGGCTCATTTGGCATAAAACCTATCAAGTGTATGCCGGAGATCACCTTCTTTCAAATTAAGTAACACAAACTCGTCTGCAGATCCCAGGCGAATGATTTTACACCCACCAGTCACCAAATCCAACACGGCTGCGCATGTCAATCTTGTTCATGAACATAATGAACAGTAGAAATGACAAGACGCACGCTTGGTACATTTCGAATCTCACTTTTAATTTTTCGATTTATTACATTTTATTCGAACACAAATATTCGTGCATTCGTATAGGGACATCGGAGTAGCAAGAAGCTGACCATCGCTCCCATACTCATGTAAAACCTTCCAAAGTACGTCCCATGGGACAGGGTCATATGATTTTTCAAGGTTTGACAAAACAAGAACATACCCCTTGGCAATATTTCCACGATTCGAAGACGCATTGTGAATTTTGGGTCGGCTGTGCTGCGCCGAGACGAAAACTGCATTGTTTATCAGCTACGTTGGATTCGACAATCTCGCTGCATCTCTTTGCCAGACACGTACCGTAGACTTTACATGGGTGGCTTAACAAAGTGATCTTTCTGTAATTGGCACCATTACTCTTCTCTACATTTTTGAAAGTTGGGATTATAAATCCTGATTGCCAGTTCTTAGGTGCCTTTCCATAGATCCAGGCCACTCGGCACATAAGATTCAGCCAGATTTTGTGCCACATTACATCTTCCCCAGAGGGCTTGGCACATTTAATCTCTTAACCGCTCTTGTAAACTCCTCAGACCCTGACAGATTAATCACTGCTTGCAGATGCAACTCGTGTACATCAGAAAATGGTGTTGTACTCGGGTTTAGAAGTCAGCAAATATTCTCTCCACCTCGCGAGGAAGCACCTTTCTCAAAAGAGAAGATCCAGATGCGTTCTTGATAGCAGGTGTGGAAGAGAGCATCTTACAAAGAAGTCGGTCGATGGTCTGCAAGAACACTATATGCTGATCTGATGTTGGATTCCTGATTACAGCCAATGTCCTCGCGTGTCTTCACTTTGAGCCGTTCTGTTGTATAAATATATATATATATATATATGCAGAGAGAGAGAGAGAGAGAGAGAGAGAGAGAGAGAGAGAGAGAGAGAGAGAGAGCGAGAGAGAGAGAGAGAGAGAGAGAGAGAGAGAGAGAGAGAGAGAGAGAGAGGAATATTAATGAATTGCAGGAGTTAGTTTCAGTATTCCATCATGAGAAGAAATTACGTGGCTATAAAACTCATAATCGCTATCTTAAAATCGCTGTTCCTGCCTACCTTTACACATGGTCATGAATAGAAGTGCCCGAATTGGGATTCATTCGATGGATTTTTGCAGAAAATATAGAATATAAATATAGAATATAGAATGTGTAGCTCGGAGAATACGGAAGCGATCCAGGTAGACCCACGATTTCTCCGAATTGAATGATGACAGCTCCGATACTACATACATATGGTCAGAATCCGTAAGAATAGAATTACCGGATAGATTTTACGAGCAAAACTAGTAAGCAGGCGACTGGTGCCTAAACCTCAACGAAGATGGTTGGGTGACATCCATGATTTCTGTTTTTTTTTTCTTTTGGGGTTCGAATGGGATCAACTGGAAACTGTTACTTCTGATAGGATCTGTTTGAAGGCGTTTTTTAAGACCCTTTGCAGAATATCCTCCCAAGAAGAAGAAGAAGAAGAAGAAGAAGAAGAAGAAGAAGAAGAAGAAGAAGAAGAAGAAGAAGAAGAAGAAGAAGAAGAAGAAGAAGAAGAAGAAGAAGAAGAAGAAGAAGAAGAAGAAGAAGAAGAAGAAGAAGAAGAAGAAGACATGGTCTGGTCTGATCTGATCCCTTCCCGACTCCATTGCACAATCGCACCAATACTAATCTATATGATGTTTTATATCGAGAAAAATGTGACGTCAGTGGTTCTTGAATTTCCGTTCGACCGTTATTCAGTAGCTGGCTATAGAGCTACACTCATCTGCCTTTATTACAATAATTAAGTAGTTGGCCACTTTAGCAGTTGTCAGCAAACAGATGAATCAATCCAATCTGACCCGATTTTGAAATCAGAGCGATCCTTCTTCTACAGGGGCTGCCAGCAACCTTACACTCTGAGTACCATGTTTTACACACTATCAGATGGCCGTTGATTCTCTTAAGTTTCTACACCCTTTCACTGGTTTAGTTTTTCCCCACACAGAGTGTTCGAAACTTACCCTCCCTACCAAGCAAACGTGGTGACCTAACCGGTGTAGTCCCCGACGAACTGACCATGTGACCTGTTTTACTGGGATACAGTAAAGACAAACCTGGCTTATGTAGAAATTCATATTTTCTGAATTTTTAGATGACTGCGCAGTACATATGTATAAGTAAATATATATACATATACATTGGTGAAATGACGACTATCTGCTCTGTGTCTGTGTATACAGATATAACTTTATCGTGCAGTTGGGCTGCTGGAGCATATCTTGATATATATATATATATAAAATGCCCACCCAAGAAACTCAAACAGACCCGGGGACGCCCCACCGTGCCCGGGGGGAGACCACAATGTAACACATAACGGGAACCCCACACTAGGCACGCAGAGATCGACCACCCTCTGCAACTGCGGAAACCCCGACCCATGCCCCCTTAGTAATGAATGCCTTAAGAAGAACCTAATATACGGATGTAGCGTTAAAACCCCCAACTCCGAACACCTCTACATAGGAGCCACATCAACGAGCTTTAAAGACCGTTGGTATAACCATCGCCATTCCTTCAATATGGAGGCCAAAAGGAAAAGTACGGCTCTTCCCGACCTGATCTGGAAGCTTAAGCTGGACAGGACCCCGTACTCTCTGGCATGGTCCATAATCAGGAACGTACCACCCGATAAAGGGGTATCTGGCATATGCAAACTATGTCTGAACGAGACCCTCAAGATACTAAGAGGTGGAAGCCGCCTGATAAACCTCAGAACCGACTTCTTCGGGACATGCAGACACCTCAGGGCCGGGACCTTCCTCAAGCTATATGGACAGTAACAACACACTGAGATGTGAACACCCCTCAAGCTATAGGGACTTCTCCAGAACATGTAGACACCTCTCGGCCGGACCTCCCTGAAGCTATATGGGTAGTAACAACACCATAGGTTGGGAACTCCCCTCACGCCATAGGGACCCATCCAGGATGAGTAAACACCATGATCGCCTAGCGATTGATTCTGACACAGCCATTCTAATTTGGCCAACATCTTTATAACACACACACATTTTATTTTACTTGAATCTTCATTTTTCTATTTTTCATTTGTTTCCTGTTTTCTTCACTTTATTGCCTTCTATTTCTTCATATGCATGGCACAGCCGAGCACCACCACCACGAGAAATGGTGGCAGGATGGATGAAAAAACACACACAGATACTTCTTAATGTCAGCAGCAACAAGACCTAGGCTGAACGCAGCACCAACACCACTACCAAAATAAGGGTAGAGGTCAGATGTACTTAACAATAGACAAAGCAAACACTACAGGTAGTCTCACCCCAGAAAGAATTTCTATAGACTTTTGACTGAGAAATGCTCTCACAACTGACCAATGGGAGGAGTGACCTTGCAAACCTTTCTAACGTTGAGATTGGTTATAACACACACACATTTTATTTGATTATCTTATTTTGTTTTATTCTTTTACCATCTTGTTCCTCCTACCACTTTATCTAACATCTTTCTGACTTTGAGATTGGTTATAGTACACACACATTTTATATTATTTGAATCTTCATTTTTATTTTTCATTTTCCATTTTCCATTTTCCATTTTCCATTTTTCATTTTTCATTTTTCATTTTTCATTTTTCATTTTTCATTTTTCATTTTTCATTTTTCATTTTTCATTTTTCATTTTTCATTTTTCATTTTTCATTTTTCATTTTTCATTTTTCATTTTTCATTTTTCATTTTTCATTTTTCATTTTTCACTAATTTTTCATTTATTTTCTATTTATTATTTATTTTCTGTTTTCTTCATTTTATTGCCTTCTATTTCTTCATATGCATGGCAGAGCCCCCCCCCCCCTAGAACCACCACCACCACGAGAAATGGTGGCAGGATGGATGAAGCAACACACACAGATACTTCTAAATGTCAGCAGCATCAAGACCTAGGCTGACCAAAACACCAACACCACTACCAAAATAAGGGTAGAAGTCAGATGTACTTAACAATAGCAAAAACAAACACTACAGGTAGCCTCACCCCAGAAAGAATTTCTATAGACTTTTGACTGAGGAATGCTCTCAAAACTGACCAATGGATGGAGTGACCTTACAAATATTTCTAACATTGAGATTGGGTATAACACACACATTTTATTTGATTATTTTATTGTGTTCCTCTACCATCTTATTCCTTCTACCACTTTATCATTTTTTTGAGCTGACTCCAACACCAACACCACTACCAACATAAGAGTAGAGGTCAGATGTACTTAACAATAACAATAACAACCACTACAGATTGCCTCGCCTCAGAACGAATTTCTATAGACTTTTGACTGAGGAATGTTCCCACAACTGAACAATGAGAGGAGAAGATGTCCTTTGACGCTGAAATTCGTTTGTTTAAATTCATATGATTGCAGTTCCTCAGAGAAATAACAACCCAACCAGGAACTGGGCATATCAGAGTATTGACAAAGTTAAACACCCCAACAACATGTGTACTCGTCTCGACCACACTAATTCGGACTGCCTGAAGAGGTCACAGCCAAAGATGGCTGTCACCGAAATATATATAGCAGTAATAAACGAAGCCACATTTTAAACATTTGACTTATTTATTTTATTTTACATTACTCCGGAGTAACCCAACCAACCTGCGCACTTCGTCGAGTGCTCCAATCTGCATACTAGGTGCTGGTATACAACAAACATATACTAAATATATATATATACTAATATATATATATATATATATATATATATATATATATATATATATATATATATATATATATATATATATATATATATATATATATATTTATATATATATATATATACTTACATACCGACAAACAGACAGATTTATAACTGTAATCATAGGGAGTTTCGGATGTGTTACTAACTGCCACAACACAAAACTTGAGAAGCTTGGCTTCACAGAGCAGAGAAAAAAACACGACTAGTTAAGAACTTACAAGTAAAATCCATTAATGGAACAGTAAAAATATGGAAAGCATGCCAAAGTTTCTGCATGTAATAACTGCATGTAAACATGTATAAAACATGCACGCGTACACATATAAATCAATGTGAATACATATCCACACATACAATAACATCCATATCTGCACACACACACACACACACGTCCGAAGGCATGCATGCATATTTACCTAGTTGATGTTGCCTAAATTTCAATGAATGAACCTTGTGTCTATGTTAAAAATCGGCTTTCTCTCTCTCTCTATTTGGTATATATTTATAAACTGATAAACCAGAAGTATATATATATATATATATATATATAATTATATATATATATATATATATATATATATATATATATATATATATATATATATATATATATATATATATATATATATATATCACATTTCATTTTGTTCGTTTTGTAATTTATAATTATTACTTTGTTAACACATCTGATGAATACCACAAATTATTAGTTTTCTAATATTAACAGCATTGTAGGATGAATTGATATTTCAAACATACCTTGAGAGAATGTACCAATGCCTACAAAGTAGAGTCGCCATAGGCGAAAGAACAAACCTCTGTGGGGAATATATTATTATTAATAAATACTATTTATGAG
Source organism: Eledone cirrhosa (assembly GCA_964016885.1). Taxonomy (NCBI): domain Eukaryota; kingdom Metazoa; phylum Mollusca; class Cephalopoda; order Octopoda; family Eledonidae; genus Eledone; species Eledone cirrhosa. The sequence continues at coordinate 248,490,080 of OZ024742.1, forward strand.
AGATAATGAGGTAGAATAATGATAAATTAAATATATAAACAATCGAATCACAGATATAAAATAAAACATTGTGACTGAAAGTGAGAAACAACTCACAGCTGTAGCTTCAAACAACTAGAATATACAAATCATAAAGTTTAAACAGAAATAATGCATAATACCTAAATGATCAATCATCAACTCATATTAGCTTGTCTAGAAAGGTAGTTATTTTATAGCAACGTTGCTGGAATTTGCTATTTGATGTATGGTATACATAATATATATTTCATCCTTATGACCATTAAGTTGCAGAATCATTTTAATTCTAGGACGAAATCCAAAATTATGCCAGCAACCTAACAAGATTATGCTGATTTATTAAATATAGTTACATATTTATTTCCTTATCGTAGCCCACAGGAAATTTAATGCAATCTCCAGTGACAGTAACGCATGTTATGTGTTTACAAACACTCGTTCCTGATTACAAATAGCGAACACAATTAGTTCTCAGGAAATTAAAGATTGTACTAGCAAACCTCTCTCGAACCTCTATGTGCCAAACTCAAGAAAAGCGGATAAATATCATATGTTGTCGCAGTTGTTGTTACTATGAAAATAACGGGAAACTAACGCAGCAATACACTCTGATAATTTCATCTGCCTTCCATAATGCAGTTGTATTTTATTTATCGATTACGAAAGGATGAAACGCAAAGTTGAATTTGCATAGTGTTGTCTGTTGTGATTGCTTCTTATTTGGTGAGCCGTAGTAAGTGTTGAGATTGTATGGTCAACAAATGGAATCAAGATGTTCAAAGCTTTCACTTTTGCAATCGAATTTATAGATTTCAGTAGATTGTTTGCGGCGTTACATGCGTGTGGTTTGTCCTTATTAACAAAGGTTTTAATTTTAGTGATTTTGTAGTGAATTGTTAGTAATAATTTCTCGTTTGGTTCAACGCATTTTGAGTTATGTTTCTAGGAGTTGTTTTGATAATGCATTATTCTATAGTTAGATAGATATAATTGCATATGTGAGACTTATGTATGTTTAGTAGACTTGCTGTTTAACGTGTTTGTTGCACTGTATTTTCTACTGTATTGTTCTTTGGCTTGATCTATTAGTTTGTTAGAATATCCATTGTTTATCAGATATTGTTTTATGCAGATTTCTTCATCTAGCGCATCTTTTGTGGAGAAAAATCTACGTAGATATATCAACGTTGACATTTTGTATTTATGACGGCAATTCGCTATCTCCATGTGAGTATATAATGTACACTCATTTGTGACTTGGTGGGTGAATAATGTTCTCTATCAGTGAATGTCTATGTTAAAGTCTAAACATTGTGTCATTGTATTTCTAGGAGTCCAGTCCTGGTTGGTGGAGGTTAGCGCAATGTTGTTTCTTACGTCTTATTTGAGTCTCCAACCGGCTTCTGGTTAAGTCGGGAGTGAGCTGCATATAACTAGTGTATATCATATGTTTATTGGTATTTCTTTGCTCCTAATTGTAAACATATATAATGGCGCTATATAAGGCCTAAAGGATAAAAGGATATTTCATTCGATTTATGTAATTTAAATAGTGAACAATGTGGAGGGTAGTCTGTTATACAATACACTAATAACACCTTGAGTTTGACATCTGGTATCAAGCGTTGTTTAAAACTTATTGAACACTCTCCAGAGATGGGTACAGCTTTCTGGAATGAGAGAAACTAAAAAGTCTTCATAGGCATCAAATAATGATTGTATGTATATATATATATATATATATATATATATATATATATATATATATATATATATATATAGGAAAATAGGAAAAGAGTCAGAACACCGACGGCAGAGCTCAAGCCGTTTCGACAGCTATTTCCAGAAATATTTTCCTATTACCCACTCTACTAACCAAAGTATCGAGTACTCTGGTGTGTCATGGTCCATTGATTCCTTACCACACTTCCTTCGTTATATATATATATATATATATATATATATATATATATTATATATGAGTGTGTATGTGTGTATATGTATATACATATGTATATATGCGTGTATATATATTTTATGAAATCTCTGCTCTGTTATATCATTGCTCGTGTTTGTTTGTATGCAAGGTAGGATGCACGTAAAACAGCATGTATTTCGACGGTATGCGTGCGCAGATGCAAGCATGCAAGCAGGTGCATTATAATATCTGACATATCTTCGCTCTCTTGTGAATGTACTAGATAATAATATTTGACTGCGCACGAAGGCATGTGAACCTGTGCAGATAGAAAAAAAATGTAGATATATATTTTAGAGATGTTAGCACTATGTGAATGTTTCCAAAAGCAAAACAAAAAAGAATGATAATTACAATTAAACAAAATATTGTCTTTGGAAGATATTATTATTATTTATTTATTTATTTATTTATTTATTATTATTATTATTATTTTTTTTTTTTTTTATTATTATTATTATTATTATTATTATTGTTATTGTTATTCCTTGAATCTCAGTCATTGATGTTGGTTAACTGGAAAGTCCGTTGGATTGAATATCAAGCCACTACCTGCAGCCTCAGATATTCAGGACGTATCGGAGGGTTCTTGCCGTTCCAAGCAAGCATGCCTTTTGAAGCGTTCCAAAAAGCGTGAAGGGGCCGATTTTCTTTAACCATCCCTGGAAACCTTTGGAGATAGTCCCCAGTGCGCCTATGACAATCGGGATCACTTTGACTTCATGGCAGTTCCAAATCCTTTTCACCTCCCACTTTAGGTCCTGGTATCGGTTAATTTTCTCCCTCTCCTTCTCTTGCACTCTCGTGTCGAACGGGCAGGCCACATCCACAATCAGGCACGATCTTTTTTCTTTGTCCACAACCACCAGGTCAGGTCTATTGTGTTCCAGTTTTTTGTCCGTCTGTATCCTAAAATCCCACAGCACCTTCACCTGACTGTTCTCCATCACCGCCTCTGGCCTATGCTCATACCATTTCTCAGAATGTGGTAGATTGTTTACTTTGCACAGGTGCCAGTGGATCACCCTGCCCATCACATCGTGTCTCCAGCCCTTATAGTGGGTCTGGGCTAGGTGTTTACACTCGGACACAATGTGAGCCACAGTCTCTATTATTATTATTATTATTATTATTATTATTATTATTATTATTATTATTATTATTATTATTATTAACATTATCATCATCTTCAAGATAATCATCATCTGTATTTCAATAGTTATATGCAATTTATTTATTGGCAGATGTTTCTATATGTTTCTGAGGTGTTCACAGCATTGTCTTGTGGGAATTTTGGGGAGAGTGTGTATATATCTTACAAAATACATATTTATTACAATTGTTGTTATTGTTGATATTATTGTTGTTATTATTATTATTAATATTATTACTATTATTACTATTATTGTTGTTGTTTGGTCTGCCCAGATGTATGTGAATATCGCTCCATAAGTTTTGTCAATTTTCAAGTGTTTATTGAATTCGTTCTTCTATTTTTGTCACAAACTGTTTATAAGACGCCACACATTGCACCGTGTTAAGGTGGCCCCATAATATTTGGGCGTTTATTTTCTTGACAAATATTTTGGTAAAAAAAACAAAACCTGGACGGAGCACGCCGCACTCCAACGTTGAAGCAGCTGTCACGTGACAGTGGCTCGAACGTTGAAATGAATAACCCTGCCCCTTCCTTACCAGTTATGAACACCAACATTACATTAGCCAGTGTCACCAACAGCAGCACCAACAACAGCAACGACACCAACACCAACCCCAACAATAGTGAAAACACAAATGTGAACAAAAATGACATCACCCACAATAACATGAATAACGACAACACCTCAGCAACAAGGAAAAGCAGTAAAACAGCATCACACAAAGAAATAAACGATAATAACAACACAGAAACAATAGGAGTACTTTCGCAGGTCACTGTGGTAAAGAGTCACACGCTTTACAATTTCGACATAGCAGAAACAATTATAAATAGAGAAAAGACCTGGGACAACTTAAACGTCCCGGCAGAGGTAATGGCAGCAACGGAGGTTGAAATATCAATGCATTTCAGTGAAATCTCCAAAAGCCGATACAGCCTCTGAATGATAATTTGCGTCGGAACTGAAATACATCAACAATAATGACATTGAGCATATAGCAAGGGCCAAACAATTTGGGAGCATCTTCAACTTCTAGTGAAGGGTACAGGTTCCGTCGGTGAGGCGGTCCATCTGCTGCCAGCATCCTCTAAACAGAGGGACGGGCATGCCGTCACTAATGATGCGCAAACACGCGCTGAGGCTGCGGCATCTCCTGATATTCTCCCTTAACTGCCAAAAGGTTTTTTCGCAGCTCGTCTCTTTGACTGAGCTGCATTCCTGAATCAAGAATAGACCAGACTGGGCGTCTGCCATCTGGAATTTTGCCAGGCGCTCACTACCCTCTATCGGGCGGGCAATGCGGTCAGTAATATTTCCACTCTTGATTTCTATAGAGGATTTGTATTTATGTTGGACAAGTGAAACGATGACTGGGGCTGGGCTCAAGGCAGTCAAACTGACCAGTCTGTTTCGGACGGTTTTCGAACTTGGGACTATGAATAATGTCAAGAAATCCCTCGCATAACCTTGCTACCGGTGGCCCTACCAGTTCAAGATAAACTGTACAGGCATGGAAGAGCTGTCAGACGGACCTGCACACAATAGTCGAGTGTCCGTGCATTGCTGACTTATTGAGTTATGTCAAATAGCTGTTGCCATGCTTAGAACAGATCCGGCTATCGACTGAGTCCATAGTGCTGATCACTCCGCCACCTTCTTTTGGCCGGGAAAGCCATGTATTTTCCTCTGTCTGGTGGCGATAGCGAAAGAGATTGCATGGTGGACCAGGCTGAAACGACTGAAGACAGACACTTTTCTCTTCAGTCAATTCTCCATGGACCTTTTCAAGTTTCACTTGGAAAGAAAGGTGAGGGAGGAGAGGGAAGTGCTTCCCCGCAGAATATTTGTTAGATGGTGGGTGACTGTGTCGAGAATAGCTCAAGTGAATGGTCCTTGCTCTGAGCATGCGCTTGCAGGCTAGTTAATTTGAGGAGGAGAGTGGTGCCCTTCACGGGTACTCTAGAACCGCCAGCTTATTCAGGATTGCGGGGGGTACCTGAGTCGCTATTGAATTTGTTATCCTTCCTATGGGGGAATGTAATTTGTTCTAATGTTATTGTTATTTTTTTACTGTTATTTATATTATTTACACGTTTATATATGTAAAAGCACTACTGCTCCTGTCTCTGTATTGTCCCCCATATTTCGGCCCCTGTGACCAATAAATGAACTAATTATCATTATCATTATCATTATTATCATTATTATTATTATTCATTATCATTTTTATTACTATTACTATAATTCTCTTCTGTATTGTACAAACGTGTTTTCATTTTCCTCCAAAGCAAGGTCATACTTATCGTTTTGGATGTTAGACATACCCAAGTTTCATTCCTACGACTGATGCCAACCACTCCCCTCGTTAGGTGCCAGGCAGTTTTATTTATTTCTGCCTTTAGGGGAAGACATTAGCGAAAGCTCTCCTTGTTTTCAACATCTCAAACAAAAACATGTATGGCCTCCACGAAGTTCCCCCTGCCCTTTCTCTCTCTCTCTCTCTCTCTCTCTCTCTCTCTCTCTCTCTCTCTCTCTCTCTCTCTCTCTCTCTCTCTCTCTCTCTCTCTCTCTCTCTCTCTCTTTCTCCATCTCTCTCTTTATTTATCGTTCGCGTCGTCATACAGTTCATGAGGTAGCATCAGAAATAATACGACTGCGAACAACACCACTTCAGTCACTAACAACAAAGTCACCACAAGAAACAACGACAACGACAGCATCAGTCTACCAGAGAGCCAGTCAGTTCTAGCAAAATACTAACTCAAAAATATCAGTATCTTCAACAGCATCGAGAAGAACAACAGTATATTTACAAAATGCAAACAACTTTTATGTATTATGTAACAGCAGTGAACCTGTCAACTAGCTAGCTAACCTCTCAGTCATCCTGCCAGCTCTGCAGCCAACAAGCCCCCACATCAAACTGTCAGATAGACAAACAGCTAACCAAACAGTCAGCTAGGGAGCCAATTAGTCTCACATTTAGCAAACAGATTATTTGCAGTCACCTGTAAAACACTGGGAAATGTCTCCTATCAAGAATACTAGATAGACGTGTGCAGATATATGGCAGAACAATGATCACAAAGTCGTACTTCAGAATCCATCACAGGTAATGGAGAATCTACGTCTCCTCAAAATAACTAAGTATACCATAGGCGCAATTCTTGATGTGAGGTAAACACCACGTAGCATGGCATTGAAAAGGTTTTGGGGTTCGTGCTAAAGTATAAAGCTCTCGTATGGTGAAGAAAGATATTTGCAACTGTGGATGTGAGGTTTCCCGTCGTAGAACTGGATAAACCCCATTAATTAGCGACGAATTCATCATCACTCACTTCTGCTCAGGCCAAAGTTTGGTAAAAGTCAGGCTGATACATGTGCCACCCGAAATAGCCTATCGAGTGTCGCTGGTGATATCGAGGATCCATCCACCATCCAATATGTCTATAGAGTGAGGAGGCAAATAGTCATAGTTATAATGGAAACCCTATTAATTTCCTCAGATATGACGTCCAACAAAACCAGTGGCATTCGTTACTTCAACAACAGCTGCCATAACAGAATTATCAAAGATGTGAATATCTTCCTGAATACATGTGAAAGATCGGTGACGGCATCGCCTGTACCCTCACCAGAGAAAGTGGTTAAACCAGAAGCAATAGTCACGGGGACAACTGCTAGGCAGGCAGAATAAAAAACAGCAGCCAATGGGAAAGCAAGTTCCACAACATCGACTACAGAACTCCCTCCCCAACACAAACATTACATCTATAGAAAAGTCTCTTTCCAATTCTGAATTCCTGAACATGTCCTGTTATGATAGGGATATGAATGGGAGGAAAAGCAAAACTCTTCCCAAAATAGTGAGGAAACAATAAAAGAAAAAAAGGAAAGACAAAACTTAGGACATAAGATGTGTAGGCAGGAGAAAAGTAATACCAACAACAACAACAACAACTACAACAACACCAGCCACAATAACTACGGAAAACACCAATACGACAAACACCAACAAAAAAATGAAACCACAACCCCATCCACTCCCACATCAGCAACAAGAGAGGCCCCGCAACACGTCCAAAAGACATTTCAATTCAAGCACTCGATAAACAACGAAATAATTAACAATATATATGTCAACAGACCAATATTATACAAAAAGGATTATGTACCACCAACAATAAACTTACCATACACACAAAAAATCATTAGAAGCAAGCATAGTACACATTCACAAGCCTAAAACTAAAATTCCCCAGCAGAATTGTTCACTTCCGCAAAACAGATGGTCATCGAAGTAATATACATCGAATTATTCGTGGAGACATCCACATTTAGCCGGAAAAACGAGCCAGCCGTTCCTTCAAAAAATATAAGGTAAGTGATCCTTCTCACTTCCCTGCTCCAAAATGGCCTTACTCGGAATAGGCAGTCTAAATGGTCATGGGTTAAGAATGCTTTGGAACCAAAGTCACCTGTTCAACGCCACTAAGTCAATAAACTTAGATGCAATGGCCATCAGTGAGACCAGCATTTCCAGTTTCGAAGCCTAAGAAGTTTACTCAACTCGCATCTATCCCTGATCTAAAGGCGGAGTCGCTGTGTTGCTTCGGAATAGTCTGGATCTTACGATAGGAACCACCTTCCTGATCCAAGAAGGTAAGTCAGCAGTGCTGGACCTGGCCACAGATGTCCATTTGTGTCTCGACAGAAGAGGAACTGTCAGATTTCTTGAGGCGTCAGGAGACCTTTTTAGGAAGGGCAGTATTTTCCTTGTGAGAGAGCAAATGGCTCATAGATGCCCCGCTGAGATTTCATGGGGCTAGCATTTAGGGGTGGATGGTGTAAAAGCATTGAAAAACTACTCTAATATTTCTCACACTCTGACGTCTACCGATTTGATTTCCCGTATTAAACATCGTGGATCTGGTCGAATGGCATCGGATCATGCATATCCTACCAAGATAAAGTATTTTGTATTACAGTAGATAGGGATAGAACTCATTGGCAACAATTTAAAGAGGGTATTTACACATATCACAGATTCATGATATCCTCCTAGGTATGTTCGATAGATAAGAACTCGCTTATTGAAAGCTGAAAGCGTCACTCAAGGTATTCAGACCTTACAGAAACCAGATTAACGAACTGATTAAATGGTTGTTAAAGGGAAGTTATCCTCTTCATCAATTGCTGTTTCATCGTGGGTGGGGTCATTTGGATAGAATCCAAATGATGTCGGAAACGAGAAACAGAAGGCGTGCGTTTTCATAATTAGATTTCATGATTTTGACCAAGGTGATAAGCAAAATATTGAGGCTTGGCGTCGTTGTCTGGCTAGATAGAGGAACACAAGGCCTATGCCAAAACAGGGATATCAATGAAAAGCTCTAACTCATACGATACATCATAGGGCGTTTAAGTAAGGAACTACCATTGATGAAGTTCTGATCAACCTGGATCCATCGAAAGCTTCCATACGGTCCACCGCTATTAACTGCCATGTCTCTTCAAGGCGGCCGATTTCTGTACCATCTAAAGGAGGTAGATCGTTACAATATTCAACGTTATCTTTTAGTTGGGCAGAGAGAATTGTCACCTATTGAAGCCGTTCAGTATCATCTTGCATGTTCTAACTCTAGCGCCATAACTGTACGGTATGACCATATGAGCTTCCTTTGTGAAATAGGAGGCTGTAGATCCGGCACTAATTATGCCGAATCCGAAAGGTATCGAAGGGATCGGCATCGCGATCGGTGAAACAATCCTTTGGTGCTCCATAGAGGTTTAATAGCGGGGAAATGTGATGGCGCCCTTGGGATTACTCTGGACGTGGAAGAAGATCTCTTAACCGCTTTGATCTGGAGAACTGACTGATAAACTACAGATATTCCTGACTTGCCTGCGCTACTTTTCGTTTCGTGATAAGATTCATCCAATGTCAGAGCATTGCTGATGTGTAAAGTTACGTCCAACAGCTTCTTTCGCCTGTAGGATGGATCCGGCTATCGGCTGAGTCTATCACGAAATCCGTCCGCTATCTTGCTTCAATCAGGAAGAAGAGGCATTTCTCATTTGCCCAGTGGACATAGCGAGAATGATTGTGCGTCGCATGGGATTGAAAAGGTTCATGTTAATTATATTCTACTTCAGCAGAAGCGGTGATTAACTTTTACAAGGTTCACATGATTAAGAAAAAGAGTTGGGAACCATTTTTTTAAAGTCTGATGAGATTGACACGGGGTGCTCAGAAGTTCGAGAACGTTGATAGTTTGAATTTTATGTTGGTTCCTATATATTTACACGAAAACAAACTCTATTCTGTGTCTTCCTGCAACATCCTTCCTATATATCCCTATATCACCGCTTGGATCCTTAATATTTTCTTCTCATGTTAAATAAGATGAATCATTATTATTATTAGAGCGTTGGATTGGCAGTATCGTTAGAGGGTTGGACGCCATGCTTTCCAGTATAGAGTTATGCCCCTTTATGGTCTGAGTTCAAATCTTGCCGAAGTTAACTCAGCCTTTCATCCTTACAGGGTCGATAAAATAAAGTACCAGTAATGCACTGGAATAATTGCTGGCCTTGTGCCAATAGCAGAAACAATTATTATTGCAGATGTTTTTGCTATTTTGTTCCGTTTTCCTGAGTGTACATACATACTTACATACTTACATACACAGAAAGAGAGACACCCCACACACAGTACAGGATGCGGACGATATTTGTTCGCAATTTTCAACTGCTAATTTTATGCAAATTCTTTTTACTTCCGTTGTCACTCTTGTGTTCATAAAAACAGTGACTATATTTCCATTATTTATTTTCAGAATAATTGATTATGAATAGTGTTGAACCTCCAACTTTTTGGAAGAGACACGGAGTTCTTCTTGGAATCCGCGCCGGGAGGAAGAATAAGACCAGAAGATCAACTCCCAGAGCAACATGTGGCTCGCTGTCTCATCCAAATACGTGCCCAGAGTCATGCAGACAAAGTTTCCAACGACAACATTGGTCTTAGGTGTCGTCAGCAGTCAAGGTGACGTATGCCACCTCACTTCTTCCCTGAGGGCCTCAAGCTGAACACCGATGACTACATCCGCGTTCTGGGCGAGGTAGTAAAGCCCTGGATCGACCAAGTAACTGCAGATAGGCCGTACGTGTGGCAGCAAGATTCAGCGCCCTGACTTACCAGCCGAAAGACCCAAGCTTGGCTGTCAGAGAACTTCGTCGACCACACTTCACCTGACATCTGGCCTCCCAGCTCGCCTGACTGCAACCCCCTCGACTTCTTTATGTGGGGCGCAGTGGAAAGAGACACCAACAGATCTAGCTGCAATACAAAAGACGATCTGAAGGCCAGGATCACAAGTGCCTTTAAGGGCCTAAGTCGGGGGGACAGTGACGAAGGCCTGTAGCCGCTTCCGAGGCCGCCTTACGGCTGTCATCAAAGCCAATGACGGGTTTATCGAGTGAGATCGAAAGAACAAGTCATGAAGATAAACTGACCACAGTTTGATAAATATACCTTAAAAAATAAAACCACTGTTACTCTTCCCTAGACAGTAACCTTGCGAACAAATATCCTCCGCACCCTGTACATATATGGCTGTGTGCATGCATGTTTATGTATGCATGTATATATATATATATATATTTATATATATGCCTGTTTACGCATTTTAATACAGTACTTGAAGCTTATCTTAGCTTTGACATTCACACATGATATGGCTCCTTTCAAATGCTCTTTTTTTGATTTAAGGCTTGTATAGAATCAATTTTACAGATTCAAACAAAAGAGGGTACTTATATTCACACATACGTTTGCATGTAGATATATTGAAAAAACTATTGCAATAAATATATCTTTATATATTCACGCCTAAATATATATACATACACAAATATGTGTGTGTGTATATATATATATATATATATATATATATATGTATGTAATTAGTATATATATATTTGTATATATATATATATATATATATATATATATATATATATATATATATATATATATATATATATATATATATAATATAAGATCAAAAGATGGTTAAAGGAGTTCCATGTATTTTATTATGCGCATTTCAAAAACAAACATCATCATGCAATAATATTTGTGTTTTCATCAGATAAAACAGGAGAACATGATATGAAGGCTAAAAAACATTTGTGGATAGTGCAGTTTTAAATCAACATATATATATATATATATATATATGTGTGTGTGTGTGTCTTTATATATATATATATATATATATATATATATATATATATATATAAGTGTGTCTTTATATATATATATATATATATATATATATATAGATAGATAGATAGAAATATGTATAAATATATATATGTGTGCGTGTCTGTTTGTTTATATATGTATATATATATATATATATATATGTAAATATATACACATCCACACATGTACGTGCACACGCACTCTCGTGTTTACTTGTGTATTGTTTCGTTACAATGAAGACATAGCATAGCGCCCGTTATATATTTATTTCATGTCTATTTTTCCCTTTTTCGAGTTAGTTGTGTTTTTGTATCTCATATAATATTATTTATATTTGATTGTTTCAAAGACAAACCAAACACACGTGCCATGATGATATACCCAGGTACACATACACAACATCACTATGAACGTATGCACCACTCCAATAATACATATGACATACGCACATACATACAATTTAGACTTCAATTCAAGACAAATACTAACATGCCCAACCCATTCCCCCACATGCACCAATTTTTTTCTCTTCTATTTATGAACCCCTTCTTTGAGTTTCCTATACCCATGATGAAGGAATAACATCCGGCACATTGAACTTTCCTCTTTTTGCTTTATCTTTCAAGCGTGAAACTAATAAGGCTATTGTTATTTTAACGCTGTATTCGTCCTCCCTTTAACTACAAGTATGTTCATATATATATAGAAAGAGATTCACATATACACACACACACACACACACACAAACACAGACAAACACCCCCTCCCCATATATATATATATATATATAAATAAGAGATGTCAACATGAATGGACCTGTTATTTTTATCTCACGACATTTTTTCCAATTCACAAATAGAGATAGAATGTTAAAAGTAAATGATACATGAGTAGCTAAATTTCAATTTTTTGAAAGAGATTATCTTGTCAATTTTCTACAAGTCAAAGAAAAATTATATTTAAACGTCACGTCTTCCATTACACGAAACTTGGCAGTTAAACATATCTAAACTATAATAAAGTAAGAAGCGCGGGATTGCGTACGGTTCAGAATTTGTTTACACCTTAGTAAAATAAGTTGGATTACTTTGAATAAATAATGAATGAATATTACATAATTTATCTACTATATTTCGTGGCTGTTCATTCAATATATTTTATTATTTATCTCTAAGATTCACTTCTTTAAAATTTTCAAATGTCAACCTTCTGGTGGCGATCGCTTAAATAAAAGTACTAATTTTCTTCTAATGCAGTTTATATATAATATCGTTTTTTTTTTATGTATCATGGATTAGGTTACTGATTACATAAGAGATGTAACAGTCTTCGTTCAATTTCTATGTATATTGTCAATTCCGATTTTATTTGATGTATCTACATATATATATATTTGCGTATAATATCAATATACACACCACACATGCTAGCAGAAAACCACCCGAAGGGTGGTTTTTCTGCTAGTGTTTATAATAGACTAAAAAACTAAAAGATCGTACTCTTTCTACTTTTACGTTTATAAATTTTATACTATCTTCTATGTAATAATATTTTAAAAACCTATAATATTGATACTTCATTATTTTAGTGGTGAATTAATGAATTAAGCAAAATTCGAAAATAAAGTGTTTATGATTTTTTCTGAAAATTGTGATAGCATGTTTAGAATTCCAATTTATTTTTCGTCGGGCTTCCCGTAGGTGTGATATTTATAAGTATCTCAGTTTAAATTAACATCCAGGAAAATATGAACACTGTGAGCAGTAATCAACCATCATCCCTAAATATAATTATTTCATTTTATCAATGCGATATATCCTTAATCGATCAAACTGATTACAAGTGGTTGTTAAGGTAGAGCTCCAACATCAAACACCGTTCAAAATATAAATCTAATAATTTAATCATGCTCGAAAATGACAACTCATGGACACATCTACAGCTGATCAATTTTTATTTTGACTAAAAGCTATTTTTCAAAGAATAGATAAAATTACATAACCTTCATTAATCCTGATAGTAGGTTCACTATTTGTAACCAGATCACCAAGAAAGTCTAAAATTCTTTATAGTTCTATTCATTGGTTATAAAAGGATATATTTCCATTATATCGAATTCTAAACCAATGAACGTGAAACCTTTTTATTGTTTACATTTAATCATATTGAATCTCGACTATTCTAACCGACTAAATCTAGCATACATTCAGACGTGTCAATTAACCTATATATGGGATTTCTAATGATCCTGATTTGTGGAGTTAAATGTAACGTAAGATTTTAAATATAAATAGTTTTCTATGTCATGTATTTCGAGGTAAGCAGACACCATATTGAATTCCACATTTATTAAATGGTATGCTTCCTTGTCAGCGTTATTCTTTTTAAATGCTACTACTTATATTAATATATAATAATATGTAGTACGGCTCAAAAGGCGCCTATCACCACAGGTATGACGTTAACCTTTTTCAACTTCCACAGTCAAGTAATCGTATATTGGATTATAATTATTCTCCTTTTTACGTGGGAATGTGAGCCATGAGAGAGATAGCTACTGACTCCTGAAACATTCCATACACCATGCCCTTCTGGAATATGTGGTTCCTAATATCATTAGTTTCGATAGCTTGGTCTTGAGCAGCTATGATAATAGTTACCGGTTTTTTAAACCAATCCCATATATGTTTGCTTCTTAGTTCTCTTGTTCATTGTACAACTTGTCCATCTAATTCTTTCTGCACCTCTAGAATGCATAAAGCATTTTTTTATATTTTATCTTAATTTTCTTTCCCTTTCCTTTCGTTAATACCAGTTCTTTTTTTACCGATTTGATCGGTCTTTCCTGGCTTCGTTCAAAGTTATTAACCATGATTTTCTTTTCCATAATCGCACTGTCTTAACATTTCGAAAAGTCCTCATTCTCAATCTCTCCTCCTCAGGTACAGCCGGCTCACGTCAGTGCGTGGATGATGGGCGCCATGCATAGCCAATAATTGCTTGGAGCTCCCCTTTGGGTCAGCTATAACACTAGCTACAAACCTTATCACAGAAATGGCTCTTGAACTAATTGCTATTGTCATGTTTCTTCTAGTTAGTTTTCTCTTAATGATATTCCGGAATCTTCTGAATTACTCAGTATCTATTATCTCCTTCATTTTCGTTTGGTGTAATTCATCACTTCCGAAACAGCCAAATAATTGTAGCAACAACCCACCTATATCGATTGTTTGTGCTCTCCATTTGGCATCTTAATTCCATTTTCATGGTCAGCACAGAAAAGTTTGTCAATACAAACCCCATTCTAATATCCTCAGAAAATTATAAATTTGAATTAAGCTGCCAGTTAATTAAGCTGTCCAGTTAACTTTCCATTCGTTCGACTTATATCATAAACAGATTTTACATCTTTCAACATCCATGAAAGAGGAATAATTGCCCCCCAAAATAACAAGAGGGATATGATATCACATTGAAAAATTCCACAACTAATTTTATATTTCCTGAGAATTTACCTCCTGACATTAATTATGTGTTCCAACTAGGCATTCTTTGTTTCACAAAAATCGTCATATTGACAGCACAATCAAAATATCCATCGCCCTCAAAATGCAGCTGTGGGGCAACGTGCAATTCGCTTCTTTAGAATCTTTAGAAGTAAGGGCAAACATTTTCAGACTTCTTTGTAACACTTTATTACCATCTTGTCAAGCTGTAGGTGATATTTTGTACCTATACTACCTTTCTTACAAACGTTTTGCCCCAATGTTAATAATTCATGCACTATCAGGTGGTTATATAATTCCTCTGTCAAAATAGTAGTCAACAGCTTCCATACTAATGGTAGGCGTATAATAGACCTAAAGTGTCATTCCAACGATACATTTCCACTTCTTGAACACATAATAGAATTTTACCAGTTGCCTTCCACATTGGTACATTCCCTTCTTGAAGACAAACATTAAACTAATCTTCTATTCTATCACGAAGAAAAGTAATTTTTGCATCTAATATCCCTGCAATCTACCAGATCCAGGTTCCATACAGTTAGTTATATTACTGACCTTTTCCTTTAGGTTATCAATTATCACTACTTATATGAAGCATTGTGTTTGTAGATTGTGCCTGTAAATTGTGTCTGGCGAAAGAAGTTGTCTGGTGGATGCGTTTGAAAGAGATGAAGACGAGCACTTATCTCTTCGGTGATGCTCTCATTAACCTTTTCAAATTTCATATGAAGAGGAAAATCAGGATTGACAGAGAAGTGTTCCCATCCCACCAGTTTGTTGAAAGATGGGTGAGACAGGCAAGCATGGCCCGAGTGAATGGGCCTGCTCTGAGTATGCGACTGCAAATTGGAGGTTCAAAACTGGGAGAGGGCACTTGCCTTGGTCAGGGTCACCGTGGCTTTTTTCAAGGGCTTTCTCTACGAGTGACCCTCGGAAGTCTCCCACCTATTGGGGAATTTTGCTTTGTTTCCTTTTTTTGTTATTTCCTTTGTTATTGTTTTTTACTTTACACGCAGAACTGCCCATTTGTGCCGTCCTTTACCATCCTGTTCTGTCCTTAACGTTATACTTTATAGCAACCCTTGCGGTTAATAAAGAAAGCATTATTATTATTATCATTTTTTTCATTTATCTTGCTTTATGTTCAGACGAGTTATCACCATGTCACAACCAGTGATCTAAAGAGACAAGAACATCCGCTATGTTCAAGAATGTACATATACACACATACATGTATCTTTAGGTGTTTAGACTGTTGATATATTTATATTGACAGAATCTTACTTAGTATATGGGCAGTTCCCATTAGTACTATCTTTTTATTACTATTATCATCATTATTATTATTATTATTATTATTATTATTATTATTATTATTATTATTATTATTACAGTTGCATTTATCTTGCTTTATGTTCATACGAGTTATCACCAAGTCACAACCAGTGACCTCAAGAGACAACAAGGTCCGCCATGTTCATGGAAGAACATACATACTCACACATGCATCTTTAGTGTTTAGACTTGTGATGTACTTATATTGACAGAATCTTCCTTAGTATATGGGCAGTTCCCATTAGTACTATCTTTTGTATTTCTCCTATACGCGGGTTTCCTGGGATCTGCGATAAGTAATCATTAGACCCCTTAGGTATCATTCCCAGAGCGCCTACAACCACTGGTATTGTTTTAGTTCTCAATTTCCACATTTTTCCTATTTCTATCTCCAGGTCCTTATACTTGCTCAATTTTTCAAATGTTTTTATAGATACATTCTTGTCTATTGGAACAGACATATCAATTAGCAGGCTACCCTCTTTTTAAAGTCCTCCAATATTATATCAGGTCTATTTGCATCTATTTTTCGGTCTGTTTGGATGCTAAAGTTCCACAAGATTGAGATGTGATCTTTTTCAAGTATGGGAGGTGGTTGATGCTCCCACCAATTCTTTTGATGGGGCAGGTCAAAATGCTTACACATTATCCAATGTATGTATTGTGCAGCTCTGTCATGCCTGTTTAGGTATTCGGTTGGAGCTATAGGACTGCACATTGAAATTATATGGTCAATGGTCTCTGGTTGTTTTTTGCATACACGGCATAATGGGCTGCACCCATTTTTTATTATGTTGGCTTGGTAATTTTTTGTTGGCAGACACTGATCTTGTGCCGATATAATCAGTCCTTCAGTCTCCGATTTCAGTCCAGAGGATGCCAACCACTGATGGGTTAAAGTTTTGTCAACATCAGGATTGTTAGCTCGCTCTGGGTATTTTCCATACAGAGGCTTTTCTTGCCATTTCTTAGCCAGTTTCTGTAGCAGTTCTTTCTTTGCAGTTACTTTTACCTGCTTTGCTTTTTCTGTGTTTTCCATTTCAGCAGTAAATGGGACTTCTGAAATTTGTAGTCCATTACTGTATCTTTGTGCATCTTTTGTAATGGAATATGATCTTTTCGTGTAATGGAATATGATCTTTTCGTGTTTCAAAACGAGTTTGATCATCCAATCATGTGATTCCCTTAGATATGTAGATAATCCAATTGTTGCAGTTTTCAACGCAATGTCTAACTGGATTAACCCACGTCCTCCTTCTTTCCTAGGGAGATATATTCTAACTATATCTGCCTTAGGGTGATGCATTCTCTGCATGGTTAAGAATTTTCGAATTTTTGTATCGAGCTTACGGATCTCTGTGCTTGACCAGTTGATGACATTGTAACTGTAGGTTACTACTGGTATGGCAAGCGTGTTTATGGCATCGATCCTATTCCTTGCATTCAATTCCGTTCTTAAGATTGCTCTTACTCTGCGGTAACATTCCTTCCTTATCCTTTCCCTCATTGTCGAGTGCTTGATTCCGTCTCCTTCACAAACACCTAGATATTTGTAAGTTTTTTCTTGATCAAGTTCTCTTATCACGTTCCCCCGATCAAGATTAATGTCTGAACTCTTCAGCAGCTTTCCTCTGGTGAACGTTGCTTTGGCGCATTTATCTAGCCCAAACTCCATTTTAATGTCATCACTGAACTGCTTCACAGTGGATAATAGCCCTTGCAATTGTTCATCATTTTTTGCAAATAGTTTCAGGTCATCCATGTAGAACAGGTGATTAATGGTTTTGTCATAGACTTTATATCCATGTTTTGTTTCATTGATGGTATAAGTGCGATGCAGAATAGAAGCGGTGATAAAGAGTCACCCTGAAAAATTCCACAATTAATATTAACTTCTCCAGCTTCCAGTGATTTTGTTTCACTATTCAAAAGGAGTGTCGTTCTCCATGTCCTCATACTGAATGACAAAAACCTCCTGACAACGGGGGATATTTTGAAAATCTCTAAACATTTTTCAATCCAACTGTGTGGCAAACTATCGAATGCTTTTTTATAATCTATCCAAGCAATCGATAGATTTTTGTGTCTATTATGACAATCTTCCAGTATCATTTTGTTAACCAGAAGCTGATCCTTACAGCCATATGAGCCTCGTTTACACCCTTTCTGCTCAATGGGAAATAGGTCATTTGTTATCAGGTGGTCATATGTGTATTCAGTTAGGTCTGATGTTAACATTTTATACATTGTGGTCAAGCAAGTTATCGGTCTGTAATTTTTGGGATTGTTTGTCTCATCATTCTTCGGAAGCAGGAATGTAATGCCGTTAACTAGCCATGATGGTATCTTTTCTGGCTCCTTAACTATTTCATTGTAAAGTTGGGCTAACAGCTCATGAGACTCTGTGAAGGCATTTATCCAAAAGTTTTGTATTTTGTCTTTACCTGGGGATTTCCATTTGCTGGTTTTTCTTAGAGCCAAGCGCAACTGTTCAACTGTTATATTTTCCCATATGTGTTCCTCAAGGTGAGCTGTATCTTTCATTTGTCTGTCTATCAATGGGGCATGTATGTTATGAACTTTTTCTTCGGCCCAGATCTTTTCCCAGAATTCTTGCACTTCCTCCTTGGGTGGTATTGATTTAGCAGTTATTGTTGACTTACCAATTTTTCTGTAGAAGTTTCTTTGGTTGTTTTTGAACATATTATTGTCCTTATAGAATCTAGATCGTTTTTCAAAGCGCCTTATACGAGCAGCTTTGGCCGACACTTTTTGCTTGATTATTTCTATCAGCATGTCTATGTCACATGTTGATTTTATTCTGTACTTTTTTTTCAATTTTCTAAGTTTAGTTTGTTTAACATGTTCACCTACTTTATAGTTTGTTAACATTTCTATGTCAGATCGGAGAAGGTTTATTTGGCGATTGATGTTATCTTGCAAAGTAGATTTCTTGTGGGAATTCCTTGTTTATTCATCTTCACTCCACATAAGTGAGTGGTGACTTTAGCCGATGCATAATAGAGATGATTTAAATCAGTAATGTTTAGTTTGTTTATGATGATAATGTTTTTGAGAATTATGTCAGTCTTGTGTATTATCTTTTGGTTCTGTTTGGAGTTCTGGATGTTAGGGAGGGTGTCTCGTTGCCCCATGTCAGATTCTTTCATTTTCATCCATTCGATCATAATTTCATCCTTCAAGTTGGCAAGTTCATTCTCATTCATTTCTTTATTATTTACGTTCTCATTATTTTCATTTGGAGTTTCATCCTGAGCATGCACTCCCTCCACTTTTTCGATCCTTTCTTTAATTTGTTCTGTTGCCAGTGATTCCACCCCAACCCTGGGGTTCGAAGTGTTACAGTTTACCTCGTTTTCACTGACACATGTTTCATTTTCCCTTCGCTGACTTTGTGCTAATAGCTTGATCTGATCAATTTCTATATCAGTTAGTAACTTTTTTCTTACAATATTTCTTCGTATATTGGCTAGTTTGTTACTGTCAATATAACCTCTGTTTTCGGGATGTTTCTTTTTCCAGTTGATATATGTCTGTTCTGTATTCAATGTATTTGATGAGTAGTACATGGCAGTGTAGAAAGCCTCAAGGACTTCTTTATTATCTTCCCTTGACCATTTTTCTCTCTTTTTCTTTGGATTTCTTGGTGGTGAGCATGGAGGGCCATCAGTAGGAGTATTCCGGTTATGGGAGGTCTCCAGCTCCGAAGTGATGGGAAAGTTTGAACCATTAGCTGATTTTTCGACCCCAGTCTGGTTCCTCTCTGAGGGACGCGGCCCTTTTTTACCCGGGTGACGGCCGATCCGGTATGAGATTTTATCATTAGACATTTACTTTATTTTGTCGCGTTTTATCCTTATCCGCCAAGGGGTAATCATTTCGTGTTACCACTTCTAGAACGAGTGTCAACCAAGACTAGAGGGGTCGTTCTATTATTATTATTATTTGCATTTATCTTGCTTTATGTTCATACGAGTTATCACCAAGTCACAACCAGTGACCTCAAGAGACAACAAGGTCCGCCATGTTCAAGAAAGAACATACATATTCACACATGCATCCTAGTGTTTAGACTTGTGATGTACTTATATTGACAGGATCTTCCTTAGTATATGGGCAGTTCCCATTAGTACTATCTTTTGTATTTCTCCTATACGCGGGTTTCCTGGGATCTGCGATAAGTAGTCGTTAGACCCCTTAGGTATCATTCCTAGAGCGCCTACAACCACTGGTATTGTTTTAGTTCTCAATTTCCACATTTTTCCAATTTCTATCTCCAGGTCCTTATACTTGCTCACTTTTTCAAATGTTTTTATAGATACATTCTTGTCTATTGGAACAGACATATCAATTAGCAGGCATACCCTCCTTTGAAAGTCCTTCAATATTATATCAGGTCTATTTGCATCTATTTTTCGGTCTGTTTGGATGCTAAAGTTCCACAAGATTGAGATGTGATCTTTTTCAAGTATGGGAGGTGGTTGATGCTCCCACCAATTCTTTTGATGGGGCAGGTCAAAATGCTTACACATTATCCAATGTATGTATTGTGCAGCTCTGTCATGCCTGTTTAGGTATTCGGTTGGAGCTATAGGACTGCACATTGAAATTATATGGTCAATGGTCTCTTGTTGTTATTTGCATACACGGCATAATGGGCTGCACCCATTTTTTATTATGTTGGCTTGGTAATTTTTTGTTGGCAGACACTGATCTTGTGCCGATATAATCAGTCCTTCAGTCTCCGATTTCAGTCCAGATGATGCCAACCACTGATGGGTTAAAGTTTTGTCAACATCAGGATTGTTAGCTCGCTCTGGGTATTTTCCATACAGAGGCTTTTCTTGCCATTTTTTAGCCAGTTTCTGTAGCAGTTCTTTCTTTGCAGTTACTTTTACCTGCTTTGCTTTTTCTGTGTTTTCCATTTCAGCAGTAAATGGGACTTCTGAAATTTGTAGTCCATTACTGTATCTTTGTGCATCTTTTGTAATGGAATATGATCTTTTGGTGCTTTCGTGTTTCAAAACGAGTTTGATCATCCAATCATGTGATTCCCTTAGATATGTGGATAATCCAATTGTTGCAGTTTTCAACGCAATGTCTAACTGAATTAACCCACGTCCTCCTTCTTTCCTAGGGAGATATATTCTATCTATGTCTGCCTTAGGGTGATGCATTCTGTGCATGGTTAAGAATTTTCGGATTTTTGTATCGAGCCTACGGTTGATGACATTGTAACTGTAAGTTACTACTGGTATGGCAAGCGTGTTTATGGTATCGATCCTATTCCTTGCATTCAATTCCGTTCTTAAGATTGCTCTGACTCTGCGGTAACATTCCTTCCTTATCCTTTCCCTCATTGTCGAGTGCTTGATTCCGTCTCCTTCACAAACACCTAGATATTTGTAAGTTTTTTCTTGATCAAGTTCTCTTATCACGTTCCCCCGATCAAGATTAATGTCTGAACTCTTCAGCAGCTTTCCTCTGGTGAACGTTGCTTTGGCGCATTTATCCAGTCCAAACTCCATTTTAATGTCATCACTGAACTGCTTCACAGTGGATAATAGCCCTTGCAATTGTTCATCATTTTTTGCAAATAGTTTCAGGTCATCCATGTAGAACAGGTGATTAATGGTTTTGTCATAGACTCTATATCCATGTTTTGTTTCATTGAGCATTTTACTTAATGGTATAAGTGCGATGCAGAATAAAAGCGGTGATAAAGAGTCACCCTGAAAAATTCCACAATTAATATTAACTTCTCCAGCTTCCAGTGATTTTGTTTCACTATTCAAAAGGAGTGTCGTTCTCCATGTCCTCATACTGAATGACAAAAACCTCCTGACAACGGGGGATATTTTGAAAATCTCTAAACATTTTTCAATCCAACTGTGTGGCAAACTATCGAATGCTTTTTTATAATCTATCCAAGCAATCGATAGATTTTTGTGTCTATTATGACAATCTTCCAGTATCATTTTGTTAACCAGAAGCTGATCCTTACAGCCATATGAGCCTCGTTTACACCCTTTCTGCTCAATGGGAAATAGGTCATTTGTTATCAGGTGGTCATATATGTATTCAGTTAGGACTGATGTTAACATTTTATACATTGTGGTCAAGCAGGTTATCGGTCTGTAATTTTTGGGATTGTTTGTCTCATCATTCTTCGGTAGCAGGAATGTAATGCCGTTAACTAGCCATGATGGTATCTTTTCTGGCTCCTTAACTATTTCATTGTAAAGTTGGGCTAACAGCTCATGAGACTCTGTGAAGGCATTTATCCAAAAGTTTTGTATTTTGTCTTTTCCTGGGGATTTCCATTTGCTGGTTTTTCTTAGAGCCAAGCGCAGCTGTTCAACTGTTATATTTTCACATGTTTGTTCTTCAAGGTGAGCTGTTTCTTTCATTTGTCTGTCTATCCATGGGGCATGTATGTTATGAACTTTTTCTTCGGCCCAGATCTTTTCCCAGAATTCTTGCACTTCCTCCTTGGGTGGTATTGATTTAGCAGTTATTGTTGACTTACCAATTTTTCTGTAGAAGTTTCTTTGGTTGTTTTTGAACATATTATTGTCCTTATAGAATCTAGATCGTTTTTCAAAGCGCCTTATACGAGCAGCTTTGGCCGACACTTTTTGCTTGATTGTTTCTATCAGCATGTCTATGTCACATGTTGATCTTATACTGTACTTTTTTTCAATTTTCTAAGTTTTGTTTGTTTAACATGTTCACCTACTTTATAGGTTGTTAAAATTTCTATGTCAGATCGGAGATGGTTTATTTGGCGATTGATGTTATCTTGCCAAGTAGATTTCTTGTGGGAATTCCTTTGTTTTTTCATCTTCACTCCACATAAGTGAGTGGTGACTTTAGCCGATGCATAATAGAGATGATTTAAGTCAGTAATGTTTAGTTTGTTTCTGATGATAATGTTTTTGAGAATTATGTTAGTCTTGTGTATTATCTTTTGGTTCTGTTTGGAGTTCTGGATCTTAGGGAGGGTGTCTCGTTGCCCTATGTCAGATTCTTTCATTTTCATCCATTCGATCATAATTTCATCCTTCAAGTTGGCAAGTTCATTCTCATTCATTTCTTTATCATTTACGATCTCATTATTTTCATTTGGAGTTTCATCCTGAGCATGCACTCCCTCCACTTTTTCGCTCCTTTCTTTAATTTGTTCTGTTGCCAGTGATTCCGCCCCAACCCTGGGATTCGAAGTGTTACAGTTTACCTCGTTTTCACTGACACATGCTTCATTTTCCCTTCGCTGACTTTGTGCTACTAGCTTGATCTGATCAATTTCTATATCAGTTAGTAACTTTTTTCTTACAATATTTCTTCGTATATTGGCTAGTTTGTTACTGTCAATATAGCCTCTGTTTTCGTGATGTTTCTTTTTCCAGTTGATATATGTTTGTTCTGTATTCGATGTATTTGATGGGTAGTACATGGCAGTGTAGAAAGCCTCAAGGACTTCTTTATTATCTTCCCTTGACCATTTTTCTCTCTTTTTCTTTGGATTTCTTGGTGGTGAGCATGGAGGGCCAACAGTAGGCGTATTCCGGTTATGGGAGGTCTCCAGCTCCGAAGTGATGGGAAGGTTTGAACCATTAGCTGATTTTTCGACCCCAGTCTGGTTCCTCTCTGAGGGACGCGGCCCTTTTTTATCCGGGTGACGGCCGATCCGGTATGAGATTTTATCATTAGACATTTACTTTATTTTGTCGCGTTTTATCCTTATCCGCCAAGGGGTAATCATTTCGTGTTACCACTTCTAGAACGAGTGTCAAGCAAAACTAGAGGGGTCGTTCTCCCCTAGAGACATGGCTATTTCCCGCCGGCCGCCATCCCGGTATTTCTTGGTCACGGGGTTTTATTTTTGTTGTTTTTTTTTAAATTGTTATTATCATGAGTGGTTCCTTAATGTGAGCATTGCGTGGCTTAAGAATGAAATTATTAATAATTGTCTCCACTCCAGGCACAAGGCCAGCAATCACCCAGTGCATTACAATAATATAATATACTTTTTGTTGTAGTTGGCTGTTATTGTTGTTGGCTATGTCGGTGGTGGTGCCGGGGCTTTTTATATTGTTGGTGAGGAAGGGGTGAGCCAGCAGTCCCATAATTGTTGATGTAGACGTTTGGCCGGTGGCAAGGTCACCAAGTCAATCTATTTATATCTTTTGCTAGCCTCTCTCTTGTCTAGTGATACCGCCACCTTCCCTTTTCTCTCTCAAGTTAACAGGGGAATAGTGTCAGTAGCATTGAATGAGTGGTGGCGGCGATGATGGATGTGGTGGGTGATGGCAGCGGTGGTGTTGTGGTTACTGATATAGTATCTATGAGTTTGTGTTCGTATGTTTAATATATATTTTTATTATATTTTGTGTTGACATATTCCCGTAAAATTTATTATTATTATTATTATTATTATTATTATTATTATTATTATTATTAAAAAGCCCCAACAAAACAAAAGAACATACACAACAAAAAATACAGACACCACTAACGCAAACACTTCCCCAATAACATCAGCACCAACAGCAACATCGACACCACCCCCACAATCCCCGAAACGCAAACAACCTAAACAAACACAAGTACAAATAAACACACAAATACCTGAAATTGCAGACACCATACCTACAACAAACACATACATACCCGAAACAACACCACCAAAACCATCAGCACCAGTCACCAAAACGAAAACAAATAAAACCACACCAACAAAATGTTAAAAACTTCGTGCTTGTCAGAAGGGCCAACGATAAACTGATGGCCCTCTTAGCACGAAGCGAGGACATTCAAACAGAGGGGGAGATTTTTGAATTGAGCACATTTTGCGTGCCAGAAGATTTGCTTCTGGTCCGAATGTCACTCGATTCCTTCAAAGAAATTGAAGAGAGCTTTCCGCAAGTCGTGGGAACCCCGAATGTGAAACCCACATCAAGACTTTTAAAGGGGTTCCCAAAAGAAACCTCACCAACCATGGAGGTCGAACCACCCGACCTTCACAAGACCCCGGGAGGTAAGTAAACCTTCCCTCTCTCTTTTAGCTTGTCAACATGGCCATATTAAGAGAGGGAAGTTTAAATATTCGCGGCCTGGGGGTCACCCTGGAAGCAGGGTCGCCTGCTCAACGACCTCAGGTCGCTGGAAATGGATGTGATTGCCGTCAGCGAGACCAGAATTTCCGACACGCGTGCACTAGCCCCCATTTTCGACGACTACCATCTGTTAGCAGGCCAGGAATGGGAGGTTGGGTGGCAGTGCTGTTTAGGAAAGACTGGATCTCGAGATAAGGTCGATCTTCCGGAAACCGGACGGTAAGTTGGTGATCTTGGATGTGAGCAGTAGCGAAGGTGGTGCCTTTACACTGTTGGCCGTCTACGCCCCAACAAGGGCCGGACTACATGACTTCTTGAGGAGCCTGGAGACCTTTCTGGGTACGTCTCGCCCTTTACAGTTAGCAGGGGACTGGAATGACATCTTAGACGCACGCTGGGATTGTGTGGGAGTAGCTGATAGGAGTGGGGGGGGGGTGCAGAAGCCTGAAGCACCTACTCAGCCAGTTCCAACTGTCTGACAGGTTCGACTAAATTTCCCCAATGTTCCAGTATGGACATGGACCAACCGAATGGGGTCATCTAGATCGTATATAGACAGGATCTTCATTAGGAAAATAGATAGAAATAGTGTAGGCTGCCCCATTTTAAAAACGGTCGCTTATTCAGATCACAAATTTGTGATATGCAGGTCAACCTAGATAAAACGCGTAGGTTAGGACCGGGTTACTGGAAGCTGAACATGTCATTTCCGGCACGTAAGGTTTACAGGGACCGAGTCAACAATTTAGTTAAGCAAAAGTTGACAGGGGGGATCATCAGCAACAGATGGTGGGGGCTCTCGAAAGAGATATTAGAGTAACTTCGACAGAGTTCAGCAAAGAACTAGCGTTAGAGAAAAATAGAAACGAGGGGGAGCTGGTAGATGAGTTAGACGAGGCTATTTGTAGTGGCATTGCAACTGACATGCTAGCGGCAAGAATGGCATTTGACCATTTCTTCAATGCCAAACACGAAGGTTGCATTGTCAGAGCTAAGGCGCGTGCGCTGAGAAACGATTTAACCAAAGCTGTTCGATGGGGCCGCGTGGCGTAAGAGCAGCGTGGTAATAAAACAACAATTCGGTCTTTGGAGAACCGAGACGGACACGAGATAAGCGATTCCAAGCAGGATGTGTGAGGCCTTTCGCCAGCACTTTGCCCGGTTGTTTGGTGAGAGTGGCGAGTCAGAGAGAGTAGCGGATGTCAGTCCCTAACTTGACGGCTTGCAGCGCATCTTGACAGTCGACGTTGAGCGCTGCGAAAGGCCGTTTACTTCAGCCGAAATTCAGGACGCCCTTGTCGGCTGCATCAGGGGCAAGTCACCTGGTTTGGATGGCCTGCTCTATGAGCTTTACGTAAATATGCCAGACTTGTTCTCCGATCTCCTCGAAGCACTCTACTGCAACTGGCAGCAGGATGGGAGTATTCCCAGATCTATGAGCAGGGGAGTGGTGACGCTGATGAGGAAAGACGATAAGAAGAGGGATACATTAGACAACTTCAGACCCATAACTCAACACAGAGTTTCAGATTTTGGCCAAGGTGTTAGCAAAGAGATTGGCGCTTGTCGTCGAGGATTTGGTTGGGGAGGCGCAAACTTGCGCAATCCCAGCCAGGTCCATACACGACAATCTCCACCTTATGCGATACATCATAGAGAGGGTAGGTGGATTCGGTGGGGGCACTGATCAATTTAGATCAATCGAAAGCATTCGATAGGGTCGACCATCGGTATCTGGAGTTTGTCCTCAAAGCAGCTGGCTTCGGCCCTGTCTTCAGAAACTGGATCGCTGCAATGCACAGCGGCACACGCTCGGTGGTCAAGGTTAATGGCCACCTCTCGGAACCATTTCGGCACTCCCGATCGGTCCGTCTAGGGTGCCCTCTCTTTTCCCTTCTGTACTGATTGACTGTCGAGCCTTTACTGCGGAAGCTGGAACTGTTGCAGGGCATCCCGCTCGAACCGGGACGTGGAAGGGAGGTGTCGGCTTATGCGGACGGTATCACCGTGATGGTCTCGAACACCTCAGAAATCGGCGGTGGGCACCATATTGAAGGAATATGAAAGGTTGACAGGTGCCAAACTTAACCCGGAAAAGTCGGTGGGCTTGCAGCTCGGAACCTGGAGAGGCAAGACCATGCCGTCCAACAGCGTCGTGGTGCGCTGGACGGACGGACCGGTAAAGTTTCTCGGGGTTTGGTTCGGACCAGACCTCCAGGTGGAAAAGAATTGGTACGAGGTAGCGAACAGAGTAGCCAGTCTCACCCAAAAATGGGCTGGGAGGAAGCTATCACTAACATCAATGACTGAGACTCAAAGAACAATAATAATAATAATAATAATAATTATTATTATTATTATTATTACTATTGTTCTTTGAGTCTCAGTCATTGATATTAGTTAACTGGAAAGTTTGTTGAAATGAATATCAAGCCACTACCTGCAGCCTCAAATATTCAGGACGTATCGGAGGGTTCTTGCTCTTCCCAGCAGCATGCCTTTTGAAGCGTTCCAAAAAGCGTGGCGGGGCCAATTTTCTTTAACCATCCCTGGAAACTTTTGGAGATAGTACCTAGTGCGCCTATGACAATCGGACCACCATGACCTCATGGTAGTTCCAAATCCTTTAAGTCCTGGTATCGGTTAATTTACTCCCTCTCCTTCTCTTGCACTCTCGTGTCGAATGGGCAGGCCACATCCACAATCAGGCACGATCTTTTTTCCTTGTCCAAAACCACCAGATCAGGTCTATTGTGTTCCAGTTTCTTGTCCCTCTGTATCCTAAAATCCCACAGCACCTTCACCTGATCGTTTTCTATCACC
>OZ024742.1:248523317-248540817 GCA_964016885.1 Eledone cirrhosa
GGCTGCTAGATGAAGCAGTTCGTTTCAGCCTATTTTATTCAACCGTGAGTACAGCACAAAATTATTGTATATATATATCTATCTCTCTCTGTGTCTCTCTCTCTCTCTCTCTCTCTCTCTCTCTCTCTCTCTCTCTCTCTCTCTCTCTCTCTCTCTCTCTCTATATATATATATATATATATATATATATATATATATATATATATATATATATATATATATATATATATATATATACATATATATATATATATATATGCACACACACACACACATACACACATATATATATATTTCCACGTGAAATTAATAAACATTCGTTGTACTGCCTCTCTGTTTTGTTCCTGTTCAAATTTTTCCATTATATATATATATGTATATATATATATATATATATATATATATATATATATATATATATATATGTATATATATATATATATATATATATATATATATATATATATATATATATATATATATAACAAAGGATTTGTGGTAAGGAACCAGATGGACCATAACGCACCAGAGTACTCAATACTTAGGGTAGTAGAGTGAGAAATAGGAAAAAGTATGACCCCGACGGCAGAGCTCAAGCCGTTTCGACGTTTATTTCTGGACAAATAGCCGTCGAAACGGCTTGAGCTCTGCTGTCGGGGTCATACTTTTTCATATATATATATGTATATATATATATATATATATATAAATATATATGAATATATTGGTGGTGCGAATGTGATGAAGATGAGGATAAGAACATGAAGAAGAAATGTCGGAACTCCATTCTGCTCAACTGAAAATAGGCCTTAGTTATCCGTACTAAACTAGTCAACATTACATAGCCATTAATAATACAAGAAATATTTTATAAGTTGATGACATACATAATTGAAGTCTGTTGTGGAACAGAATGTCCGCTTTATTGAATATCTTTATTTCTATAAGTATAACATGCCTTAAAGTAGAAATGATATTATATCGGAGGAAAATTTATGTATGTTAAGTATGAAACAATTTTGTACGCTGTTTATAGGATTGGGATCAGTGTTAGGGCTCGAGTGAGAGTTAGGGTAAGATTTAGGTTTAAGGTTTACGCCGGTCCCAAGTAATGTTTAACGGATTGTCTAATCTGCTCGACGATTTGATCTAAATATTTACCAGAGCGAGTGTGTGGCTTGGCAAATTGGTAGATCGTCAAATACAATGACGTTGCCTTATTTGTTCAAGTTATTTACATTCTGAGTTCAAATCCAATTGAGGCCAACTTTAGAATAAAAGAACAATCAAGCAGTGGCGTTGGTTCAATTAACGTTGCCTTTCTCCCAAATTTATTGGCCTTGGTCCTTAATTAGAAATAATTATTTAGGGTGGATGTGCAGTATCGGTAGAAGGCCTGACGCCATGCTTTGCAACAAAGAGTTACGGCGCTTTATGGTCTGAGTTCAAATCCCGCCGAATTTAACTTTGCCTTTCATATTACGGGGTCGATGAAATAAAGCACCAGTAATACACTGGGATAATTGCTGGCCTTGTGCCAAAAGTAGAAACAGTTATTTAGCAGAGTGATGCTGCTCGACATGAACACCGTACATCATTTGATTTTTTGGAAAGCGATGTTCATATCTTGAAATATAAAACAACTTGTAAAAGTTTAATATGTTGTTTTGCTTTCTGTCTATTTCTTTACCTTACTCTATTGGAGATTACTCTATTATAATTATAACTTGCATATTACCGTATTTTCCAAATCAATCATGACCACATTTCCTAACTATGTATTATATAAACTATGTATATATGTAAAGTCACGTAACACCATGTGGAGACGTATGGGTACCAATGAGATACACGGTATTTCTGGGGCATTGTTTAAAACCTGGCGGTTCCCATCTAAATTCCCGCTCTCAACAGCCAATTTCTCCAGAGTAAAAGAGATTGTGTGAGAACAAGGATGTACGAAAGAGAAACAGAGAATGAATCGAACCAAGTACTGGACTGATGCTTACTTTATCAACCTCGAAAAGACGAGAGGCAATGTGACATCGAATATAAAGTATATATTTATACATGTGTATGGGTATATATGTAAATATATCTATCTCCAGTCTGTGTTGGCTGGCCATAGGTGGAAGAGGGAGTTCGTTGCTGTTGCCTTTAGGTTACCTTCATACCGTGCTGTGGGCTCATCCGGAATCCTGGATAGCAGGGTGTCGTGATGTTTCTTGAAAACATCCACATCCACACCATGTAGATCTCTCAGATCCCTTGGCAGCTTGTTGATGAGTTGAGGGCCTTTGAACCCCTGGCTACTGCAGTACCTGCTCCTTACCCTAGATGTGGAAGATGGTACATTTGGCACCACACAGTGAGCTCCTAAACGAGGGTGGTCCAGCTCCCAATGCCAAAGTTTGGTGCTAGTCCCTCCAGGATTTTCCATATGTATATCACAGCGTATCTCTCCCGTCTTTGTTCCAAGGAGCAGAGTTTCAGTTCTTTTAGCCTCTCCCAGTAGCTTATCTCTTTAATTGTCGGAATCCACTTCGTGTAGCTTCGTTGGATTGCCTCAGGCTCCGTGGTTAATTTGCTACCTTGAGGTGACCACAACTGGGAGCAATAGTCCAGGCAGCTTAGGACAAATGCCCTCCATAAAATCAACATGGCCTCTCGGTCTCTTGTGCACAAATTCTCCCAGATCAAGCGAGTAAGTCATCCGCACATTGTCGCCACTTTCATGATGTGTTAGGAAAAAGATGCATCGTCGCTCATGTCTATTCCCAGGTCTATATCGATTTCGCAACGGGAATTTCGATCCCCCCTGGTCCACTGTAGCTGCATTGTACTGTATTTATGTGTTGTTTCAGTACGCATTTGTAGTGTTGTAGCAGCTGTGTAAGGCAGCTTCGTCCAGGGCGAAAGCCATGCTGCGTGCTAGTTAAGCGGTCATTTTCCTCTAGGAACGTGATCAGTTTCTTTCTGATGATTCGCTCCATGATCTTACTGATATGTGATGTCAGGGAAACTGGCCTGAACATTTCGGCCTCCGCTCTGCTTTCTTCTTTATGAATAGGGCATATTGTGCATTCTTTCAGCTCTCTGGGTATTTTACCGCTACCCAATGAACTTTTGAAGAGTATCATCAGTGGACTTGCTAAGGCACGCTTACATATTTTTTAGGAGGACTGCTGGGAATATATCACATCCAGCACGTGGGTTTGTTCTAATTTAGTCTATGGTGGATATATATATATATATATATATATATATATATATATATATATATATATATATATATATATATATAAATACTTAGGTTAATAGGAGTTAGGTATTGTATACCCGTGTCCCATTAAGGTATTGGCAGCATAATAATTAGCTCTATGCTTTGGAGCAGAGCCGTATATATGAAAAAGAACACAAGAGCGTCTACAACATCAACATATTTTTATTGGCTTACAATGTTTCTTCCTTACGTAACTGTAGGATTCGTCAGAGCTATAAAAGGGGTTTGATTGGTGTTATGGACTCTACCAACCAAACATTCAAGAACAAAGAGTAAAGAGAGTAAAGAGCAAAAGTAGGGGACGATAAGTCTAATTTTGGTGCGGGAGGGTGGGGTGTGGGTCCTTGTTTACTAGCTGCGGTCATATTCATGAATATGACCGCAGCTAGTAAACAAGGACCCACACCCCACCCTCCCGCACCAAAATTAGACTTATCGTCCCCTACTTTTGCTCTTTACTCTCTTTACTCTTTGTTCTTGAATGTTTGGTTGGTAGAGTCCATAACACCAATCAAACCCCTTTTATAGCTCTGATGAATTCTACGGTTACGTAAGGAAGAAACATTGTAAGCCAATAAAAATCTTTTGATGTTGTAGACGCTCTTGTGTTCTTTTTCATATATATATATATATATATTAATTTCTGAGTAGAAAAGAGGCAGTAACGCCAAAGATTCAACTTTTGATGAAGCAACCATAGTCACATTAAATGTTCTACTGAAAAACAATATTCATATAATATAATATAAGTAATAAGGTTTTTATGATAAATTTAAATGTGTGACACTGTTGCAAGATTAACACTCGACTGCTTGTCTCTGTATTCTGGTTGCAGCTGAATCAACATATGCAACGGCAAATCAAGAGTCTTCCTCAAAGACACAACGCATAGTCAATGGAAGGAGTGAAACCCGGGTTCTTAGAGACTTTAACAGAACTTAACCACTATTCCACGTTAGTTTCACAATAAGTAGCAGAGTTTGTGAAATAAAATCTGGCTCAATGTCACATCACTGTAACAATTCAGCCGATACAATTTCTCCTTCATTTGACCAGTAACTATAAACGTATTGAGTAAGTATAACATTTGTAAACATAAGTTACCCCAAAGAAAACATGGCCGTGAGGTATTTACGATAGTATACTTCAAACAATATTGTCTGCCAATGAAGTATAATGCGAGAGTTTGTTAAGTATGAATTACATTTGAAGCTAGAGAAGATATTCCGTCGACCGTTGTCTAAAATATCAACTGTTTACATGGAAACCCAGTCTTAATCAACTTGATACGTGACTCCATTCACATCTTGCTAAATAGATATTTCTAAACGGCATTGTTCACCATTGCGTTATGTTCATACGTACGTAGATACGTAGTTATATATATACATACAAACATATATGCACACGTGTATACATTGATACAGGGATACACATACACACAGACACACACTCAGATATATATATACACACACTCACACACACAACACACAGACACACATATATATATATATATTTATATTCGTATATATGGATATATGGATATATCTATGTATGTGTGTGCATATATATGCATCTATCAACAGAAATATATATATATATATATATATATATATATATATATATACATATATATATATATATATATATATATATATATATATATATATATATATATATATATATATATATATATATGTATATATATATATATACACACACAGAGGGAGAGATAGAAGACAGAGGGGAGTTTTATAGATAGGTAGATAGTTATAAACTCATACGTATGATTACACACGTGTATATATACACATACTTTTGTGAAAACTTGTATACCTACATACCGATATTTATGTAAATTGATATATCTGCGTTTGTCTGTATGTGTGTTTGCGAGTGCGTATGCGCGCGCATAAACGTATACATTTAAAATATATGTAGTTACATTCAATAAATGAATCACACACAGGCAGACACATATATATATGCATATATATATGTATATATATATATATACATATGTGTATGTGTAAATGTGTATGTGTTTATTTGCTAGTTAGTGTGTGCGTGCGTATGTAGCTGTATCACATACATCAATATACGCAATATATGCAAATTCACATATAACAGATTTTAAAATAAAATAAATAAGTTAACGCACTAAAATGTAACGCACCAATATAAATAAGTTAACGCACATACATCAAATGGTGTGTTTATATTTATGCAGCATACATTTTCTACTGTACAGATATCCAAACAACGCAATTTTATTAATAGCGTGTAAAAATATTTTCTCGATTGGTTTAAGATAGGCTTCGGCATTGATGAAATTTTATTGTAAATTTGACCTTATTGTTATTGAACGTGTATTCAGGTTAGGTTAGTTGGTCTCTCAGGTTACGAAGTTGCAATAGTAAAGACGCAATTAAGACATTCTATGATAGTGTTGATCGGAAAAAGCCTCTAATATGAAAATTAAAAATACTTTAGTGAAAACTAGAGTATATATATCTACCTATATATATCTATTTATCTATCTATCTATCTATCTATAAATAAATAAAGAAAGAAACATGTCTATCTATCTATCTATCTATCTATCAATCTCTCTCTCTCTCTCTCTCTCTCTCTCTCTATATATATATATATATATATATATATATATATACCTTACTGCTGCATTAGTGCGGCAGAAACTCGATGTATACATATATATATATATAAATATATATATATATAACCTAACAAAAATATAGATGTCATGTATGAGAAAATCTCAAACATGCGCCATAATACCTATAGAAGGGGCTCAAACAAAAATTCCAAGGACTAAATCCGAGCATTTATTACAAAATTAGAAGAACGATTGACATATTTATATGAATAAAAATATCAAACAATAATAGGAGATAATTTGCAAAGAATGTAAGATAATTACAAGAGGTAGCATATTCAAATTTAACAAAAACTTAAAATATAGATACCCAGCCATAATTATTTATATTTCCTCATACATATTCCTTTATTGCTTTAGAAATGTTTCACCAATATATGGTGAAGTTCAATAGTCAATTTGGGATCGCCTCTGAAAGAGAAATAGAAGTATGCTGATTTACACCACTTAGACAAATGAGGGAATATCGGAAACACACGTGGATTTAGGAAAAAAACACTGCGTTTTTGCGTCGTTGTACCAGTGATGGGAATAGGTATACTGACAGCTAGAAATAGCAGTCAAAACCTTTCAACATCATAAAGCTCTATTAAAATAATATTTAGGGTCATATATGTAGTAATAACAAAAATATAGATGTCATGTCTAAGAAAATTTCAAATTTACGCGATACCACCTGTTGAAGCTCAAAGAAAGATTCCGAGGAATAAATTCGAGCATTTATTTATAAAATTAAAAGATCGATTGACATATATATAGAAATAAATATATCAAACATTAACAGGAGATAATTTGTAAAGAATGTAAGGACATATAGTTACAAAATGTAGCATATTTAAATTTAACAAAAATTCTCAAATATAGAAAACTGGCATTAATTATTTGGTGGATTGGCAGTATCAGTAGAGGGTCGGACGCCATGCTTTCCAGCATAGTTACGTCCCTTTACGATCTGAGTTCAAATCCCGCCGAGGTTGACTTTGCCTTTCATCCTTATGGGGTCGATAAAATAAAGTACCAGTAATGCACTGAGTAATTGCTGGCCTTGTGCCTAAAATAGAAACAATTAATTATTTATACTCCTTCATACATATTCGATTATTGCTTTAGGAATATGTTTCACCATTAAGTGGGGAAGTTCAATGCTAAAATGCATTGGTTTTTTCCTAACTTCATGTGCGTTTCCGACAGTCCCTGATATGCCTAACCGTTGTCAGTTCATATATTACGATTTCTCCTTTACTGATGATCCCAAATTGACTATAGAATTTCACTATGTAATGGTGAACAGATTACTGAATCAATAATAGAATATGTATCAAAGAGTATAAATAATTAATTGTTTCTAATTTTGACACAAGGCCAGCAATTATTCCAGTGTATTACTGGTACTTTATTTTATCGGCCCCGTAAGGATGAAATACAAAGATAACCTCGGCGGCATTTGAACTCAGACCATAACGGGCCGTAACTCTTTGCTGCAAAGCATGGCGTTCGACCTTCTAGCGATACTGCCAATAAAAAACTAATTCCAGGTATCTATATTTGAAGCGTTTGTTAGATTTTAATATGCTACCTTTTGTAATTATGTTACATATTTTGCAAATTATCTCCTGTTAATGTTTGATATATTTATTTCTATATATGCCAATACAGTCTCTTTTACGAGTATATCATATAACGCTATCTAATATTGTAATTTGTCTGAAGAAAGCATACTATAATTTAGTATCCCTGAAATATATAAAATGAAATAAATAATGATGCTATACTGTTATATATTCCGTTTACTACTATTGTATATATATATATATATATATATATATATATATATATATATATATATATATATATATATATATATATATATATATATATATATATATATATATATATATATGGGATAACAAGTTATCGTTATAGGTAATCCAGTTAGAGGTTTTGAGTGCTCTGCGTCGTTGATAGTTTTAACGTACGGCTTTTTTTGACTCAACAAGATGCTTCCATAGTTATGCAGCGAGTTGACGGTAATTTTTATGCAGGTTATACTTGGAGTAATAATAGTTAAAGAATGATGATTAACATGGTAGTCTGTACAATAAGGGCTTTATTTAAAGTACTGACACTTGTTTCGTTGATCATATGGGTCTAGAGTTCACTAATCGCTTGATGTTGCGTTATTCGATCTCCAATACATTATTTACCTCGTGTCAACACATCAGAGTACGTAGATATGAAAATAATTCACTCGAGGCAAAATGTATATAAAGAAATAGCATATAATTAAAACAATAACATCAATAATAAAATAGTGTATAATATATAACATCAATAATAATACATGTATGGTAAATAGGTAGAGAAGTTACAGATGTAAAAAGTAAAAGTAGAATATAAGATAGGGTACATAAAAAAGTAAGAAAATGAGAGAATGGAAAATATAAAGAGATAAATAAATAAGTGAGATCGTGTAAGTACATAGTAGTAGTTTTTGAGTAAGTGTTCTTATAAAGATTCGTTGGTGGGAAGTTAGATTTGAGATGCACATAGATACGCTTTGAGGGTCCGATAAAAGAGACAATAAATTGGAGATTAATTGCTGGATGTATGTATGATATTTATGGGCTAGGGATGTCGGGACATTTGATAAACGCTTGTTGTAAATGTGTTGCTGATCGTTCTATCTTAATGGGGTTGATGCTGTTTCAGGGAGAGAGGGTGAAAGAAATGTTCAGAGATTTATGATCCAGTGACCAGTTGACCGTTTGATAGCTAATAGCAGTGCGATGGTGTGTGTTCTATATGTTAAAATCTAGGTGGTTTAGTACTAATTTGGGGATTGCTGGTTGAATTCATGGTGGTTTAAAGTTTGTGTGAATCTAGTAGCTATTTTATGTCTACAGAAAATAGATCCTTCTATGTTGCTGTTAAGCAGAATCCCATCATACCTTAAAATATGTAAGAAGTTCTAAATTACAAAGCCCGCAGTGGGACACACCGTTGCTGTAGGCTTTCGCTACCGATAATTTTGACCAGCTAATCTTATATTCTAGGTTTCTGTCCTTAAGCTGCCAGATTTTATTGGCGAGCGTTGTAGAGTTCTCCAGTGCACGGTTATTCGTGGAGTGTCTGTGGACGTACAACAATTTCTTAAACTCCACAAACGTGGAACCTATGTAGTGCCAGGTAGAATTGCCTGAATTCACAGTACAACGGTATACTATACCTGAATCCAGGCCTCTATTCCGTACTGGGCACTCATCCGGTAGGTGGCAATTACAATTTGAGGTTTTATTTTCTGCAGGTTCATCGTTGCGGTTTCGTAAGTTGTTGTGGGTGGGTTGTGATTTAGGCCTATATATATATATATATAGAGAGAGAGAGATGAGATTCTACAGGACTAGAACTGTTTCATTCTTTAGAAATCATCAGGAATCCTGATTCTTGATGATTTGTAAAGAATGAATCAGAGATTCCTGATGATTTCTAAAGAATGAAACAGTTCTAGTCCTGTAGAATCTCATCTATATTAAAACTTTTATATTTTGCAATGTATTGAGTACCTTACTCACTGTGGTTACCTCCGATTCAACCCGGAATAACGAACGTATATATATATATATTTAAAAGAATAGAGAACAGGTAGAATTTCCAAATCTAATCAGATTAGAGCAAACATCACGGGCGCTCTATCTCAAAATTATTTTTGAAAAGCATTAGAAATGCGCAACCGGTAAAGACTTAAAACCAAAACTGAATACTAACCAATACCTATTACTAATGTTTACTTATTCCTAATTAAACTATTTTTCACTGGGAACAATTTGTCAGCATTTTCTTTTCCTTTTACCAATATATATATATATTTGTATATATATATATATATATATATATATATATATATATATATATATATATATATATATAGAGAGAGAGAGAGAGAGAGAGAGAGAGAGAGAGAGCGAGAGAGAGAGAAATAGAGGAGGAGAGAATTGTGTGTGTGTGGGTGTGTGTCTGGGGCGTGGGTATGTTTGTTTGTCTGTGAAAGTATTTATCTACACGCCGGTAAGTTTGTTCTGGTCTGTTTCCCAGTAAAGTGACTGACCAGTCTATGGAAAAGATTTTGAAAAGAGAGAATCAATAGCAGAAAAATGGAGAGATCAGTTGCCAATATGTTAAACGAAGCAAATATAAAACATTATATTGAAATAATTTTACAATTACACAAAAGAAAGTAATAAACAAAATACATGACAAATAATACATAAAAATAAATATCAGTATTTCAAAAACACGAGAAATAAGATAGAAAACGCAAAATACGAAAAATACAATTATTCTAAGAGAATTTCCTTGAAAGACATTTCAAGAAATTGAATGTAAAAACAAAAAGTAAACGGGAAAATTCTTTTTTTTTTTCATTTGAGAGATAAAAGTTTATAAATGAGTAGGTGATTTCGTAAAGAAATATCATCAAATATTGGAAAATTTCTAAGAAATGGATTAATTACGTAGATTGGGTCATAAAGTGGATTTGAGAATGGCACCATCACTCACTACTCGCCCCACATTTAATTCTTTCACTACTGCTGTTACTAATGCTGTTCTTGTTTTCTCGTCTTCGGTTTTTTTTTCTGGTTTTTGTCCATTTAACAAAATTTTCTTATTTAAAATTTTGGTGAGGTTGGGTGGTGTGGGTTGGGGGATCACTCTATTTAATTATAATCTTACCACCATCACTGCAACAATAACGACAACGACGACCACCACCACCACCACCACTACTACTACTACTGCTACTACTGCAACAATAACGACCACCAACATTGTCACAATCATCAGCACCACCATCTCGGCGACCACAACCACTACGACGACGACGACGGCGATGATGACAATGACGACCACCGCTACCACCACCACCACCACTACTACTACTATTACTACTACTACCAAATTTATTGTAATTTCATCATTATTTATAGTATTATAGGGCGGTGAATTGGCAGTATCGGTAGAGGGTCGGACATGCTTCCCAGCATAGCTACGTCCCTTTATGATCTGAGTTCAAAACCCGCCGAGGTTAACTTTGCCTTTCATCCTTACGGGGTCGATAAAATAAAGTACCAGTAATGTACTGGGATAATTGGTGGCCTTGTGCCAAAAGTAGAAACAATTATTTATAGTATTATTATGTTCATAATTATTATAATCTTTATTATCATTATCATCATTTTTGATCTTCTTAATGGCATTAACGATAGCACGTCGGGCAGCCTGCTTCGATGCATAGAGTTACGTTCCTTTGCGTTCTGAGTTCAAATCGTGCCGAGTTTAGCTTTGCCTTTCATCCACACCCAAAATTGTTGGTCTTGTGCCTCTAAAAGAAACCATTATTATTAAAGAAAACATCATTATTATTTGTGGTAGGGCGGTAGTTCGGCAGTATCGATAGAGCATCGGACACCATGCTTTGCAGCATAGAGTTATACCCCTTTACGTTCTGAGTTCAAATCCAGCCGTGGTTAACTTTGCCTTTCTTCCTTACTGGGGTCGATGAAATAAAGCACCAGAAATGCACTGGGCTAATTGCTGGCCTTGTGCCAAAAATAGAAACAAATTATTTGTAAACATTATTGCTATTGGCAGTATCGGTAGAGCATAGTTACGTCCCTTTACGGTCTGAGTTCAAATCCCGCCGAGGTTAACTTTGCCTTTCATCCTTAAGAGGTCGATAAAATAAAGTACCAGTAATGTGCTGGGTAATTGCTGGCCTTGTGCCAAAAGTAGAAACAATTATTGCTGTTTCCATTACATGATCAGTATTTGCAGGCGATAGAAAAATATGTGTGTTGACGACGACGAGGACAGAGGAAATTCACGCTGAATGGATTAAATGATATTTAAATAACCTCATTACAACCTCTGCCGTCATCTAGTGGCACTGTAAAAATTAATCCTGTTTAGCCATTATTTTTACATCTTAACGTTTCTCATGTTTTCTCTACTTGTGTCTGATACTTATATTTCTTCTTCTTCTTCTTCTTCTTCTTCTTCTTCTTCTTCTTCTTCTTCTTCTTCTTCTTCTTCTTCTTCTTCTTTCTTCTTCTTCTTCTTCTTCTTCTTCTTCTTCTTCTTCTTCTTCTTCTTCTTCTTCTTCTTCTTCTTCTTCTTCTGTACATTGTGTAGTGTATGCGTTTTGTTATATACTAGGCGAGTGACACTGAGCCTTATGTATTGTCAGAGTACTGTTATTTTATTAGGCGCTGAAAACGTAGAGCGTCTCTCATAGGTTTTGTTATTTTATTGAGTGCTTATGTTCGTAGAATATGTCTTGTATGTAATGTTATATCATTGGATAGTGATTTTCTACGGTATGTGCTGTGCGTTTTGTGTTATATTGTTAAGTGATTATTTATAGGGTATGTATGGTGTGTAGATTTTATGCAGATTTAGTTCTGTTAAAGAATTCAAATTCTCATATATAGCAGATGGTTGGTGTCTAAATTTTGATATTAAATTTGTTGTCTTTTTATATCTATCTGTAAGTCTATGTATATATATGTCCTCTATATGTCCATCTCTCACCCTTTCTCTCTCTAACTATCTACATACCTACTTACCTATCTATCAATCTATCTATCAACACACACACATACACACATATATCTATATATATATATATATATATACTAGCAGAATGGCCCAGCGTTGCTCGGGATTCTAAACATAGGTGGGCATGATTATCCCTCCTTTCTGAAACAGTATAGAGCAGTACAGAATACCTCGGCCTGAGTAAGGTGTCTATATTTTGTGTTTATAAAGAAAATTCATCGTAGATTACCAGGGCTTTAACTTAACTGGCTGCCTGAGAGTAAAATATTCAACCCACGAAAGCCAAGACGATAAGGTTAAGTAAAAAGGCATTCGACAAACCGAACATGTATTTGTTGTGCTATGGTACAATGAAAGCAATATCTATAGAGCAGTAAACATGTGGGACTGCAGTGGTGGAGAGCATGAAGGAATTTAGTTGGATACTTTTAAGGTTAGGGGCCCTAACGCAA
This sequence comes from Eledone cirrhosa, assembly GCA_964016885.1. Taxonomy (NCBI): domain Eukaryota; kingdom Metazoa; phylum Mollusca; class Cephalopoda; order Octopoda; family Eledonidae; genus Eledone; species Eledone cirrhosa. Next base: position 248,536,345 of record OZ024742.1, read on the forward strand.
CCAAAATGCTAAACAATGCGGTCGCCGGGCAAAAATTTGAAATCTTTTTCAGTCAAGAAACTTTCTGAAACATAAGTAATGCATATGCAAAGTTTTAATACAATCGGTTGGGTATTTCTCGAGTTATAGGCCCTAACACAACCAAAATGCTTTAAAAAATCAGTTTTTCGGCTAATGCGGTCCCTAGGCATTGAACATTTGAAATATATTATGCTCAAAACACTCACACGACCATAAGTATTAGATGTGTAAAGTTTGGAAAAATCGGTTGGGTGGTTCTCGAGTTTTAGGGAGACAGACAAACATTCTCTGTTTTACATATATATATGTGTGTGTGTGTGTTTGTGTGTGTGTGTGAGAAAAACCACAAACCCTCCATCTCAATTCTACATTTGAAATGCAGAAGAACTGCGAAACCGGTAAAGGAACCCCATAAATATATACTTATATAAAAAAAGACTCCAGTTGCATTTTCGATTTCCTCTTTTTTCCCTATATATATAGATGTATGAATGTATGTATGTATGTATATATACAGTCTCTCTCTCCCTCTCTCTCTCTCTCTATATATATATATATATATATATATATATATATATATATGTATAAACATATATGTGTGCATGTATATATATATATATATGTGTGTGTGTGTTGTAAAATAGGTTGCGTAATGCTTTTCGCTGTCAAGATGGACGATTAATCTCAAATGTTGTGTTAATTTCAAACAAGTCATTCTCCTCGGGGGTGGGGTTTTGATTGACAGAGATTGGTTCGTAATGTCGGAGGGGTTATTTACAATGCAACCAAAGTAAAAATAAAATCAGAATATGAATAAAATGGAAATGGGACTTTATAGTTGTCAATAAACAGTATAATAAGGCTGTCATATAACTTGTGTGGTTAAAAGATTTGTTAATGGGAGCAAGGAGTGGAAGAAAAGCTAATGCTTTCTAGTTAGTCATTAATCAAAATTGCATTGCGTGTATCTTTGATGCTAATGTCATTGTGCTTCCAACTAACTAATGCCTGTGTCTATGTGTTTCTTCTAGCTGCAGAGTTTAGGTTACTGTCAGTTTCTTTTGATTAATTTTGATAAAACAGCATTATATATATATATATATATATATATATATATATATATATATATATATATATATTAGTTATGTAATAAACAATATGAGATAATTATTTCATTTACCAGTGGTTTCTTGAAAGCAACCAAAATTGCTTTCATTCATCAGAATGAAAAAAACCTGGTGTCTTTATTGACAGTGGATTTGAAAAACAAGAATATAACAGATATGAAAGTGAGGCTGGAGGAAAAAAAAAGAGGGGTGGAGAATAATAAATAAGAATATATAACAACACACACGTACACACACACACACGCACACACACTCACATATACACACATATATACATATATATATAAATATATACACACACACATACACACACATATACACAGAGGCACATATACACACACAATCACACACACATATATATATTTATATATATATATATATATATATATATATATATATATATATATATATATATATATATATATATATATACATACATATATATACATGCACACACACATATATATATCTAGAGCACTCTTTTTTCCTGGACCTTTCCGACGGAATTACTTCATTTATATATATATATATATATATATATATATATATATATATATATATATATTATATATATATATATATATATATATATATATATATATATATATGTGTGTGTGTGTGTGTGTGTGTGTGTGTGTGTGTGTGTGTGTGTGTGTGTGTGTATGTATGTTTTTATATATAAAATCCGCATGGATTCAGTTTGAGACTGTTTAGACTATTACTCAACAGATTATTCGATACTTGGTGTAGTAGAATATGGTTATATTCTAAAGACTGGAACTAGCTATAATAATAATGACTTCTACTACAGGCACAAGGGCAGCAGTTTTGAGGGAGGGTAAAATCGATATATCGCCCCCAGTGCATTACTGGTGCTTTATTTTCTCGTTCACGCAAGGATGAAACGCAAAGCTAACCTCGGTGGGATTTGAACTCAGATCGCAAAGGGGCATAGCTCGATCCTGCTAAGCATATTGTCTGACGCTATATATATACTTAAGAAAGTTAACAAAGATAGGTCAAGACAACAAATGGAAACAAAACAAAACGAAAAACAATTTGTGGAGTAAAAGACGAGAGAGAAAACACTAATTCATAGCTGTTAAGCTACTAAACACAGAATTTTGTGTGACGTCAGGGAAAAAGCCTTGTGATTCATAGAACGACTCATGAATAACAGAAACAAATAATTGTTTCTACTTTTGGCACAAGGCCATCAATTATCCCAGTGCATTACTGGTACTTTATTTTATCGACCTCGTAAGGATAACAGAAACAAATAATGGAAGAAAAGAACAAAGAGAAAGTATGATATCATGTTAAAAAATAGATGCCAATACATCGTCACATTAGTAGATACACCTAAGAAAATTACAAAAAGATAAGACAAGTAACGGAAACAAAACAAAACGAAACACAATTTATTACGGTGAAACCTTTAAACATTATTTAAAAAAAATATAAATACAAATGAAGGACACAGGACTCCATGGTCTCGGTTGAGATGGACTTGGGAAGTTTTGACCTCTACCAATGGTACTCTTGGTCCATCCGGGGTCACACCGTCTGACATAAACCAAATGCTGTCCGGTGAAGTAAAAGATGAGAGACAAAACGATATATCCATGTTTGTATGCATTTTGTGTGTATTAATGTGCATCGTTGTGCTGAACTTCAAAATACGATATCTCTGTTCTGTATGTTATGGATGTGTGCTTTTGCCTTTCTATTGGAAGTGTAAAGTGCTTGCATTTGGTTGTGTGTGTTATAGCGATAGCTATTGCAAAAGAGGTTGAACTTTGGTGAAAATTTGTGTGGCATCAGTATATTTATCATTATGTCTAGAAAACTTTTTTTTCCATTATAGTTAATGTATTATTAAGGGCCGGTGTATGCATACACCTGCATAAAGGTAATTGGAGTCGGGTGACTTTCAGATGTGTTGGTGTGCGTGTTATAACAGGTGTGGACCATGAGGTTTTGGTGTAAAATTATTTGTTTTGCATATGTATGCATAATTGTAATAAAGTATGTTATTAACGGGGTCACGAGTGAGTTTCATATTGACGTATGTGTTGTATATTCTGTATGTACCGGTTGTGACGGGTTCAGGTTTTTTTCCAGCAATATATGCAATATAACTTCGGAGCAAAATTGCACAGATGGTGTCTCCTATGGTAAAAATTTAACTTTAGATGGGATACTCTATTGCAATTTGAATAATCTCATTTTTCGTGTAAAGGCCATGTATAACTCGGAGTTTTCGTCATGTTTGTTTGGAACTGGGTTGCATAATCAGTGCTGGAACAGGTTTGATGTAGTTTCAATTCACATGTTGTGCAGCTTAGGTAGGATTCGATAGAATGATTGGTGTGATCATTGTATATACACTTAAGGTTATTTCCTAGCATAGGGAAGCCATTTTTATTAGAACTGTTGCATTGCCTTTTAATATTTGTCCTGGTCTATGTATATTTTACTAGAGTTAAGTTTTGTTCCCTTTGATCAACCGAGGTTGTGTGTACTGTGATGGAGTTAATAGTGTTTCTATTGAATATAGTATGATAGTGGTGTTCAGGAGTGATATGCGTTTTAAGAAGTAAAATATTTTAATATGTGAATTGTTGGAGTGTCAACTGCGGCATTCAGTAGACGATTGAACAGGGCAATTTTCCGGTTGCGGCAGCATCTACCACGCCCTAAATACGTTGGCAGACGTATGTTAATTGCTCATTGATTAAGCACAATTATACATATATAGACATAGAGACATGCATACATACACTCCAATATATATATATATATATATATATAATTATATATATATATATATATATATATATATATACATGCCACCACATATGTATGCAGGAATTATATATATATATATATATATATATATATATATATATATATATTAGAAAGTGAGGTTTTTTTTACAAAATAAAAAATAACCGAGGTGTCCTACACGAGTGAAAGTATAAAGAAAAAGAGATGAAATCGAAAATGCAACTGGAGTTTTATTTTTTTTTTAAATATATATATTTATTTGGTTCCTTTACCTGTTTCGCAGTTCTTCTGCTTTTCAAAAGGTGAGTTGAGATGGAGGGTCTGCCCTTTTTCTCACATCTCCTTTTGAAAAGCAGAAGAACTGCGAAACAGGTAAAGGAACCAAATAAATATATATATTTTTTTTTAAAATAAGACTCCAATTGCATTTTCGATTTCATCTCTTTTTCTTTATATATATATATATATAAATTTATATGCATATATATATATGTGTATTTATGTACGTATGTATGTGTGTATGCATCAATCTATA
>OZ024742.1:248545817-248570817 GCA_964016885.1 Eledone cirrhosa
ATATATATATATATACATACATTGAAGCGAATAACTATGTGTATACTCTGGGAATGTATCCTACATTACCTATTGGCTACGCTGAGATACAACCGGTCTTGGCATTGATAATCATGCTGGGCCCATCAACTCCCTATTATATATATATATATATATATATATATATATATATATATATATATATATATATATATATATACATATATATATATATATATATATATATATATATATATATATATATATAAAGGAGATCAATATTGCCACAGGTACTAAGTACCCCTGGATATATATAGGGTGTCTATGGTACATTTGTTGTTTTATGGTATCAATTTGACATACCAGAACTATAAAATTGAGATAAGCGGAGTAAGTAAGATTGAAACAATTCCTTAAAATAAAAAAAAATATATAATTTAAATATTTACCTATTCTATTTGCTTTTACCGACGGTTTCGCCTCACAAAAATATTGGCAGTCCGATGGACTTTCAATGGAAATGTTCCGTTCTTCAGAAAGCATTATCCCGTACATAGGACGAAAGTCCCACGAACGGCAAAATATAGTGCATTCTGCCAGCTAGTGCAGGATTGAATTAGGCCGTAAACTTGACCTACACATGAACTAGCCTTTAGTATAAGCGGAAGTAAACATAGACGTGTTGTCTATCACGCCACTAAAAATAGCAGCTAGGTAAAACAACGGATTTGTTCTCTACACGTAGGAGTATATATAAAAACGAGATCAATATTGCCACAATGGCCTGATAGACAACACGTCTATGTTTACATCTGCTTATACTAATGGCTAGTTCATGTGTAGGTCAAGTTTACGGCCTCATTCGATCCCGCACTAGCTGGCAGAATGCAATATATTTTGCTGTTCGTGGGACTTTCGTCCTATGCAGGGGAAAATGCTTTCTGAAGAACGGAACATTTCCATTGAAAGTCCATTCGACTTCCAATCTTTTGTGAGGCGGAACCGTCGGTAAAACTAAATGGAATAGGTAAATATTTAAATTATATTTATTTTAAAGAATTGTTTGAATCTTACTTACTCCGCTTATCTCAATTATATATATATATATATATATATATATATATATATATATATATATATGTAAGTATGTATGTATACGTACATACATAAATGTAAGTATGTATGTATACAGACGTACATGCACACATATATATATGCATGTATCGGTTTACCGAACATTTATTATAATGCGCGGTTTATTATAAATCGGGCTGTTTGTAAACAAACAAACAGCCCGATTTACTCAAAATATAAATGAGAAATATTCTCATACCCAAAATATATATTTTATTAGACATATTTCAAAGGTTCAATGGTGTTTCAGTACGTTTTCATCAGATGAAATATATGAGAGATTGGATATGCCATATACCGCCAAAGTTTTGATTATTCAATTCCTGTAGTGGTAGTATGTATATATACATACATACTTATATATATATATTTAAGAAGAACTTTTAAATATTATAGAGAAGAACTTTTAAATATTATAAACATAATTAATATACACTTTAGAAATTATTATAATAACACTTTTTTAAAATTAGTTAACCTATAATGAATATTCTACTACTAATGAACTGCATAATTTTATTTCCCTTTTACAGCTATCTTTTCCTAAAATTTATACCATTAAGTATACATATAAACTATTTTAATTTCAGGTTATGATTCTATGTTCCTTATAATCTATATAAATTTTTTATTTCTCACTAATAAATTCCCCCCCACCCCAATAATAATTATTATTATTTTTTTATTCTCAATTTTTATTTATTTATTTCTTTTATTTTCCCTTCCTTTTTAACAACACTCTTCAATTACATCTAACTCTTCTTTATCATATCTATATGAATTAATATACATTTATCAATATAAATATACCTATCAATTTAATTAATTCATTTTCTTATTATATATGTAAATTCCCTATATTTTAAATAAGATTGATATTTTTCACTAACACATTTATCGTAAAATGTTATTCTCCTTAGATATTTACTTTGGCATTATTCTTTTATAACATCAATTTTTCGTGTACCTTTTACCGACTTGACCTATTTTCATTCATCATACTCTTTCCATTCAAAACTGAAATCTGCCTTCCTCTAGCCCTAAATTAAAGTTCTATTACTACTATTCTACCATCTTGACCATTTACTACCTTTCTATTGGTCAATTCAAAACCTGTTCCCAAACAGACCTATTATATTAAATCTTTGTTGTTTTTTTTTCAATAAACAAATATCATTATTTCTGAAGACAGCATATATATATGTGTAGGTATGTATATTCCCTCTGATAGTTTCTAAACATTTTTACATAGATCTATATGATATACATACCAATACAAACATATATATCCTAGAAACGATCGTAAAATGATGAATTTTTTAATATAAGGAACTGTTTCTTTGTTTTTATTCATACATTTTATTAATTTATATATATATATATATATATATATATATATATATATATATCATGGCTGCCCCCTCGCTAGGCAACCACTTCTCTTGTCATCTAGTAGTTAATGCCACATGTGGGAGACCGGCATGTAACTGAATATTTAGTATTATGGTCGATTCCTGGAAATCCCTCATAGAAATGCTGACATTCATAGAAATACCTTTGCATAGAAATTCCCTTGACCGGATTTAGCTGGTTATTGATATATTAATAATGGATAACCAGCGATTTCTCCACGGTATTTTGTACTGGGGCGTGTTTTCATATAGTAATCTCTCAATACAATAATTACACTTATTTTGTTACTTAGATTTCTACCCGGGAATGTTGTATTGCAACTAATCCAATGCATGTGCCCGGAAGGAATTTGTTGAGCGAAATACTGTAAACAACGAGATCGAAATCGCTGGATATACATATATATATATATGCGTGTGTGTGTATATTGGTGTGGGTGTGTGGGTGTGGGTGTGTGGGTGTGGTGTGTGTGTGTGTGTGTGTGTGTGTGTGTGTGTGTGTGTGTGTGTGTGTGTGTGTGTGTGTGTGTGTGTGTGTGTGTGTGTGTGCGCGCGCGCGCGCGTGTATATGTGTATGTGTGACAGATTTAGAGTTCATCACTTTTGAAATGTAAAATGAGTCTGAAATTCGTATTCATTTAAGATTTAGATTTGTAGATATGTTGATAGATAATGAGGTGTTATAACCTCAAGACATTAGATTATCACAACAAAATCTAGTGGAGAATGAGAATACTGAAAAAATATATAGATAACAATAATAACAAGGACAAAATCAACAACTACAACAACACGTATAACAACAACAACAATAATAATTGTTTCTTGTATAGGCACAAGGCCAGCAATTTTGGGGCAGCGGAAAATCGATTAAATCGACCACCAGTGCTTGACTGGTACTTTATTTTATCGACCCCGTAAGGATGAAAGGCAAAGTTAACCTCGGCGGGATTTGAACTCAGACCATAAAGGGCCGTAACTCTTTCCTGTAAAGCATGGCGTCCGGCTCTCTACCGATACTGCCAATCCACCGCCGTTGATAATAACAATAATAATAATACTGTTTTCGTTAATTGGCCACAGGGGCCGACAGGTAGGGGCAATACAAGACACGAACGAAAAGTGGGGGTTTACAATAAGCTCGACTAAAAGTGCATAATAGCAAAACCAATTTAACAATGAAAATATAAAATAAACTAAGCATAAACATCACAAAATTAATTCCTCAATAGGGTGTGGACGACCCAGGGGCGACTCAGGTACCCCATCAATCCTGAACCACCCGTCGCTTATAAGGCACCGGGGAGGGCACCCATCTCCTCCTCAAATTAACCAGCGTACAGGCGCGTGGTCAGAGTCGGCCCACTCACATGGGCCATTCTTGCTACATTCATCCACCATTTAGCAAATGTACTGCGGGGCAGCACTTCTCTCTCCACTCGCATCGTCCTTTCCATGTGAAATTAGAAGAAGTTGCTAAGGGATTGGTCGAAGAGAAAGGTGTCTGTCTTCAGTCCTTTCAGCCTCGTCCACCATAAAAACTCTTTCACAACTGCCACCAGACAGAGGAAAATTGCCTGCCCTTCCTGAGAAAAAGATGTCGGTGGGTCGATCTTCACTATGGACTCGGCGAATAGCTTGATCCGTTCTACAAGCGACAGCAGCTGTTCAACATAAATCCACAACTCAGTAATACACAGACATTGGAGGAGTGTGTGCAGAACAGTTTCGTCGTATTGCGCGCATCTCGGGCAGGTCCGTCTGACAGCACTTCCGTGCCCGTAGAGTTTATCTCGAACCGGCATTCCCTCCCGGTAGCTTTGCCAAGCGAGGGATTTCTGGAAGTTATCCATAGTTCCCGGCTCAAAACGCCTCCGGATCGACGCTGAGCGTGGTCGTACTTGCCCATCATAAACCTTCTATAGAAGTCTAGAGCAATTTCCCTCTGCTCGTGGTCGTAGCGAAAGCGGTTGTGTGGTTGACCAGGTTGAAAGGACTGAAGACTGGCATTTTTTCTTCGACCAATCACTGAAGACAGACACTTTTCTCTCCGGCTAATTCCTCATCAAATGTCATTGGGAGAGGAAGGTGAGGGTGGATAGATGAGGTTCTGCCCCCTAGTATATTTACTAAACGGTGGATGAATGTGGCGAGAGTGGTCCGTGGGAATTGGCCTACCCTGAGTATGCGCCTATAGGATGAGGGGATGCCTTTCCGAGGTGCCGTCGAAACATCTGGTGGTTCAGGACTGGTGAGGTACCTGCGTCGCATTTGAGTGGTTATCCCCGGTTTTGGGGAATATTCCTTGCATTTTTCTAGTCTATTGTTATTGTTTTAATATTGTTTAATCGATGACTTTTGTAAAACTCATACTGCCCCTGTCTTTTGTATAACCTCTATATGTTGGCCCTTGTGGTCAATAAATGAATCGATTGTTATTATTATTACTAAATTATTTCTTTTTGCGATATCATCTCCGTATCCCACCACCGCTTCCGCTAATAGAACAACAACAACAACTCACAACAATAATTATACTATTCATAATAGTGATAGAAATAATGCCTATGATTTAGGATGTGAATGCATTTTTGAGGCAAAAGTACTCCTCCAATAAATCCTACAAAATGTATAAAGTGAGAGCTCGCTAATATATATATATTTGATTATCTAATCAAATGTTGATAGCTCTGTGTTTTTTTTCTGTTTCATATTTCCCCCTCCGAAATTCGATTAATATTCGTCATAAATTAGATGTGGACAGCATTGTGTGCTGTAGTACTTCACAATTACAACAACAACGACGTAGCATATCGTACACTTTTATCCTTTTTGTTGTTGCGTGTACACAACTCATTTTCTTGGAGTGCATGAGTGAGTGAGTTTGTTTGTATGTGTGGTATATGCGTTTTACAGGAGCATGCATTTGTATGTGTGTCTGTGAGTGTATAATGCATAGCATTCAAGTGCAGTGAGTGTGTGGATGAGATAGTTTGTATATCAGTATGTGTGTGTTGGTTTCAAATTGGAGAATGATTTGTATCTTATTTTGTTTTATATTTTGTTGTGTACAGTGAATATAATTCTTGTTCCGAGAGTGAGAGTGTGAATGTTGTATATATATATATATATATATATATATATATATATATATGTGTGTGTGTGTGTGTGTGCGTGTGTGTGTGTGTGTGTAAATGTCTGGGTATTTAGGAAGATTGTGGTTACCTTTTGTTTGTTTTACTTCTGGTGTGTGTAAAGTATGTGTTGTATTACCTCAAATACCAGAGGCTGCCTTGCATAACTTAAGAAATAGTTGCTATTGTTTTGAGGGTGATTTTGTTGCTGTGCTGTATAATGTAAGGTTTCTCTGCCATAAGAAATAAACAATTTTTTAGAAGTGAGCTTCATTACTAATTCAATTTTCAGCAAATAATATAATTTCAAAAGATTCACCTAGCATTTTATTGCTTTTTATAAATATTTTGTTATGTTTACCTTTAATCTTTACCGTTAAAATCAGAATATAATAAAATAATATTCAGAGAAACAAAGAAATGCTAGTTGTAATGAGGAAGCCAGAGAGAGGAAAAGAGGAAATGCGAATACTTTCATTGATGGCTTCAGATAATTTTGAGAATTATTTTCATCAAAGCCTGCATCAAGCATTATTATTAGACAGAGAACTGGTGAAAGGTCAAGACATATGACCGTCGGTATGGCACTATGACCTATTCTCGTCTGAAACTAACTCCCATCGAGTTTAACTTTATCTTTCATCATTCTAGAGTCGTTAAATAAACGAGCAGCATTAATATTGACTAAACTCTGTCTCCAAATATCAAACGCCCAGTCAAGTTTTAAAATTGACAAAGCTCCAAATGTCAAACGACCAATTAAGCATTGAAATTGACACAGACCTACCACCAAACGTCAAGCCACCAATCATGTATTGGGATTGACTAACTACCCCTCCAGCTCCACGACCAGTCAGGTGCTAAGAATGACAATCCCATCTCTCCACATTTCAGAAAAATATGTTTATTACCGAGAATAGCTACTGCAGCTCTTCAAATGGGAAATAATCTGTCGAGTATTGAGAATGCCAACCTCATTCTTCCAGATGTCAAAAGACCATCAAATTCTGAGAATGACTGTCACATCCCTCCAAATATCATAAGCCCAGTCACATACAGCGCGTGATTAATCCCACCGTCCAAATGTCAAGTCTTCCATCTATTTTATAAACAGTTTAAAAGGATAGATTATATTACTTCTGCCGAGAGATAGCAATCATTACATGGATTTGATACATTTCTGCCGGTTGTCTCTGCTCTCTGTGTTCACATCTTGCCGTTGTTCTCTGAAGAAATAGAGTGGTCTAACTGGTGGCATTATCATTATGAAAGGACGGTGGATTGGCAGTAACGGTAGAGGGTCGGACGCCATGCTTTGACGCATGAGTTACAGCCCTCGCCATTCTGATTTCAAATCCCGCCGAGGTTAACTTTGCCTTTCATCCTTACGGTGTCTATAAAATAAAGTACCAGTAATACACTGGGAAATTGCTGGCCTTGTGCCAAAAGTAGAAACAATTATTATTGTGATTTATTGTCCCTCTTTTATGTATCCTGTGTTCGTTAAGGCTCGATGTGACCCTTTAATCCGTTTAACACCACTGTATTTTTCTTGTATAATATTATCAATGTTTACTCTTCTACAAGCATTCAGGTGATGTTTATAATTTAACAATGATTCCCTCCTTTCAGGACTTCAGAATCTATTTCTGCTTTTGATGATATTGCCACACTAAAGCAGTTACTTTGCTGTATTATATATATATATATATATATATATATATATATATATATATATATATATATATATATATATATATATATATATATATATATATATGTATATGTATATATATAAGTTGTAATAGAATGAAACGAAATTTCATTTCTCACTCTTAGTACGGCACTTACTTAAATGTAAGTATGTATGTGTACGTACACACATATATGTATACAGACGTACAGTAGCATGCATATATATATATATATATATATATATATATACATACAGGTACACATATATATAAGTACGTATCAGTTTAGCGGACGTTTATTATAACGCCCGCTTTGTCCGTTTGTAAACAAACGGACAGCCTGATTTATGTCGTACGGTGTTAAGGCAACCACGTCACCTTTTTGTTCAACACTGACACAAGAACGATGTTACTGTGTCAGTGTTGAACAAAAAGGTGACGTGGTTGCCTTAACACCGTACGACATAAATCGGACAAAGCGGGCGTTATAATAAACGTCCGCTAAACTGATACGTACATATATATATGTGTACCTGTATATATATATATATATATACGTATACATACATACTTACATTTATATATATATATACATATATATATATATACAGATTTAATCAGTATTAAACTAGTTACAACATTATGCAATGGACTACTCGATACTTAAACATTTTAGAGTGTGACTAAGTTAGAAAGATCCTTGCCCTGACAGATTCTACCATACACATATATATATATATATATATATATATATATATATATATATATATATATATATATATATATATATATATATATATATATATATATATATATATATATATATATATGTATAAAAAATAGTTAGACAGAAAATATCATATAGACATGGCCTAGGCCAATACTGGCGGAAAGTTATCAAAAAGTGAATTTTGCACTAGCTCTGACAGTTGAAAGGTAAGCAGTATACGGTACTGGTGAAGGTAAAGCACCCGGCAACAATATTGTCTGCAGTTCTGTTTACATCCGAACTCAAGAGCAAGAAAGACGGTGTCATTCTACTGACATGTGACATGGCCTGAAGACGATGTTTGCATATTTGCAAACGAATCCATTATAATATTCGTAAAGCTCAGATTATATATATATATATATATATATATATATATATATATATATATATATATATATATATATATATATATATATATATACTTATATATATATATATATATATATATATATATATATATATATATATATATATATATATATATATACTTACATCGGAGTGCAAGTGAACTCATAAACTAGCCACCTACGTGAATCCCTTGTTGAGTAAAACAACGCTGTACGCTAAAACTATCCATAAGACGAAGTATTCACAACTTCTAACTGGATTACCTATAACGATATTTTGTTATCCCTTATATATATATATATATATATATATATATATATATATATATATATATATATATATATATATATATATATATATATATATATATATTTATATTTATATATATATATATATATATATATATATATATATATATATATATATATTATATATATATATATATATATATATATATATATATATATATATATATATATACATATATATATATATATATATATATATATATATATATACATATATATATATATATATATACATATATATATATATATATATATATATATATATATATACCTATATATATATAAAATATATATATATATATATATATATATATATATATACATACTTCTATATATGTGTGTACATCTCTCTCTCTCTCTCTCTCTCTATATATATATATATATATATATATATATATATATATATATATATAATCCTGTCGGTGTGTATGCATGTACGTCTCTATAACTCTATGTATTTATAAAACCACAGACGCACAGAGGTGATGACGAAAATATGATGCATTGATAGTTATATACTAAAGCTAACGTATGTAAATAGTAAGTGAACATGTTTAAACATACAGCATAACCTTTCTTTTTAATTTCTTTGTAGGATTCCGAAATTTACCTGCATGAAATTTCTACAGAGGACAAAAAATGTGGTACAAGTCTTTGAACGTAAGTTCCCTTTTACGTTGTATTTTATAAAGATGATTCGTATGATTTATATGTCAATGTTTTCTTCATATTAAAGATTTAGTTGTCCAAATACAAATTTATATATAAGTATATATATATAGTAATAATAATAATAAATATATATATATATATATATATATATATATATATATATATATATATTTGCTCTACGATTCTTATATATTTGATATATATTTATCCTTATCGAGCCCTCTTTGGATTTTAGTCTTCAAATTTATTAAGATTCCGTTAATGGAGAAAGCCGCGATTCTTTCCTTAAACTTTAATCTGTTATCTTAATAAATATATATATATATTCTATTATAGGGCGGGTAAAATTCCCGAGATCCATGGACGAGATCTCTCCAGCGGTCTCTGTCCCTCATTATAGCTGTCATGTCCTGCGTCTCCAACAGACCAGTGTCTGTACTTAGGGCATCAACATCCGTTAAAGTTGGTCTTCCTCTTCCATTGTGTCCATGTAGGGACTCCCACAGGAGCACTGAGTTCAATGTCAACTCTGGATGTCCGTGAGCATGTCCAGCCATCCTCAATCTCATCTGAGCTGACTTTGGCAGGCTCCCATACATCTCTGAGTCCTTCATCCTCAGTGTATACTGATTAATGTTCAAAGCTATCTTCAGCATTCTCGTGTAGCACCCATCCACCATCTGAGTTATATATATATATATATATATATATATATATATATATATAGAAAGATTTGAATGGATACAGTTTAGTTGAAAGGAATTTATTGACACGTGTTTCGATAACAGTTACATAACCTAAAACAGCTGCTATCTAGCTGTTTTAGGTTATGTAACTGTTATAGAAACACGTGTCAATAAATTCCTTTCAACTAAACTGTATCCATTCAAATCTTTCTATTTTTCTCCGGATTACTTTTGGAACTACAACTGGAACCGTCGAGCAAACTCTACGTGAGCTGATAATCTACTGTGTGTAATATTTATATTACAACACAACGGAAACTACTGTATATATATATATATATATATATATATAAAATAATTAAGTCAAGTATGTAAAATTTGGCTTCCGAATTGGTGTGGGAAAGACAGGTACACATATATCCAGCTCCTGGTTATGTTGTTATTCCTGGAATGATATTCACATATATATATATATATATATATATATATATATATATATTTATATATGAAATGTTATATTAGTGTTTACAAATATCCGGGTAAACTTTTTAGAAGCCCGATACTAATTAATATCCTTGGTCAATTGGTAATCCAAAAAGCTGGATGATTGTCAACCTCCGTAGACTAGGTTATAGACTTTTATGGTACGAAATGAAGAGCTCACAATTCAGATAGTATAACAATGGCTAACCAGTTAGGATTTACAACATTATTTTACACTACGAATGTTTCAATGTAGGATGGCGTCACAGTAGATATTCTGAGGACCGGCCCGTTGCTCTATATATCAACAGGAGCATAGATGTTGAAATCGTTCAAATACAAAAAGCAAAAGGTGACATTATAGTACAGGTCAGAATCATAAAGCAAAAAGCAAAAACCATGATGTCTTTTGTTAATACTTTAAAACGCGACTAACAGTGTGCTTAGAAATAGAAGAAGCAGTGAGATAAACAAATAAGAATAGAAAATAAAAAAATATCAAATTTCAATACTCCATTGTATGAATCTAAATGTTACATTTAGACTATATATTCAGAACATAGCTAATTAGCTTGGGAGAGGGGTTGTTACAAGCCTAAAGCGTTAAGCGGTTTTTATTTAAAAAAAAAAAAACTTAATAAGGATCAGTGGTTAGGAGCTTCCATAGATGCAGAGAATCAAAAACATGGGATGTTTATGTAAACAAACACAAGAATTTTAAGATAAAGGAAAGAAGGAAGAAACGGAAGCAAATGGTAAACTTTGTACGTGCAATAATTGGTTAATGAATATACAGATGTAGGCGAGGTGTACGAACACAAAAAGGGTTACATAAAGCCCAACTCTTCACAAGAGCGAGGAATTATCCGTTAAAACAAAGTGGATAGATTAAATAGTAAGATTATCCAGTGTTCAGATAAACTTTAGTTGTGTAATCATAATATAATAAAGGGAGGAGTGCGGGACTCCGTCCTGAATATATTTTTTTTATCCCGTTTTTAAAATAAGCTGGATTACTTTGAATAAATAATGAATGAATATTACATAATCTATGTATTAAATTTCGTAACTCTTTATTTAATATAAATAAGTTTATTACTCATTTCGAGATTCACTTCTTTAAAATTTTCAAATGTCAACACTTCCGGTTAGCGTCCGTTATATTCTAACATTTATTACATCGCTTATATAAATGTTCATGTATTTGCTTCGTTATATAAAGTTTATATTTCTGTCGCTAATTCTCTCCTATTTCGTTTTCATGAAATTTCGCCGTAATGCAGTTTATATATAGTATCCTCTTTTTTAAATATATCATGGATTACTTTACTGATTACGAAAGAGAGTGTAACATAGCCTCTCTTCAATTTCTGTGTATATTCTCAATTATGATTTTATTTGATGTATGATATCTAAATGCATATATATTTGGTTTTTCTGCTAATACATGTTAATAAATATTACCTCACTGATTGTTAAGAGAGAGCAGGAAACTAAATATATATACTTATATATACCTATTGTGGAAGTACTTCCAAACAGTTCCATGGACTGAGTGCTATCCTACTACGGATATAACCCACCAGTTTTCTACTATATATATATATATCCAGGGAGTGTGACCTGAAGTTACTTTAGGTTCACCCACGTGAGCACTCGATGTTTAGTTTCACGTCTGTAGAGAGATGTAGAGCTAGACAGAGTGTAAATATAATAATACATGGACAATTTGTTTAGCATGCATTCCGTTTCTTGATTGGTGACGCATGTTTCGCTATTGTCATTAGAACAGAAGAGGTCCGACGACCTTTTGATTCCAGAGTCGGGCCAGAGCGATACAGATCGAACCTTGGCGAAACGCGCGTAACCAATCAATAATTGTAATGAAGGTTTGAAAAATCTTTCTTATATTATTATTATATATGCAGTGGATTTGCAGTATCGATAGAGGGTCGGACGCCATAAAGTTACCTCAAGCATAAAGTTACCTCCCTTTACGATCTGACTTCAAATCCCGCCGAGGTTAATTTTGTCTTTCACCCTTACGGGGTCGATAAAATAAAGTACCAGTAACGTACTGGGATAATTGCTGGCCCTGTGCCGAAAGTAGAAACTATATATATATATATATATATATATATATATAGACATGTGTGTGTTCGGTACTACATTTATCCGTGTGAGTGTAGGATAGGTGATCAATGCACTCATCTGATTGATTTTCGTTAATATATTAAATTGCTATCACCTATGATTCCATCCGTTATAATTGACCAATCCTCTTTTTCCCCAAATGGTTACTTTATTAATCAATAAGTAAATAAATACATAAATATCTTCCTCAACTCTCATTGTGTTTAGGACGGATGAAATGCTATATATGTTATATAACAGACATCTAATCAGAGGTTTATTAGATCCCAACCGTATTTGAAACAGCAACTCTAAACTATTAAGTATGTATTGCAATCACAAAACAGTGACTGATTAAATATGACGAAATAAACGCTTTTGTTTTCATTTTTCTTAATGACTTAATCGGTGAAGTGTGCGAAGCCACCATTACGCCATGTCTCTATGTACAGCTTCCGACATAAGTAGATCGGTAAGATGAATGTATTATTGTAGCGCAGACTCGGACTAAATTAATCTAAGTGCGAACATGAGCCTCGTTCTGGTGTGAAACATGGCGTTGAATTATATCTACATCATATCACGATGTACAGGATGTGAGGAACAGTACCATCGATTTGGTGAGCATGATGCTACGATGCAAATTTCGTAACATCACAAACATATTTGTGACATGATTTTGTCTTGGTACTACCAAGACAACATCAGAAACAATTCTTACAAACCTACCAACTTGGTAGGTTTGTAAGAATTGTTTCTACTTTTGGCACAAGGCCAGTAATTATGCAAGTGCATTACTGTTACTTTATGTTATCGACCTCGTAAGGATTAAAGGCAAAGTTAACCACCTGCGGGATTTGAACTCATACCATAAAAGGCTGTAACTCTTAGCTGCAAAGCATGGCGTCCGTCCCACTACCGATACTACCAATCAAACCTACTTACTGTTAGGTTTGTAAGAATGGGCAGATATTATGAGCTTATCAAGCTCCGAGACCGGAGACATCGATGATGTTTATATTCCGCTTCAATTTTGGAAAGATATAAGATGAGAGTTCCATGTGTTAGCGAGTGGCAATTATCTGAATAGGAACGAGAGGACTTAATAATTATAGTAGCGGCCAGTACAAACGTGGTTACTTTAAAGTTGGGCACACCATACCTTATGAGAGTTGATGGGCATTAAGTGACAGATTTGAAGTGGGCCTGACTTCACTGTTACCAAATGTGTGTTTTCTTCAAAAGGTAATTGCCAAAAACAAATGCCAGATTCATTGTTATCCAGTTTTTCTAATATATTCCTCAAACTTATTTTCTATATTTATCGGTCCCAATAACTTACTCCATCAGTTACCATGTTTATAAAAGATACATTATTTATGACTTTCAATTAATTTTGAAAGTAATAAAGAAATATAGGGATTTATTAATATAACGGGTTACATCATTATTAAGTTTGTGTTTGTCATATACCTTAAGGCCCTAGTAGGATGATATGGTGACAGACAGAGGACATTTCGGTACCAACACAAGCGGCGGATGTCTATGAGACGGGAGGCTGTGGGCGGATGCGTGGGCGCGCGCAAATCTTCGTTGGAAACGTGGTGGTACCATCTGTTGCTGTCGATGGGCCTCACCGCTCTGCTATCGATCTTTTTTGCCAGCGTCTTTGTGAGGGTCGAATTTTCTACTTCATAGAGAAGAACGCCGAGGACATATACGTTGTAGATACTGAGCCACATCTTTCAGGAAATAAAGAAGTAGTGCCAAAAGGGCTTCTATATGGCATGGCCCTGGCCGCCAGAATACATCTGCCATTGATCTCCGGGGTCAAGCTTCTATTGTTGGTGACTGCCAAACCCAGATAAATAAAGAAGCTGACACACTTCATGAGGTCGGGCTCAATCCGAAACGGGGGCATCACCGACGTGCATCAGCTGAAGGCCAAGGTTTGCTGATTCCTCTCGGTATATGGTCAGTACGTCTCTGAGCTCATCGATTCAGTTGTTGTATAGAGTGGTGTCGTCCGTGTACTCCTGGTTAGTAAGATGGAACTTCCCGAAAGGAGAACCTGGAATTCGTTCAGAGAACTTGATCATCAGATTATCAATAACACAGTTGAAAAGGTTGACGTAGCCTTGACTGATGGGTTGTGGTTCATGGAGTGCTTCGTTTCAATGTTGGGCAGCCAGGACTCTATTGATCGGCTTCGTAACAGTTCTTCTGGGTGGATTGTACGTTCTCTGCAGAATAGTCGAATAATGAAGCTGCCCTCTTGGCGGTGCGCGTCAACGTTAATTGGTAAGCTCCCTAAGAGACCATCCCGTCTTTGGTTACCCTACCTGGAGCAAGGTTCCAGACGGTAAGGCTCTCTGGGATTTATGGACCACATACACCACCTCACCACGACATGACCAGAGCCAGGATGGGAATATATATATATATATATATGTATATAACGAAGGAGTTGTGGTAAGGAACCAGATGGACCATGACGTACCAGAGTACTTAGCGTAGTAGAGTGGGTAATAGGAAAAAGTATGACCCCGACGGCAGAGTTCAAGCCGTTTCGACGGCTATTTCTGGACTATATATATATATATATATATATATATATTGTTTATTTTTTCAACATTTTGAGCTCTCAATGCTAAAATTAGTCCAATTGCCGACGTGGTATAAGACGTTCGGCTTTTAATCGTGGTCGATATACTTATTGATATTAATAATTGTTTCTACTTTTGGCACAAGGCCATCAATACCCAGTACATTACTGGTACTTTATTTTATCGACCCCGTAAGGATGAAAGGCAAAGTTCACCTCGGCGGGATATTAATAATAATTACTAGAAACGAAGAATCAATGTAGCATCATAATGATGAAAGGCAAAGTTCACCTCGGCGGGATATTAATAATAATTACTAGAAACGAAGTATCAATGTAGCATCATAATGTTGCTATATTGACACTTCGTTTCTACTACTTATTATTATTTTATATATATGTATAATTGTGTAAAATGTTAGGATGTCAGACTGGTGAAATGCATCATACAGTTGATTATGTCACCAGAATCTTACGTAACCTGGAATTTCACCAGTCTGGTTATCAGTCGTTTTACTCAATATTAAGTCTTTTCTCGCACAACCAACACGATTCAAGATCAATGATGGATCAGTTGCATAACTTCGAGCGATTTTCCTACAATTACATCATGGTTAACTATACGAAATAATCAGTTCTATCAGTTCTATCCAGTGGGAACCACCAAACTTGAATGTATATATAGACCTTTCATTTACATATGAAAAATAAGTATTGCGTATCCACAAGTAACGCGCGTTATATATATATATATATATATATATAGGAACCAGTAAGACCCCGACAGCTGAGCTCAAGCCGTTTCGACGGCTAATTCTGGACTAAAATATATATATATATATATATATATATATATATATATATATATATATACCGCCAATCGCTCTATGTATTCAGCTCCTGATTATTACTGGAATTCTATAACAGCTTTTCTCCCAGCCTTTCCCGAAAATAAGTAAGTTAGTCACTACTTTAAAAGTGATAACAAATGGTCTTCTAAATGTTTTTAATTGAACATACGGTATATTGCCAAATATACTAATCATACATTCATAGATATATATATGTATATTTACACACACACACATGTATATATATGTATGTATATAAATATGTGTGTGTGTGTGTTATTCTGTGTCTGTGTGTGTGTGGGGGGGGGGTGTATGTGTATGTTTATGTGTATGTATGTGTGTGGGTTATAAATATATATATATATATATTTATATTTATATATATATATTGGGTATAGGATTATGGTTAATTACTACACTGGTTAATTACTACACTGGATATGGTTGACGTACGGTGAGAGGTTACTCTACGAGTTATGGAAGAATTGTTGAAGAAACTTAGTTCCTGATCCTTCTGTATTCCGGAGTGTATATAAAGAATGAATAATAACAGGTAGTCATCATAAAAAGGTAATTTATTCCTTTTTATGATGTCTACCTGTTATTATTCATTCTTTATATATATATATATATATATATATATATATATAGGAACAAGTATAACCCCGACGGCAGAGCTCAAGCCGTTTCGACGGCTAATTCTGGACTAAATTTAGTCCAGAATTAGACGTTGAAAAGGCTTGAGCTCTGCCGTCGGGGTTATACTTGTTACTATTACGCACTCTACTACCCTAAGTTTAGAGTACTTTGGTGCGTTATGGTCCATCTGGTTCCTTACCACTTTTCCTTCGTTATATATATATATTAATTCAAAATATTAACAAAAATAAACATTCGTGTGATCAAGCATATTTTATTATACATATTTCAGAGGTACTGAGCTATCTTCAACAGTACGTCCTCATCAGATAAAATAAGATGATGCATGACATACCCTGACTTACTAGCTGGTAAGATTCAGTCATGGTAGTGAATACGGTATGACAAAACTCAATATTTATATACCTTAAGATTGAGATATGAAAACATTTACATATAATACAGAGGGTGTCTGTGAGAAAGCTTAAAAATACATAATAGTAATTTACATAACTGTTAGAGATTCAAATGTAATTGTAGAAATAGATCAAATTGCCCTCTGCAAAATAATTGTCTGTATAGCAATCAGGTATATAAATGCACCGTAAAAGCAAATAACATCACATACAACTATATTGGTGCAACTTCATCGACATTTAAATCAAGATTTTCGAATCACAAATACTCTTTTTCGAATCCTAATAGGAAATCTTCGACTTCTTTATACAACTTATATGGTCGTTAAAAAACAAAAATTTAAAATACTCGATTTGTTGGTCGAAGATGTGTAATAGTCGAATCTACTTGAATTCTTCAATATCACCTAACTGCAATCTCTGTACTATGGAGACCCTATTAATAATTACTAATTATGAAAATTTAATTAACAAAATAAGCGAATTATTCTCAAATTGCCTTCATAAAGCTTCCTCTACATTCCTAGCCTCGCAAAAATCATGAAAAACACTAAATAAATAGGTTCTAATTTTTTACCTCTCTTATCAACTAAGTGCGTAAAATATTATAACAGATTATAAAACCTTATAATAATTTTTTATTCATTGATGATATGATTAAAGTTAGATTAAGGGTTCTATATAAATATATAAACATATAGATTGTTAACATGATCTCTTGATGAATATGAATATCGTTTGATTGTGTAGATACATTTATTTTGATTGGGATTCTTGTATTTTTTTAAATATATAGCTTATATGGTTAACAGTTATAATGAACCGTAACCATTCATGCATTTATGTATTTATTCTTTTGGAGTATCTTAGTTTTAAGTTTCAGGACGTTTGATTTATATATTTATATTTATTTATATATATATTTTTGGTATATGCATCGCACTCGATCCTAATCGACAAACTTTTTCCACTTAACTTGATGCAAAACTTCAATTATAATCTTTACTAACAATGATTGTATTTATTATTTATTATATGTATTTGGATCTAACCATGTGGATTGGCAGCATCGGTAGAGAGTCGGATGCCATGCTTTCCAGCATAGTTACGTCCCTTTACGGTCGGAGTTCAAATCCCACCGAGGTTCACTTTGCCTTTCATCCTTATGGGGTCGATAAAATAAAGTACCAGTAATGTACTGGGTAATTGCTGGCCTTGTGCCAAAAGTAGAAACAATTATATGTATTTGGATCACTAATATCGTCTTGAGTTCCGAACAGAATACTCTGTATATATTTGGACAAATGTATATATCTTGTTTAATAATATGCTTCTACATATATAAGTACTTTAGATACTTAAGGACATTCTAGTGTTAAAATTGTTAAATATCTTCTAAATTATATAACGATTATTATTTTTTAATTTAATTAAATTCGGGTTGACTTCGGGTCGATGAAAATCTTAAGTTTTCTCTTTCTCACGTTTGCAGACACTTTAAATGTGAAATTATTCTACAATATAAATCCTTAAAAATTTTCTTGTATCTTAAAATTATATAGCTTAGATATTTGGCACCTTTATGATCGCAAACAATTTACTTATTATTTTAAAATCTGGTTCTTATCCTTATGACTCATGAAGTTTGATTTGTATATTTATAGTATATATGTATTACATGATTCTAATATAATAATTGATCTAAAACCTTAATTTTAACAATATTAACAGTAACTTATTTATTATATTACATTATATTGTGTATAACTGACCAATGTCGCTTTGAACTTTAGACAATATACTCTGTGTATATATTTAGACAAATGCGTATATCTAATTCAATAATACCCTTTTTAAAGTCTAATTACAAGGCCTTTAGATACTTTACGGAATTCTAATTGTTAATTTTAAATGTATAAAGTTATAACTGTAATTATTTTCTAAATTATATAATGAGAATTATTATTTTAATATAAAAAAAAATGTTTAATATAATATAAAATAATTGTTTCTACTATTGGCACAAGGCCAGCAATTACCCAGTGCATTACTGGTACTTTATTTTATCGACCCCGTAAGGATGAAAGGCAAAGTTAACCTCGGCGGGATTTGAACTCAGAATGGCAAGGGCCGTAACTCTATGCGTCAAAGCATGGCGTCCGACCCTCTACCGATAATGCCAATTCACGTTTGATATGGATTACCTTCGTGAGGATGAAAATATTAAGTCTCTTCTTTCTCATGTTTGCAAATACTTTAAATATGATTTTATAAATTAAATATGATTGTATACATTAATATTAATATAGATATTTCTAAATGTTATAGCCTGAAATACCTTTAGATTAATTCATTATTCTGAACTAACATAAATGATTCGAAATTTAACGGTCAGCCGGATATGTATATAATTAATTGTTAGTATATTTATAATTAACTAAGGACTCGAAATTAAACACTCATATTATTATACCCAGATATATTTAATATTTAGATTGAAGGATACTTCTATATAATTCAAAGATTCGAGTTTACTCTTTCACAAAGCTATGCCCAAATGTATATTCATGTATTTATATAGATATATATTTTTTGGCATCATCTAATCACACCCTATTCATCCACGACAATACAAATCTCCCTCCTTATGCTTTATAAAATGGAAAAATTGTCCTCCTTGTCTCTCTATCCTTGATCAATTCTCTTTTGTTTTCTATACTTCTAGTAACTATATTTTTTCCTCATCTGTTTCTCTCTGTCTCTCTTCTTTCTTTCTTCTTTCTTTAATAATTTAAATTATTTGAATCTCTAACAGTTATGTAAATGACTATTATGTATTTTCAAGCCTTCTCGCAGGCACACTCTGTATTATATGTAAATTGTTTCTTGTCTCAATCTTAAGGTATATAAATATTGAATTTTGTCATATCTTATTCACTACCATGACAGAATGTTAACCATCTACTAAGTCAGGGTATGTCATGAATCATCTTATTTTATCTGATGAGGACATACTGTTGAAGATAGCTCAGTACCTCTGAAATATGTATAATAAAATATACTTGATCACACGAATGTCTATTTTTGTTAATATTTTGAATTAATATTAATAACTCTGGCAAACCAAACTGTTGAGTGCTTCCAATCTATTGTAAAACTCATTATTTGATTTATTCATTGAACATTGTTTAACCTTTAAATATATATATAGATTTATATATATATATATATATATATATATATATATATATATATTATTTTTCCCGATAAACTTACGTTCTACTTCATTTTTTCCCGTTATTTTATATTATTTTATTTCTTTATATTATTATATATCAGCCTCACTTTCAATTGTTTTAGCCTTAGTTTTGAAATTCATATTTTACGTCCATATTAAATTTTCATTCTGATGAGCGATTTCAGACGTCTGTGTTTAGCTCGTCTGCCTTTGTGAAACTTTTGGTAAATGGAATGGTTGTCTTATGTTGTTTATTACATAATTAAATAGCTCTGTAGCATACATAGACCACTCCGCTTTCCTTTACCATTCCTACGGAAATACTTCATATACATATATATATATATATATATATATATATATATATATATATACACAAACACACACACACACACATATATATATATATTCTAAATAAATTGATGCTAGATGGCATTTAACTTGGGAAGCTATTTAGGATAACTCATGACATCGCGTGACTAGATACATAGCTCTCTATTTACAATGATATATTCAGTATGATATATTCAGCATGATATATTCAGTATGTTGACTCTTAAACATACGTTATCTTTTATAGCGCACTTCCAGTGTCACAAACGACAACCACTTCTAACATAATTGATTGTTCTCATTCGTCTCCCAGACACAAACAACTGTATCGAATTACCAACACTGGAATCATAAGTCGATGTTGATTTGTAAAAGACAACATGCCACGTAAGGCAATTGAGTGCACACGTAATATTCTAATTATATATATATATATTTATATATTTATATATATATATTCAAAGATATTAAATAAATAGAAACTGTATTTATAAAACCGTATTTATTCTATTATATATATTTCAATTGTACCAAAACTTTGGAACGCTTTCATCAGATAAAATACAAAGTATGTTTTATAAATTTTGACATAACCAAGAAGAATACCTTAACGGTTCAAGTTTTCTTTGGATAGTGAAGGGATAAGAGAAGAAAAGACAGATATTTCAAATTATTAAGATGAGTATGCAAATGAGGTTGAGGTATAGGGCAGAAAAAAGGTTATTTTAGACGCTATGGAGAATTTAAATAATTGGGATGTGTATGTATGCGTAGGAAAGAAGAAAAAGGAAGAAGAACTTGTATTTACGTTAATTTAGGGGAATGGTGGAATATGATTCCAGAATTTAAATTTATTTAGCTATATTATGAGTTATAATATTGTATATAAAATCAATTAGATTATATGAGGAATTATGGTTGTAGGTATTTTTTATCTTATTACATTACAATAGGTTATATGTATATAAATATCTATATAGATTATTAATTGTGCATATATAATTATTATAGAAATAGAAATAATTTACTATTATTAGTTGTTTATATTTCTAAAATGTGTTAGGCAGGAATTTGATTTTGTATTTTACATAAAAAAGTAGGTGGTTCAAATTTTGAGAGGAGAACAATTTGTAGATTCGAATATTTTGTTCCAACATTGAAAATGTTTTCAGAATATTGTTAATTTAGCGAAGTTATACAGTTTATCTTACATATTATATTATGTTTATGTTTGCACGATTGAAAAGGAAAAGACAATTCTAGTCTTGTTTGTTAACCGTTAAATTTGATGAATGATTTATTCAGAAAATATATATAGAAAATTATATATTATTTTGTGTGAGATTAATTATTTTAGTCGAAAGATGGGTGAAAGTTTGAATATCAAAAGGCGAGGAAAAAACGTAATGTTCATTTCGAAGAACTATCATAAGGAGGATACATTTTCAGAATGTCAATTAAAGATTATCAATCTACATCTAAACAAATATATTTAGAGGGGTATCATTAGAAAAATAATGTCAGAATTAAAGATATATATTAAAAATATATATATATTAAAAAATATATGAGGTAGAAGAAAATAATTCTGTTTTAAGATTAATAGAGTTTTGACAGTTAATTATATAAAAAAAATTTCTTCGATACACAGGTTACAGAATCTTGAGAAAGCCATATTTCTGTATGCAGGTGCTTACTGAATCGTTCTCCAAGATATTGAATAGTCAAGATATTGAAACTGCTTTGAATCAGTTATAAACATTTATATTTGTTGAATTACCAATATATAAACATATATGTGTGCGTGTATATATATATATATATATATATATATATATATATATATATATATATATATATATATATACACATTATATATTAATACAATGTATATATATATATATATATATATATAGTTAGTACTTTATTTAAAGTACTGACAATTGTTTTGTTGATCAGGTGAGTCTAGAGTTCACTAATCGCTTGAAGTTGCGTCACTCGATCTCCAATATATTATTTACCTCTGGTCAACACATCAGAGTACGTAGATATACGAAACAATTGTCAGTACTTTAAATAAAGCCCCTTATTTTATAGCCAACCATGTTACTCTTCATTCTTTAACTATTATTACTCCAAGTATAACCTGCATAGAAATTACCGCGAACTCGCTGCATGACTATGGAAGCATCTTGTTGAGTCAAACAAAGCCGAACATTAAAACTATCCACGACGCAGAATACTCACAACCTCTAACTGGATTACCTATAACGATAACTTGTTATGCCATATATATATATATATATATATATATATATATACTAGCAGTGGTACCTGGCGTTGCACGGGATAAATTATTTTGGAACACGGGCCGCCAACAGACGTAATCGTGGAAAAATTGCATGCGTGGACAATATGTAAAGAAAATAAACCGAATACTCTGATGGCTGGATAAACTTTAAGATTTTCCTCGATGAAGCAGGAAAAATGCAGGTTTTCACTTAATGCAAGCCCTAGGGGATCAAGAAAATGAATTTTTTTATGTGCATATTATGCCTTGAAATTTCGGGAAAATCGGCTAGACGTAACTCCTCAAAAAAGCCCTAAAAAGCTGAAAACATGAAGTTTTTCACCTTATGCGGGCCCTAGGCCATAAAAAGTTGGATTTTCTATGCTGACGGTGTAAACAAGAGACTGACTAATACATAGTTGCAATTTTAAGGAAATCTGTCTGACGTAACGATTCAAAAAACCCCTCAAAACGTGAGAAAAACGCAGTTTTTCAACTAATGCGGGCCCTAAGTGATCAAAAAGTTGAATTTTTGTATGTGCATAACAGCGGTTGGGTATATCTCGAATTTTAGGGATTCAAACTCACAGAAACACACACACACATACACACACACACACATACACACAGACAGACATACATCCTCAGGGAAGTGACGTAATGCAGACATACAGACATACAGATAGATATTATAAGGGCGCGACGTTATATGTATGTATCTACCTAAAAAGAGAAAGACTAAGAATTATGGAGAGAGATCACTAAATCGTCTAATGCGGTTCCTGGGGCATTGAAAATTTGAAATGTTTTGCTCGGAACACTCACTAAAATATAAGTATTACATGTGTAATGTTTGAAAACAGTGCTTGTCGCGTTTTAGTGATTCAAACTCATACACACACAGACAGACATCCTCAGTTTTATATATATAGATATAACGAAGGAGGTGTGGTATGGAACCAGATGGACCATAACGCACCAGAGTAATCAATACATATAGTAGTAGAATGTTTAATAGGAAAAAGTTTAACCCCGATGGCAGAGCTCAAGCCGTTTCGACGGTCATTTCTGGAAACCGCTTGAGCTCTGCCGTCGTGTTCATACTTTTTCCTATTTCCCACTCTACTACCCTAAGTATTGGGTACTCTGGGGCGTTATGGTCCATCTGGTTCTTTACCACAATTCCTTTGTTATATATAAATATATATATATATATATATATATATATATATATATATATATATATATATATATATATATATATATATATATATATATATATATATATATATATATATATATATATATATATATATATATACGGTCAGGTGAGGCATCTGTCTGCTACTGATAGCATGCAAACCACTTCAATTACTGTTATGGTCGTGTGGTCAGCGACAAATCCTGCTCCGTTACCAGACACTTTGGTGAATAGGGTAAATGTAATCCCATTAACACAAAAAAAAAAAAAAAAAATACGAGAACTCTTGAAAAGGATTGCACCACGTAATTGGCTGAACAGGGTGATTACGCCTACGCACTTGACCTAAATCAAACGGCCAAACAGAAAGCATTGTAAGTAAACCTGGGAAGGGTTCCTTCAAGAGGAATCGGAAGGCCCAGGCTGGTCTTTTTATATAAAAAATACTGTATATGTGTGTGACACACACACACACACACACACACACACACACACACACACACACACACACACACACACACACACACACACACATATATATATATATATATACATATATATATATAATAACCTGATAGTTCTTTCGCTAGTTTGGTATCGTGTGGTTGGATTTTGCCTACCGCAATGTTCAATTTGCCAAGCTATTTAAACGTATATTATTACTCTAAGGAC
>OZ024742.1:248588317-248598317 GCA_964016885.1 Eledone cirrhosa
TAACAACAACAATAATAATAGTACCACAACAACAGCAGCAATAATAGTTACAACAGTAACAGCAACAACAACAACAACAACAACGGTAACAACAGCAACAACAGCAATAACAACAACAACAACAAAAACAACAACAGCAGCAATAACAGTAACAACAGTAACAACGACAGCAACACCAACAGTAACTACCACAAGGACAACAGTAACAACAACCAAAACAACAAAAGTAACAACCCACAACAACAACAGTAACAAGCACAACAACAACAGTAACAACAACAACAAAAGTAACTACCCACAACAACAATAGTAACAACAACAACAACAATAGTAACAATAACCAAAACAACATCAACAGCAATAATAAGACAATAAGCTGTCATTGATTTAGTGTTGGCTGAACTGTTAATGACTATAGCTCACCTCAAAACATTTATTTTTCTCCCTAGATTACAACGCATAGATCTTTCATCAATTGATTCTTTAACAGTAAATTATTGAAACAAATCTGTCAAAACTATCACAATAGCAATTGTCACACACATGATCGATTTCAGCAATTCAAAAACTTTAATCTTTGATTCACAAGGAAAAAGAAAAAAAAGATAGTAAATATTTTGTGTTGTTGCAGTTGTTGTTGTTGTTCTTGTTGTTGTTGTTGTTGTTGTTGTTGTTGTTGTTGTTGTTGTTGTTGTTGTTGTTCTTCTTCTTCTTCTTCTTCTTCTTCTTCTTCTTCTTCTTCTTCTTCTTCTTCTTCTTCTTCTTCTTCTTCTTCTTCTTCTTCTTCTTCTTCTTCTTCTTCTTCTTCTTCTTCTTCTCTCTCTCTCCCCTCCCTCTCTCTCTCTCTGTATATATATATATATATATATATATTTATATATATATATATATATATATATATATATATATATACACATATATAAATATACATATATATTTATCTATACATCTATACATATATTTAAAACTGAAATTGTCTGTTGTTAAAGGGGTGTTAGGCGCCGGTTATCGATCTCTCTCTCTTTCTTAGTCTGTCTTTTTAGATAGATACATAGCGATAACGTCTCGCCCTTATAATATCTATCTGCCTAACCACATTATGACGATCATTTTTCTCATTCCTGACGTATTATCTTCGCTATTTTCCGTTCATTGCCAGGAAACGTCTTCACGAGCCAAAGTCTCGTCTTCCTGTTTTCCTTCGGTTGCAACGTTTTTCGAAATATTTACATCTGCGTTCACAGATTGTTTTTTTAGTTTCAGAAGATCCCGTTAAGGGTGAAAGCAGCGATTCTTTACTTAAACTTTAATCTGTTATTTTAATATATATATATATATATATATATATATATATATATATATATATATATATATATATATATATATATATATATATATATATATATATATATATATATATATATATATATACATATATATATATATATATATATATAATTATATATTCGTGTACAGATATTTTTACATCCACAAAACAAAATATAAACAAACTTATTTATTTCACGAAAGCACAGACGGCTTATAGTCATTGTTACTGCCGATATGCCACCTCAAAAGTTCCATTACTTTTGGCAGAAGGCCAGCAATCACATAGTCAATGGTTTGGAAATCACATGCATCACTGACGAGTTTACTCCTTACTCTACCAGTTAGACTTAGTACTTTGTCCCGCTTTTAGGTCATGCCTTGAAGGAAGAGATACTCCATTGGACGAAATACTGCGAAAGTGGCAAGAAAAAGAACAAGGCGGTCAAACGAATCGTCAATGGAATCTGCTATTCGACGGTCGCAAGATGCTGAACGTACTGCCACCAGAATAGCACTTGAAACAGACAACCACCGAACCATTCGCCGAAAGGTGTCAGCTTTGCAATGTCTATCAACAAGTCACAGGGTCAGACCCTAACTGTTGCTGGTCTTCTTTTGGAAGAGTCATGTTTTTCACACGAGCAACTATACGTTGGGTGCTCAAGAGTGGGAAGCAAAACAAATCTCCTTGAATATGCCCGACACGGAAAAACAAGGAACATTGTGTACAAGGAGGTGCTACAATCATTTTTTAGGTAGACTAGGCAGAAGGGGATATACACGATTGACTGAAGAAGGACGAGACGGTGTTAGTAGTACGACCAACGGCTGCTATCACACCAACAGCAGCAAAAACAACAAAAAAAAAATAAAGGGAACGCAATTAGATGCTTTAGAAAAATCTTAATGGAAAATTTTTTGCCTAAGCACAAAATGTAGACACCATCCCCAGGCTGAGGAATTCCATACTTCTCTGTACTGTTTCAGAAAGGAGAGATAAACATGATAATCTATGTTTAGAAGCCCGAGCAACGCTGGGCCATTGTTCTTATATATATATATATATATATATATATATATATATATATATATATATATATATATATATATATATATATATATATATATATATATATATATATATATATATATATATGGTTCTTATATACTTGATATATATTTATCCTTATCGAGCCCTGTTTGGATTTTAGTCTTCAAATTTATTATTATTACTAGCAGTATCGGTAGAGGGTCGGACGCCATGCTTTCCAGCATAGTTACGTCCCTTTACGATCTGAGTTCAAATCGTGCCGAGGTTGACTTTGCCTTTCATCCTTACGGGGTCGATAAAATAAAGTACCAGTAATGCACTGGATAATTGCTGGCCTTGTGCCTAAAGTAGAAACAATTATTACTATATATATATATATGTATATATATATATATATATATGCATATGTATGTGTGTATCTCTATATGGATGTCTGTGTATGTTGTATTCCTGCCAGAGTTTCTCTATATATATACATACAAGACTACCAAACACAGCGAGTGTGTGGATCTGGCTGCGTTTCCCTTTCTGTGTGTTTGTATGTCTGTGTATCTAGCTGTGTTTGCGGGAAAGCGTGTGTGTGGGGCTATTTCATATCTGAATATTTTCCACCAGCCTGACCACTGTGGTGTTTATAGAAACATATAAAATGTCCCACAATGCACAGCTACGCATACATACACACAAACACACACAGAGATATGCCCATGAAAAACATACTCACTCATGCACTCGCACAACCACATACACATCCAGACACGCACAACCACATCTGTGCACATACGAATATTCACAAAAGCAGATGTAAATATACAAACACACATATACACGCATATGCAAACTTATATAGAGTAAGATACATCAATTAAGAAAATCGCAACACGTACATAGTCTCTACCCCCCCCCCCCTATCTACTCTCTCTCGCTTACACACACACAATTACATACAGCCACACTCAAACGCACACGGGTACAAACACATACATGCTCATGTAAATTTGCACACTCATACTTGGCCATACACATGCTTACACACATTTACACACACAAAACGTATATAAAGCGCACATACTCATCAACGTTATACATTTCACATCATGAAATGATAAACGACGATAGACCGACGCTAAAATATGTATGTATATATGTATATATGTATATGTCTATCCACCACTGTATGTATATATCTATATATCTATATATCTATATATCTATATATATATACTGTATGTAGGTACGAATATATGCATGAATGTATATGTATATATATATATGTAGGTACGTATATATGTATGTAAGTATGTATGTAAGTATGTATGTATGTATGTATGTATGTAATAATTGTCTGTATATATATATAGATAGATAGATATATGTATGTATATATATATATATATATATATATATATATATATATATATATATATATATATATATATATATATATATATATATATATGTATACATATATATATATATTTATATATATATATTTATATATATATATTTATATATATATATACGTATATATATATATATACATATACGTATATATATATATACATATAGGTATATATATATATATATATATATATATATATATATATATATATATATATATATATATATATATATATATATATATATATATATATAGTACCACAGATGTATTTCTAGACGAGCATGAATATAATTTCGAAAATGTATATGGTAATGGTAAGAATATATTTACACAGAATTTCAGTTACGGATGTGTAACAATGTGGTGATACATACCCTACCAAGCTACACACACTTATGCCACACACACATTTGAATTTAATTACACTGAGTGAAGGTCACAATTCGACAGAGGTGTTGAAATTATTCTACACCCAAGAACTATACACCAGAATGGACAATATATCGATTCCAAGGTTTCATTAGCAAAACTGTAGTTTTATTAGGGAATTAGTATATATATAGCGTAGATTACTGCGGGCTAAAAGCTGTCTCGGGAATATCAATTACACATACAAGCATATATATATATATATATATATATATATATATATATATATATATATATATATATATATATATATATATGTATATATATGTATATATATGTATATATATATATATATATATATATATATATATATATATATATATATATATATATATATATATATGTATATATATATATATATATATATATATATATATGTATATATATATATATATATATGTATATATATATATACATATATGTATGTGTGTGTCTATATGTATTTTGTGTGTGTATATATATATATATATATATATATATATATATATATATATATATATATATATATACTTATATCTATATATATACGTACAAATATCCCTCTGTCGCTCTCTCAATTTATATATATATATATATGTACAAGTCGATAGTGTGTGAGTGTGAGTGAGAGAGAGAAAGAGAGAGCATAGAGAGAGCATAGATTTAGTGAGCATAGAGTTAGTGAGCTACAAAGAGTTGTAGTGACTGCTGGAACTGCTCGAGTTGAATGTTATCATGTATGCAATATTATTATTCACCTACTACCAGCTGATCGCCGTGCCTTTCCTCCATTCGTGCCACACCTAACTGGAACAGGGTTGGGCATGCTTTACTGATGATAAGCAAAAATACGCACAGGCTACATCATTTCCAGATATGTATAAAGGGTGAGACGGTGTGGTCGCCGTTTGTGCGACTGTCCTTTCCGGAGCTAGTCCATTTGAGTGTACTGAAGTCATGGGTCAATAAAAGAATGAGACTGTGCACCTGACATCTGTAATATTGCCAGGCGCTAACAGTCATCAACCAGTCGATTAAGGTCATTGAAAATTGCATGCTATATTTACTGGTGGGCAAGTGCTTTGATGCATTCCACGAGGCTCAGGACATCGACGAAGTCGAACTGACCAGTCTGTTCTGAGGGAATTCCAAGATGGGGACTATGGACAAATTCCGAAATCCCTCGCTGGGCAGTGGTACCCGGGGACAATGCCCGTTGGAGATAGACTCTACACGCTCGGAAGTGCAGTCAGAGGGAACTGTCTAAGACGCACTCGTCAAATGCCTCTGCATTAATCACTTGTGGAGTTATGTCAAACAGCTTTTATCGCATGTAGGACGAGTCCATAGAGAAGATCGACCCTCTGCCTTCTTTTGGCCGGGAAGGTTAGGTAGTTTTCCTCTATCTGGTGGCGGTAGTGAAAGCCGTTGTGTGGTGGGCAATGCTGAAAGGTCTCTAAGGACAGATACTTTTTTTCTTCGGCCAATCCCTCATCAACTTTATAACGTTTCACTTGGAAATCATAGCGAGTGGTGAGAGAAGTGCTGCCCAACAGTACATTTGCTAAAAGGTGGATGAATGTGGCGATTATGGCTCGTATGAATGGGCCTTCTCTGTAGGCTGTTTGATTGAGGAGTAGCTGTTGCCCTTCCCGGTGCTGTCGACCCATTGAGTAGTTCAGGGTTAGTGGGGTACCTGAGTCATCCATAGGTGGTCCTCCTCCTTATTACGGAGTTCATTTTATTATAATTTTATTCTTAATTGTTTTGTTATCATCGCATTTTACTCGATTTCATTGTAAGCCTACACTGTCCTTGTCTTTTTGCAATGTCCCCTATATGTCGGCCCTTGTGTCCAATAAATGGAACAATTATTATTATCACAACAACGTCCAACACAAACCTCTTTCCCCTACAAAAATTGACTCTAATTGATATTGCGATCCCTCAAGTCCACAATATGGCTGAAAAGGAAATGGAATAGATCAATAAATAAACAGACTTTGCTGGGGCTATTAGAACTGATCACCATGTAGAAAGAGAAGTTGTGCCTAATCGTAAGTGGTGCGCTAGGCACGGTACCTGAATGTCCCACTTCTCTTCATCTAAAAGCTTTGGGGTGCTTGATTTCATAGGCAGTGCCTAAATTTCTACCATCACCAGCCATAATCCTACGCGATATATTAACCATCTTAGATGAACGATTGTTCTGAAGCCAAGTAACATGCTGTACTTAGCAACTGATTCCTAAAGACACCTTACAAGATGGAAAAATTAGTGTTATTATTATTATTATCATAATCGGTGGATTGGCAGTATCGGTAGAGGGTCGGATGCCATGCCTTCCAGCATAGTTACGTCCCTTTACGATCTGAGTTCAAATCCCGCCGAGGTTGACTTTGCCTTTCATCCTTACGGGGTCGATAAAATAAAGTACCAGTAATGCACTGGGTAATTGCTGGCCTTGTGCCTAAAGTAGAAACAATTATTAATGTGGATTGGCAGAATCAATAGAGCATCGGACACCATGCTTTGCAGCATAACGTTAAGGCCCTTTAGGTTTTGAGTTCAAATCCCGCTCTGTTAACTTTGCATTTCATCATTACATGGTCGATAAAATAAAGCACCAGCAATTCACTGGGGTCGATTTAATCGACTTTCTTTTCCCCCAAGTTTGCTGGCCGTGTGCCTATAGTAGAAATGATTATTATTATGCTTTAAGGCGGTGGATTGGTAGTATTGGTAGAGCGTCGAACACTTTGCTACGTGACAGTTAGTTACGGCCCTTTACGTTCTGAGTTCAAATCCAGCCGAGGTTAGCTTTGCCTTTCATCCTTACGGGTTCGATAAAATAAAGTACCAGTAATGCACTGGGGTCGATTTACTCGAATTTTCCCTCCCACAAAATTACTCGCATTGTGCTTAAAGTAAAAATCATTATTATCATTATGCTTGTTTTGCTCTTGCGCGATGTCAGGTTTGACCCCATGGCGTGGTGCCTTTGCAAATATATTCTCTTGTACATAGTGAATGAAATTTAATAGTCGGAACCTCCCCTATATATTCCAATATACATCAAACGCATGCAGACACAGACAAACGTATGCGCACACACAATCACACATTCATACGATTATTTTTGTGTGTATGTATTTGTGTTCGTGTCTGCGTGTGTGTTAGAATGTTGAAAGTTGCATCCTACATTCTACAGTTGTGTTGCGCAGACCCTGTCATGAAGTGTAATTGTTTTATATAAACCCATAAAAATATTCAAACATTTTATTCTAATTAATTTAGGTCTTCATAAATGATATTTAGATTTGTAATATGAAGTGGAATATGGTGTATAAATTAAGTTATAAACCTTAAACCAAAAGACGTTCCAATATTTGTACCTACAAGGGCTTTGCAATCTTCATCTTCTTTGAAAAATGTATGTGTTACCACAGAAAATAATGAAAGAATAGATTTGTATAACCACGAATTTATAAACATGTATATTACAAATCAACGTTTATTCCCATAACTGAAATATAAATGTAGGAGTATAAAATTCCTGCATTCCTTTACAATGCACTTGTTTACCTTATGTGCATTTTCCTTTGACATTTTACATATTAGGTGACCAATTCCTTCAGTCAGAAGGAGGTAGTTAGTGTTGCAGTAAATCCCAAATATATAATCTCGGCTCTACTAAAATGTTTGAGTCCTCTATCTGTAAATATGTTGTTATATATAGTTCAATAGTTAATAGACCCCAACGCCCACACAAAAATATTTATTCATTATACATATTTATATAATATTGATGGATGTGCTATGTTTCTATATTTGAATACATATATATATATGTGTGTGTGTGTGTGTATGTGTGTGTGTGTGTGCGTACATGTGTATGTGAATGTGTCTAATTCATATAGCTTGTTCTTCATCTAATACAGAGTAGATAGAGCGAAAGAGAGAGCAAATCATAGCGTGCACACCTTCAAAACCCACATATATCCAGGGATAAACCAATGAATAAAATATATTCCAACATGAAGTAAGCTATCAGACTACCGTTTCCTCTTCTCTTCTATATATACACCTTTTCCCAACCTAAGCTTAGCGGGGGATTTTCCGTTTTTTGTCATAAGAATTTCGTCGAAGCTCTTATGAAGATATTTTGCATTACATTCTAAACAATTACAAATATTTGCCACTTTGTCCAACACATTCATTGGAGATCGCCATCTTTTCTTTTCTCAATCTCAACTCACTCTCTCCCTCACTCTTTGTCATTCTCTCTCCCTCCCTATCTCTCTCTCTCTCTCTCACTCTCCCCCTCTCTCTCCCGATGGTCTTTAACATTCTATATACACACTCATCAGTATTTATACAGACACAGATATTCGCATACTTCTTTGCGCATATTTATATATAGGTGTAAATTAGTGTAAATTTTTAAATTTTAAACATTTTTAAATTTTTAAATTAAATATAACCTCTGCATATAGCTGTATACATATATGTATATATATATATATATATATAAACAGACATTATTATTCCTTACATTAAACTATAATTACACTTTTTATTCCTTACATTAAACTGCAAATATGTTGACACTCTTTAACTAACATCTCCCTTATGAATTTTGTGGTCTTGTTTTGATTAACTAATAAATATATATACATATATGTACAATATGTTGAAAAGGTACCACACTAGAGAGAGATAGCGTGCTACCAATAAAACAGGGAAAACCACCAGTGTATGGAATCTATAATCTATGGAAGGCAAGGTAGACACACAATAATTAAAAATATAAGTTAAAATGTATATACGCACCTCTATAACGATATAACACACGCGTACACATCCAAAGAGATCTGTTTCGCCAGGAAGTTGTTGACTGAAATGGAATAGCCTATGGTTCATCAGCGCGTGCAAGACAACTCTAGGTGGCCGTCCAGCCACACGCGGCAGAGATGTCACAGCGTGCCTAGGGCAATGAACCAGTGGCACCTGAGGGGCGAGCTGCTAGAAAGGGCAGCCCAAAAATCATTCAAAGAAGTGTGCTCAACCAAACAGAGAAAGGAAAGACTGTTATAAGGAGCGAAATATCACGATAAATTAACGGAGCCATAGACTCGTTATTTCCTGTCAATAATGAGCTCAAAGGAAAAGGAATCATGAGCTCTTTAAAATACAATATGTTGAAAATGTGACACATTAGAGAGAGATAGATAGATAGTGGGCCATCAATAAAACAGGGAAAACGACCAGTGTATGGAATCTACAATTTATGGAAGGCGGGGTAGACACAATAATTAAAAATATAAATTAAAATGTATATACGCACCTTTATAACTATATATAAATCCAAAGAGATCTGTTTCGCCAGGAAGTTGTTGACTGAAATGGAATAGCCTATGGTTCATCAGCGCGTGCAAGACTATACATTCCAGACAACTGTAGGAGAATCTAAAGCGACCGTCCAGCTACACGCGGCAGAGAGATGTCTCAGCATGCTTAGGGCAGTGAACCAGTGTATATATATATATATATATATATACAATATATTAATTGTTTCTACCTTTTAGCACAAGGCCAGCAAATACCTAGTGCCTTACTGGTACTTTATTTTATCGCCCCCATAAGGATGAACATTAACCTCGGCAGGATTTGAACTCAGAATGGCAAGGGCCGTAACTCTATGCATCAAAGCATGGCGTCCGACCCTCTACCGATACTGCCAATCCACCGCCCTACAATATATTAATAAATGGAAACTATATTTATAAAACCATAATTATTTTATATAT
>OZ024742.1:248603317-248625817 GCA_964016885.1 Eledone cirrhosa
ATATATATATATATATATATACATATATATATGTATGTGTGTGTGTGTGTGTATGTGTGTGTATGTCTGCGTGCCTGTGTGTGAGTGTGTGTGTGTCTAAACATTTCTATCACCAAACATAATAACAATCCCCTGCTTTCTTCCTCCATATCTCCACCCCAACCCTATAATACTACGAAATATCTGTAGGAATCTAGGAACCGCATCTGCACGCGGCAGCAAAATCACGCCACCACAAAATATGCCACTATTCATTACACTAGCGGACATGCACAGGCTGTGACTGCTACTTCATTCATTTACCTGGGACACGACGGACAATTCATATGAACACTACCAGCCAAAGCCAATGCACGCATACGGCAATAACACTAACACCACAAAACACTAAATCAAACATGACGCGGTTCCTAAAATCTGCTGGTATTCAAAATGTGAGGGATTATCTGTCCCAGGAAGATGAGTGACTTTCCCTTCACTCATCTTCCTGGGACTCAAAACACTAATAGAAATGGGACTCCAGGTCAACATCTTACCCACAATAAAAAAATCCCTGCTGCAGTAATACTGGTCCAGACGTTTCAGAAATGTACAAAAATATATCCAAAATTGGAAACTCGGACGTTTTCAACAGCGCCAATACACATCTTGTAAAAGCCTCTTCCGTCAATAAAACATTTTTTCAGCCATGATAAACCCTGCAAAAGTGAAAGAAAAAAAAAAGTTTCTAGCTTTCACACAACGCCAACTTCTTCTAATACCCCCAGTGCAACAATTTCCCTCATTGCTGTCACTAACAAACACTAAACAGGTCCTCTGCAACAGTCAAGACAAGCCACGAGTCTAGCTTCAACATACACAAGTTGTGAGCTCTTCTATCAATGAACAAAAGGGAAGGTCCAATTCATTGAGGACTCGGTTAAAAACCATGCACACCACATCCCTTTCTTCATCCCGACTGAGACTCATCTTGATAACTCCGATATGGCAGCCGAAGTGAAAGTGAGGAATTTTACTACCATCCGTGTGGATCATGTCGGCAGAAGTAAGGGAGGAACTGCCTTTTTCTTCCATGAATTTTTACAGCAGAAGGAAATAACATTCTTCATTGGCTACTGAAAATAAAGCCGATAATTCTATAGTTAGTGGGGTTTATATGTCAATCCAGACACCTATACTATTCTTCAAAGAATGCCACAACAGAATTAAACATATTATACAACATCGCCATTTGGGTAAAATATTAATGATGGGAGACTTTAATCTACCTTGTGTTCATTTTTCTACAATCAGTTTGGAACCAGGAACTTCCGCATCAACCGCTGACAAAGCAGCAGCAGAGTCACTTCTCAACTTTATGTTTCTTCCAACTTGTTCTTGCACCAACAAGATATCAGAAAAATGTTTTGAACCTTGTGTTTAGTAAATACACTAATATTATACACAATAATACCGTTGGAAAAACCCTCCTAGCAGACTACGAAATGGTTCTCTCTATTCTGAGATTCCATCAGCTGAAAGCAAAACCCATCCATTTGATAACATGGATGTTCATAATGAAAACTTGGATGCAACCACTATCGATCTACCAGTTGTCTGATCTTGCACACGCGTACACATCTCCACCAACATTAAAATATATTGGCAGATATTTGAAGACACTGTTACAATTATATTTTCAAATCATACCCCGTCAAGAACTTTGAAGAAAATTAAGTGTAGAATCCCCCAAAACTGAAAGGCTATTGTCAGAATATAAAAAAAAAGAAACATACCAAAAATCAACAAACTAAAATACTGACAATAACTTACAAATTCGACTGCTATTCCACTGCACGAAATGAAAACATAAAATCTACATCAATGCGTGAAGATCATCAAAAATAGCACAAGAAGAAATTAGGAAGAAAATCAAAGTCAACCCCAAAGTGTCCTTTCCATTTGCGTAAAAAGGGCAAGTTTATGTCTCCACTGTTGGTCTGCTTGTTGATGAAATTGGCACTCTCTAAGACAATTCGAAAACTATGGGTGACATATCGCAAAAACAATATTGGTCCGTTTTTCAGCAATCCTGATATGGCTGATCTGGGCTGTATCTCTGATGTTAATCCTCAACACAATATCTGATATACCGTTTGGCGAACTGATGTCGAAGCGGCAATAAACAAAATTAAATATTACTCAGTAATACGCCGCGATAGGTTCTCTTCTATTGTCCTGAAGGTGGTGTGTCAACACCGACATGCAACGCCTTTAGCTACTCTGTTGAGGAACTCGCTGGACGTTGTTTATATACCTGAAAACCTTCTGTCCCAGTCTGTTATGCCAATTTTAAAGTGAAAACAAGTCCCTTCCAGCGAATTACTGCCCGAACTCACTCACCTCTCATATCATTCAGTTATTTGAGAGTGTGCTGAGATCACAAATAATTCACTTTCTTGAAAGCAACAAATTTAACTCAAGCTTAACTCATATTGGTTTGCTTAACTCAAACCAACATAGGTGCAGTAATGACAGGGACTGTCTAACGCAAATCCTGCATCATTTTCATGACATTTTAAACACTTTGGGAGAGGGCTCAAAAACTGATGCCATATACTTTGATTTCAGCAGGGCCTTTGAAAGGGTTGATCACAACATCCTGTTGAAAACACTATCAAACAATGTGGTGTCTCTGGAAGGTTACTACAATTATTTCCTAAAACAGAGACCCCACGTTGTTGTGTTCGCCGGAACACAATCAAACTCAGCTAAAGTGAGTAGTAGCGTCCAATAAGACATTGTTGGGCCCACTTCTCTTATGGCAGTGGTTTGGCAGTATCGGTAGAGGGTCGGACGCCATGCTTTGCAGCAAAGAGTTTCGGTTCTTTATGATCTGAGTTCAAATCCCACCAAGGTTTACTTTGCCTTTCATCCTTACGGGGTCGATAAAATAAAGTACCAGTAATGTTCTGGCATAATTGCTGGCCTTGTGCCAAAAGTAGAAACAATTAGATATATCAATGACATTATGAACGTCATCAAGCCAAGCAACATAAAAATCTTCGCATAGGATTCCATGATCCAGAGTGCCATGAATTGAGCGGGCAACCGCTGAATATTTCAATCGGAGCTACTTTCTGTTATCAAATGGGCGAAGAAAATAACAATATGCTACTGATAATGAGTTTGAACAATTCCACTCGCGTGACTTTCAACAATACCAGATAACTGGGAGTAATTGTTGATAACTATTCAATCTAGGTTACTTATAGAAAACATCATTTGACATAGCCAGCAGGTTGTGTACTTTCCAGTCGAGCAATATTCACAGCCTTATCCTTCTCTTCTTTGCTTTAGCCCGGCTCAACCCTCAATACTGTTGTCCACCGTGGTCTGCCGACACAACTCAAAGTTTTACGAGAATCACACCAAAACACATAAAAACAGAAACAGATCACATAAAATTAAAAATGTGTCAGGACAAATTCCTCCAAGATAAACCGGATAAACCCCCCTCCTTCCGTATATTTCTCTGAAATCAGTAATTCTCTACTTGAGTGGGCCAAGGTGTCCAGATCATGATTCGAACGACTTCCGCGGGTGGTGCTATTAAGTGAGATATGGCCTGGGTCAATACTGGCCGAAACCTCTCAAAGTTATAAAAGTTATATATATATATATATATATATATATATATATATATATATATATATATATATATATATATATATATATATTGGCCAGAGGTGTTTATTTCCAGGTACCTTATGAATTTGACTTTCCGTATTTATTACTGTTGTGAAATTTTGTGGCTTTTTTTGGTTGTAACTTCTCTGTTTTTTAGCCTAAGAAAATATATATATATGCCTACGTATATAATTACATGCATATATTTATTTTTTTATTTTCAATTGAGTTCTTAAACACGTTGGATTGATAATGTTTTCAAAAAAACTAATTAACCCGCGTGTATATTATTATTTTTTTCCTTATTTCGTGGATCGTGGGTTGTCTCCCCTTCCCGCTTCGTGTCGCTATGATACTTCCTCAGTCAAAAACTGCTGGAATTACAAATTTGGCGGTCATTCGAGGTGGGAGAGAGCAACTTTACGGACACGATTTTTGACAGCGGTAAGAAATTGTTTTCTTATATCAATGTTTAATGGGCTTCCACTGATGATTTATAAGTGCCCACCTAAATATATTCTTACATGAATAAATATTAGGCTTCTACATAAACTGGAAACATTCCCCCAACTTGTCGAA
This sequence comes from Eledone cirrhosa, assembly GCA_964016885.1. Lineage (NCBI taxonomy): Eukaryota > Metazoa > Mollusca > Cephalopoda > Octopoda > Eledonidae > Eledone > Eledone cirrhosa. The sequence goes on from OZ024742.1 coordinate 248,607,566, forward strand.
AACTTATAATGAAACAATTGTTTGGAAAGGGACATATACTTTAACTTTAATTATGTCTCATAAAATAATACAACTGGTTTTACCACATTATACATATTGTTAGCACCCCAAACACTTAAATTGGGTTTATATTTTAATATAACCTAATGTTTGTTGAGTGTGATGGTTACCAGTCAGAGTTTAGCTTTAAACTATCTCTGTTATTGTATTAAATATATATATATATATATATATGTATATATATATATATATATATATATATATATATATATGTATATATATATATATATATATATATATATATATATATATATATATATATATATATATATATATATATATATATATATATATATATATGTATATATATATATGTATATATATATATGCATTTAACTATTATTTGTTACCCCGTATATATATATATATATATATTCTGCTCCGTAGGACCATGGAGTGCTCAACCGGCATACCGCCTATGGACGCATCTTAGCTACCAGAGGGCATATATATATATATAGAAATAGAGATAGAGAGAGATAGAGAGAGTGACTGAGAGAGAGAGACGAGAGTTTTATCAAGTATTATTTTTAAAGTTATTATTAAAGAGTTTACTGGATTTACGAACGGTCCCTTAGACTAATCGGTAGCATTCATAAATTATCGATTAATTATACATGTTTAAACTTTTATTTTTGTATATATGCTCTATAAAAGTACACCACTACAGAGACTTGAATCTATCGATTTGATTTAAACTCTGGGTGTTTTTTACGTAAATGTTTGTGTCTTATATCATTTTTCTTAGCCTTTTAGTGACTGACTCCCGCTCACACACACACACACACACACACACACACACACACACACACACACACACACACACACACACACACACACACACACACACACACACACACACACACACACACACACACACACACATGGTACAAAGACACATATATAGTGGAAGTCTTTTTCAATTATGACAACTTTTGGGACATTGGCAAAAAAACTTGTCATTGATGTTGTTGAGGCTGATATCGCCTTACAAGGCTTATCAGAGCAGGTAGAGACTTACAACTAATACCACACAGTGTGTAGGTCCGAGTACGTTTCCTACTTGCATCAGTTGGATTTGTGGTGCTGTGTTAGAACCCCTGCTGAGTGAAACGCGTTAGTATAGACTGTTCTTGAATATGACGTCTGCTATGGTTTAGTAGCTCAGCCTTTGCCATGCATACATGTCCGCATCGCTCACAGATTGGAGTCTCTTTCGAAACCCGATCCAGAACAGAGTTATATTTCGCATATGTTTAGCTGCTCACTTTACTTCAGTATAGGCCCTGTTACAATTCCTTAACATAGTTATCAAAGAGATTTCGTTACTCTGCTACTACTGTTACAAGAATTTCGCGCAGTATTTACGGCACTTGTGTGGCTTGCCCTGAAAGAATTTGCCATGCAACAGCCCGCTACAGTTTACATGGATTTTGAGTTTGCGGTCCTCTTGGCGTAAAATGTAATCTGATCAACGAAGACGCTCTTACATGATCACGACGCTTGGTGGACAGGCCCGTTGCAGCATATAATTAATCCGTGTATGAAACTTCCGAGATGATTTGAATATTGAGAGAGCAAACAATATTTGTAGAAACGTTCGAGGCGCTGGATATGCCCACAGAATTTTATATATTTATATATCATCGTTTACTGTCCATCTTCCACGCTAGCATGGGTGAGACGGTTTTGTTCCATTAGATGCGGGAATGGTCGGGAAATCGTGTCTCGCGCGTACGGAAGTGTCGGTGGCAGGTTTTTTTCACAGCTGGATGCCCTTCCTAACACCAACCACATATATGTGCCCAAATAGTAAATGGAAACAACAAAGTAGATAACACAGTATAATGAACTGATAGTTTAATGCTTGATATATATATATATATATATATATATATATATATATATATATATATATATATATATATATATGAAATACCAATGATCGTTGGCAAATCACTGATGAGGGACTCATTTTATAACATGTTATCCATGTGCAACCATGCAGTATTCTTCTCCCCCATTTTTTTCATATATTTACCTAAACTGCGATTCTGTGTTTCTCTCTTTCTCTCTTACTGCTCCCTCGTTCTCTCAGTTTCTCTTAGTTTCTTTCGTCCCCTCTGTCATGTCAGTTAACACTTTCTCTCTACTGACCTCTTCCTCGCACTCCCACTCACGTAGTCCCTGTTTCTCCCCTTCTTACTTCCTCCCGTTCGCTTCGAAAACGATTTTCCTTCTTTCTAACATCGGATTCACTCGCGAAAGGTCTGTTTCTAACTCGCACATATATTCACACAGCTTATGCTGAAAGAATAACCATGTTGCTTGTGTTTATTTCCATCTTCGGTTAGCTTTCCCCTGTGTTGTTTACTTGTCTCACTCGCTTTACGCGTTTCTATTGTCCTAATAACTTATTTTAGTTATTATCGTTCCAACGTGAGGTATATGATTTTTAATGCGATGAAACACCAATGATCGTTGGCAAATCACTGATGAGGGACTCATTTTATAACATGTTATCCATGTGCAACCATGCAGTATTCTTCTCCCCCATATTTTTCATATATATATATATATATATATATATATATATATATATATATATATATATATATATATATAGAGAGAGAGAGAGAGAGAGAGAGAGAGAATTCACAGCAATCAAAGCTATGTTCAAAGCATTTATTAGCTTACAATTGTTTCATCCAAGCCGAGGCTTGGTCTCTTCGGAGCATTTTTCAATACATGACCTCCTTTCCAACGCAAGAGACATACAGATACATATGTATATATTGATGTACAGTGGGGTCACATGTATTATATTATTTCTGAATGGCAATTTAAATTCAAAAATAAGATCAAATTAAAACAGAATCAAAGCAAAATTAAAATTAAAATTGATGTTGTATTTTAATTTTAATTTTAATTTTGCTTTGATTCTGTTTTAATGTGATCTTAATTTTTGAATTTAAATCGCCATTCAGAAATAATATAATATATGTCACCCCACTGTTTATCAATATATACGTATGTATCTGTATGTCTCTTGCGTTGGAAAGGAGGTCATGTATGTATACAAACATTGAAAAATGCTCCGAAGACACCAAGCCTCGGTTTGGATGAAACAATTGTAAGCTAATAAATACTTTGAACATAGCTTTGATTCCTGTGAATTCTATATAACTGCTCTGTAGAACAACTGATGTTATTACATTGAGCTATTTATCTTACTGGTAATAAGGTAGTAATTAATTACTGTCTTTCACTGTTTAGGGTTTAAAATATATATAACTATAAAAGGTTTTAGTATATACATAACCATAAATAGTATCCTTAATACTATATATATATATATATATATATATATATATATATATATATATATATATATGCCTGTGTGAGTGCGTGTGTGTGTGTACGTATGTGTGTGTGTGCCTTTGTGTGTGAATTATATTATTATATTTATTCCTTTTACGCAGAATTAAATATAATATAAATGACTTTATCTCACATTCATCTTTGGTTTATTTATGCTCTATGACATTTACCTCTTTTAGTTGTTGATGTTATAAGTAAATGCACTTTTAAATCTTCTTGCCATATACAAATAAAGTTTTTCTCCCGACATGTCAAACTTATTTATACTCACATAAACACACACACACATACACACGCACACGCATACACACACACACATGCATATATATATATATATATATATATATATATGTGTGTGTGTGTATATATATATATATATATTTATATATATATATATATATATACATGCATACATACAAATATACAAATATATACATATATACAAATAGACATATTTTATTAAATATTCATAAATTTTCCTCGTATTATATATTTATTCAATAGCTTAGATGCACTTGTCTGTATACGAAGGTAGAATTTTATATGTCGCTAGACCACAGCATGGAATGTAAGTGTATACATTCATTATATATATATATATATATATATATATATATATATATATATATATATATATATATATATATATATATATATATATATTACATACATATATATACGTATGTATGTATGTATGTACTCATAAGAGTCAACGATCATCCAAAAGTGTGTAAATATGTATATACACATGTACATATGTATGTATATGTGTATATGCATGAGTGCATTAGTACGTATATGCGCGGGGACATAGAAATAGTCGGGCTGGACACCCAATCGCGCGGTTAAACCACTTGGAGTGAAGGACCCCTAGCTTTTGTCGGTGCATTCTTCTAGGAGAAGGCAACTCAGGAAACTGGGATAACTCTGACAAAAAACCTGCGGCTCAGTAGTTACCGATGATGTTGATATTTTCTTCTTTTCGGGTTATAGCTACTGTTGCTCAGAGAGTGGGATTGGCTCAGTGCACAGTCTTTCCTCACTTTAAAAGATATTGCACGAAAGAATTAATTATTAATTATTAATAATGGTATATTGTGCAATGGCCATACTCGATAACGAGGGGGCAGCCATAGTCATGTATGTATGTATGTACGTATATATATATATGAGTGTGTGTGTGCATATATATATGTGAATATATGTGTCTGCGAGTATGTGTGTAAGCTAATTTGACATGCCGAGAGTTTATATGATTGGAAACATTTATATAGACCGTTGCTTTATCGTAAGATAAATACACATACGGTTACGGTTCGTAGCTTACAGGTAATCGAGACATTGTGAGTTCAATTATTGGATATGTTGTCTTCTTGAACACTATACAAAACTCTACAAATGAGTTGCCATGTCTTTAGTGCCAAGCTCGGTACTATCCTATGGTCATTTATATTTGTGTGTGCGTATATATATATATATATATGATTCTTTCTAATTTTGGCAAATGGCCAGCTATTATTCCAGTGCATTACTGGTACTTTATTTTGTTGAACCTCTAAGGATAAAAGGCAAAGTTAACCTCGTGTGGATATGAACTCAGGCCGTAAAGGGCTGTAAATCTATGCTGCAAAGCATATCGTCCGCACCTCTGCCGTTAATACCTGTGTGTGCATGTCTTTAGTACATATGCATGCGGGCGTGAATATATATATATATATATATATATATATATATATATATATATATATATATATATTTATATATATATACACACACACCTATATATATATATATATATATATAAATAAGGTATGTAAGCTTATGCAGGCATGCGCATGCACTTCTGAAAAAAGTACAAGAACGCATGCCTCAAACATAAGCAGAAATAGAGACGTGCACGATATATAAAATATTCAAACATAAATATGCAAAGAGCAGTATAGGCTTCTATCTGAAATTTAGCGATATAAGCATCGGTTTATATCACATAAATACCGGGAAATGCATACAGAAGGATGCATTGAATGAAAGGAAAAGAAAACCGAGTGCAAAGTACGATCAAGTGTCACACAAAATACATGTAAAACATGTATAGTAACGGTAATGCGCGAAACAGTGTGGTAGCTTATATATATATATATATATATATATATATATATATATATATATATATAGACGGACACACACGCACACACAATCACACACACATGCACACGCACACACAGACAGAGACACATATATATATATATATATATACATACACCTTTAATCATTCTATGCGAAACCTCCAGTTTGGTTGAAAGAAATGATGTGTGTATATATATATATATATATATACATATATATATATATATATATATATATATATATATATATATATATACATACCTACATACATATATATATATATATATATATATATATATATATATATATATATATATATATACATACCTACATTATATATATATATATATATATATATATATATATATCACGATACATTAACGGAGCCATAGACTCTCGCCATTCCCGTTTTTCCCTGTTTTATTGGTAGCGCACTGTATCTCTCTCTAGTCTGTTACCCTTTCAACATATTGTATTTTATATATATATATATATATATATATATATATATATATATATATATATATATATATATATATATATTTAGATATATTTAGATATATTTATATACACATATATATATATATATATATATATATATATATATGTATGTATGTATATATATGCATATATTTGTAAGTGTGGTATACAATATGGACATGCGTGAATTAAACGTGTAGTGATACGAAAAGAAAGGGAATGCAAACTATATGTACTCGTAATTCAAACACGTATACCCCAAGAAAAAAAAATATACGTACAGATACGTACTAGAGAGAGAGAAGAGAAACATGTGTGTATTAATATATATGAATATCTCTCTATGTCTCTTTCTCTCTCTCTATATATATATATACATATATATATATATAAATATATATATATATATATATATATATATATATATATATATATATATATATATATATATATATATATATATATATATATATATATATATATATATATTTCTATATATGTATATATGTATAGATACACATGCATATGTATATGTGTATATACATATATATATATATATATATATATATATATATATATATATATACAGAGAGAGAGTGATGGAGACAGAGAGTGAGATAAAGAGAATAAGAGAGATAGAGAAATATATATATATAGAGAGAGAGAACGTGATAGATATTTTGATAAATTGATACGTAGATACCCATGAACAAAACTACTCCTAAACATAGACACATGAATAAATATATACATTTATTCATTGAATTGTTCTATGTAAACTAGACGTATGTCCAGTCGAATGGTCAATATTACCATAGCATCGTTAGTGACTAGCCATGTCCAAAAATGTGACCAAACATAAGGAAGAAGCTTAAAGTCAAACGCTACATATAAATATGTTACTAAAACCTATATAATTGCAAATACGAATATAAATGTACCAACACGTAAACGCACACACAATACAGACACACACACACACACACACACACACATACAAACACACACACTGATATATATATATATACATATATATATGTGCGTGACTGTGTATATATCACAGCTTACACTTCCAATACCACCGTCACGATTCCTAATAGTGTTATGCTATACATGTACATGGACTCTAACCTCAATGTGTGCATATTAATTTAAATATATATATATATATGTGTGTATATATATATATATATATATATATATATATATATATATATATATATATATAAATATATATATATACATTGTTATACTTTGGGAGGGTCATGTTGCCAATAAGAAACACACGCACTAGAAGCTTTCACTTCAATTTATTATAATAAATTTATAAATTTAGGAATTTATAAATTTCTGTTTGGTTGGTTGGTTCCACAACCAGATGATTGTTTATATATTGTCAAAGTTCTTTCGTCACACATTATGTGACCTCTTCAGTGACTGGGATGTAACACATGCGCAAACTAAGCACACAACACACGCAAAAACCAGATGGCGTAGGACAGAACAAAGGAGAGGAACAAAAACAAAGAAAAGAATCCCCAGTCACTGAAGATGTCACAGCATGTGAGACGAAATAACTTTGAAAATATATAAACACTCATCTGGTTGTGGAACCAACCAACCAACCGGAAATTTATAAATTCCTAAATTTATAAATTTATTATAATAAATTGAAGTGAAATCATTGTGCGTGTGTTTCTTATTGCCAACATGACCCTCCCAAAGTATAACAATATCGGTTCCAACACACGTTTTCAGATAAAGAATCTTGCTAAACAAATTCAGAAGCGATATATATATATATATATATATATATACATATATGCATACACACACACACACACACACACACACACACACACACATACATATATATATATATATATATATATATATATATATGTGTGTGTGTGTGTATGTATATATATAATTGGTGTTGGATGCCTAAAGCGTCCGTACGCGGTAGGCCGTTTGAGCACTCTATGCTCTCATAGAGCAGAGTATGATATCACAGATAAAAGGAGAATCAGTGTTGCGACGAATGGAATTTATTTGAAATATTACAATCGTTTCTCTGGCGACCATCTCTAGGCACGATCGATGTGATGATCTGAAAATCGCAGAAAATGTTCAGAGTCAGGTTCGATCACCACATCGATCGTGCCTCGAGCTGGTCGCCAGAGAAACCTTTGCAATATGTGCAATAAATTACATTCGTCGCAACACTGATTCTCATTTTTTTCTGTGATATATATATATATATATATATATATATATATATACGTTTTCTATTCTCCCTCTCTCTCTCTCTATATATATATATACGTTTTCTATTCTCTCTCTCTCTCTCTCTCTCTCTATATATATATATATATATATATATATATATATATATATATATATATATATGTATATATACATATGTGATTTTTGCGTGTGTGTATGGAGAATTGTTTGTTTACTGTACCACTGTATACTGTATATACATTTTATCATCTTACTATAAAGCTAGTCAAAATAATTCTTTGCAGTTGGAACACACTTATTTTGATGTTGATAGAATGGATGTAGGCATGAGGGCGCCATTCATAAAACACCACTCTCCATCATTCCGGAAATCTACTCAGCAGAAGGAATCGACCACGACACTTTCTCTAAATCTATTTAATGTACTTGGCCATTGTGCATCTTTAAAGAAATTGCATGAATCTACACCGCACCCTCCACCACTTCGCTGTCTCACTCTTGCTACAATGAATTATTTCTCTCCTTGTGTTGCTCGAATTCTCTCGAAATATATGTATATTTAAAATCCTATCTATCATTCTACTCATATGCATCTGTATATCTTTAAATATACATATGATCTGCTTTGCATACATACAAAGAGACTCATGCACACACATTTATGTATATATATATATATAAATGCATATATACATATGTCTCTCTCTCTATATATATATATATATAAATATATATATATATATATATATATATATATATATATATATATATATATATATATATATATATATATATATATATATATATATATATATATATATATATATAATATATATATATATATAAATATATATATATATATATATATATATATATATATATATATATATATATATATATATATATATATATATATACCTTTACATATATATATGTGCATGTATATGGGTGTGCGTGTGTGTAAAAGGTAATCAAACGACACAGTACTCTTGTCCATCATCAAAGGATGAATATAGAAATAGAAGATAAATAGAATGATAAAGAGTAAGAACGTGGGAAAAAAATGAGAAAAAAAGAGAAGAAAAGTAACATATGAGTATTCAGTCAGCCATTTTTGAGATTATATATATATATATATATTATTGGCATCCGTCGGACTCGAAATATCATTGGTCTGCGTCTGGAGAATGTTTCCCCACCCATCTCTCCAAATACGCTCTTTTGCCTTTGATGACCTCACCTATTCTGCATTTTAGTGCAGCTGTCTCGCTTTGGGTTGAGGTGATGATAGTTTTATGCCCTCATACATTCCTCGAATGTTATCTGTGTCAAATGATAGCTGGGGGCTATTTGAAGTGCATATGACGAGGATAATTTTTTAAGCAGTGCGAGCTCATCCCCACTGATACGCCTTGGCCTAGCCACACACATTCACACACACATACACACATACACATATATATATATATATATATATATATATATATATATATATATATATATATATATATATATATTCGTGTGTGAGAGAGTGTGTGTGTGTGTGTGTGTGTGTGCATATTGACACCCTGTACATTGTACTTCTCTGTGTCAGTTTTCGTTGTACAACATCTAAAATAAACCATATAATCTTTCATTCCCTCAAGAATATATTTTAGATATGTATTCGTCTCGAACGTCGAACGCCAATCGTTTCTTTTTGATTTAATGAAAACTACGATGCTACTCTTAAACTATTTGTATTGAAGTATGTGGTATGAATTTACCACACAGCTGTTATGTTTCATGAAGAGATTTTACAGTAACATATCTACAATATTGTGAGTAATATGTCTAGTATTACAGTTGTGAGTTGTATCTGGAATTCGCTGAAACTTGTGTCTCTAAATGACCTGTCAAACAAATAAATGAAAGAGTTTTTCAATATAAGAAAATCACTTAATATATAATGCAAACGCCTTCTCTGTATATACATGCACACCGACACACGCACTCAGATATGTAAATTCATAGATGACGAAAAAACAGCATTTTAGACCTCTATAGCTATGCAAATAGAATATCTATGTTAAAAATACCAATAACAAATTTGTTGTTATAGGTTGGAAATATGTCATTCGTCATATACATTACGGAGAAATAGCCGTTTAACGAATGAAAAGGTTACAGCAACTTCATATGCCTGCATGTTAATATAATTGAACTATATATATATAAATAAATACGGATTTCGTGGAGGATTTCTAACGAATGTTACAGTTCCTGGCCTGTAGGAGTCATTTCTATGATACACTTAGAATATCTATACTCTACTAATGTATTGCGTATTTTTTATAGTGTTCGCCATTCGACTAACACGGGGACCCTACATATATGTATGTATGTATGTATGTATGTGTATAACTATATATAGATACTCGATACATGTATATATACATTTATATATACATACTCGATAAATGTATATATATGTATATATATATTTAAAATATGTGTATATATATATATATAGATTTATATATATATATATATATATGTGTGTATGTGTACGTTAACCTATACCCGATAATCGGTGTTGTGGTGCATCCAGTACATTTTGCGAAATAAAATAATACCTGTGTTAGATTCTTAATCATTTGAAAAAAAAAAAAGATTTAACTCTTTGCTTTCAGTTACTGAATACTTCTTTATTCATACAGCGGATATCACTATCGTCTTACTGTGTGATATATTATATCATATTATGAGATATTATCTGCACGGCACGGCGTTGTAGATCGGACATCGTGGATAGAAAGATATTTCAGAAGAACAACAACAGCAACAAGAATAATAACAGAAGAAATAAAAAAGTAAAAGACTCAGTGCAACTACGTTATAGACCAAAAGAAATTTATTATTCTTTATATGACCGAGAGATAAATGAAAGAAGATTTTTTTTTTTCAAATTTATGTAACAATGATGGCTGTATTGATAGCGGTATAATTGTGGTGGAGTTATTTGTGTTGTTGTTGCTGCTGGTGGTAATGGCGGTGTTGTTGATTGTGGTGGTTCTGTTGGTGGTGGAGGTGGTGGTGGTGATGGAGGTTGATTGTAGTGGTGGTAGTGGTGGTGGTGGTGGTAATGGTGGTGGTGATAGTGGTGTTGTTGATTGTGGTGGTTCTGTTGCTGGTGGAGGTGGTGGCGGTTCTGTTGCTGGTGGAGGTGGTGGCGGTTCTGTTGCTGGTAGAGGTGGTGGTGGTGGTGATGGAGGTTGATTGTAGTGGTGGAGTGGTGGTGGTGGCTCTGTGGGTAGTGGTGGTGGTGTTGATGATTGTGGTGGTTATGTTGCTGGTGGAGGTGGTGGTGGCGGTGGTGGTGGTAATAGTGGTGTTGTTGATTGTGGTGGTTCTGTTGCTGGTGGAGGTGGTGGTGGTGATGGAGGTTGATTGTAGTGGTGGAAGTGGTCGTGGCGGTGGTAATGGTGGTGGTGATAGTGGTGTTGTTGATTGTGGTGGTTCTGTTGCTGGTGGAGGTGGTGGCGGTTCTGTTGCTGGTGGAGGTGGTGGCGGTTCTGTTGCTGGTAGAGGTGGTGGTGGTGGTGATGGAGGTTGATTGTAGTGGTGGAGTGGTGGTGGTGGCTCTGTGGGTAGTGGTGGTGGTGTTGATGATTGTGGTGGTTATGTTGCTGGTGGAGGTGGTGGTGGCGGTGGTGGTGGTAATAGTGGTGTTGTTGATTGTGGTGGTTCTGTTGCTGGTGGAGGTGGTGGTGGCGGTGGTAATGATGGTGGTGATGTGGTGTTGTTGATTGTGGTGGTTCTGTTGCTGGTGGAGGTGGTGGTGGTGGTGGTGGTGGTGGTGGTAATAGTGGTGTTGTTGATTGTGGTGGTTCTGTTGCTGGTGCTGGTGGTGGTGGTGGCGGTGGTAATGGTGGTGGTGATACTGGTGTTGTTGATTGTGGTGGTTCTGTTGCTGGTGGAGGTGGTGGTGGTGATGGTTATGGTTCTGTTGGTGGAGGTGGAGGTGGTGATGGTGTTTGTGGCGATACTGTTAGTGGTGGTGAAGGTGGAGGTTGTGGTGGTGGTTCTGTTAGTTTTGGTGGAGGTGATGATGGTGATGGTGATGTTGTTGTTTGTGGTGGTTCTATTGGTGGAGGTGGAGGTGGTGGTAGCGAATGTGAGTAGTTCTGTTGGTGGTCTAGGTGGTGGTGGTAGTGATTGTGGTGGTCATGTTGGTGGAGGATGCAGTAGAGGTGATGGTTATAGTGGTTGTGATGGTATCTTGAGATATTAATGGCGGTGGTGGCATGGGAAATGTATTGATGAGGATGGGGATGATGGGGTTGATAGTGGTGGTATTGGTGGTTGTAATAATAATAGTTGTGTTGATGAGGAGGATGTTTGCGAATTGTTGGTGAAACTGATGGTGTTTTTGCCGAAGACGATGTTGAATGTGGATGGAAAAATGGTGATGATGATTGATGAATATGATGATGATGATGATATATAATGATGATTTCATTGATGATGAGGTTGATAATTACTATGGTATTGTTGGTGGTGATAATGAGGATGGTGAATGTCACGATGGAGGGAGTGAAGGGATGTGTGTTGGAAAGGACGATGATGTTGTTGATGATGATAACTATATTAGTAAAAATGATGATTTTGTCATAACAAAATAGGAGCTATCACATCCATGATATATAGTAATGTTTGATAAACTGTGTCAGCCGTGATGGTCATGACAGGAATACTTTCACTCATACATCTGATAAAAATCGATGACATCTATACAGTGTATGTGGAGCCAATGACAGAAATAGCAGGCATATCTTCATATTAGAAACTACCTTTTATAAACGGACACATTCAAGAAATTTGACGTAGATATACTGAGTTTAAAAGCAAACAAATGTCTCGGATTTAAGTTCTACTGCATCGCGCCTGTCCCCGAGATACACAGCAAGCGTTTTAAATGCAAAACGGCAGCAAAACCACGTTTCTCCATGTATTTGCACAAAAGGCTAGAAAGAGAAGCTAACATTTCTTGAAACTATAAACTATCGTTTTAAATTTCAAGTAAGAGTGCATAGGATAAAGAAAGAGCTGATGGACTGGCGTCTGACCGAGAATGATGGTGTTTGTTACAATGAGACAATATTTTTGATCATATATGTCTACTAGATCACATCTGGCCTGGGGCTAAACATCAGCAATGTATATAACAACAACGTCAATAAAAAAAATAAAAGAACTGAAAAAAACAACAACAGCAACAGCAGCAGCAACACAGGCAACATAGAATATTAAAGTAACGATACATCAAAAAGAGTCAAGGAAGTAATATGAAACAAAAAACATAAAATATTATTAATTTTTATTCAGTTCAGAAAGATAAGACAGAATTGTTTAATTCTCGTTATCTACTTAAGCAGAATACGTGTTTTGGTTGGTATACACACACACGCACAAGAACATAAATAAATAAATAAATAAGTAAATAAATAAATAAGTAAATATATATATATATAACTATTTCTACTTTAGGCACAAGGCCAGCAATTACCCAGTACATTACTGGTACTTTATTTTATCGACCCAGTAAGGATGAAAGGCAAAGTTAACCTCGGCAGGATTTGAACTCAGACTGTAAAGGGACGTAACTATGCTAGAAAGCATGGCGTCCGACCCTCTACCGATACTGCCAATCCAAACGGCGATGAATTAGTTTTGCGAGGTTTTTTATATGAAATCGTGTGTCGAAACAAATATTGTTATACTTGTGGAGGGTCATATTTGTGTAATATTGCCAGAATTAATAACAGAACACACTCACTGTTTGGTTGGTTTTCGCTTTTCGCTTCTGTGTCTTTTATATCGGTAATCTAATATAATATAATATACTCGGTCCTCAATGTTGCCATTGACTGACCGACGGTCAAAAATAATACAGATACAATATAGACACAAACACAAGTATAACAATATATATATATATATAAATATATATATATATATATATATATATATATATATATATATATATATATATATATATATATATATATATGTATATATATATATATTTATATATATATATATATATATATATATATATATATATATATATATATATATATATATATATATATATATATATATATGTATATATATATATATTTATATATATGTATATTTATATATCTATCTAAGACGGGTAAAATTCCCGAGATCCATGGACGAGTTCTCTCCAGCGGTCTCTGTCCCTCATTATCGCTGCCATGTCCTGCGTCTCCAACAGACCAGTGTCTGTCCTTAGGCCATCAACATACGTTAACCTTGGTCTTCCTCTTCTAGTGTGTCCATGTATATATATATATATGTATGTATATATATATATATATATATATATATATATATATATATATATATATATATATATATATATATACACATATATATACATATATATATACATATATACATACATTTAGATTTAGGGGTTGACAGGGATGTGCGGATTAGATCCTGGTCTGTCGGTTGTGAAGCAGATAAAAAGTAGCGCTCAACGACCTGTATAAATGGTGCAAGACAGAGCATTATATATTAATAAAAGATCGGAGACCGTATTCAGTTGATTCAGGATTATTTCAAACTCCGTTATATATATTTCACTGTCGACTATCAATTATTTTAGTCTGAGCTCTTCATACCATACAACCTAAAATAAACTTTGAAATCTTCTAAGAAAACTTTAAAATTTCGAATAATCTAATTATTTCCCCGAAAAGAGGGACCGGCTATCGAAGAAACAACACCAGGTATTCGGCCGGCCGTCTGTATCATAAAAAGAATATTTTTTCGGGGAAATTATTAGACTTTTCCAAATTTTAAAATTTTTGTTTGAATTTTTAATGTTTATCTTAGGATTTGTCGTCTGAAGAGCCCAGGCTATCATAATGGATAGTCTTCACTGAAATCTAAACTATAATAAAGTAAGATGCGCGGGACTGCGTACGGTTTATAATTGTTTATCCAATTAGTACAATAACTTGAATTACTTTGCATATATAATGAATGAATATTACATAAATTATCTACTAAATTTCGTGGCTGTTCATTAAATATATTTTGTTATTTATTAAAAGATTCACTTCTTTAAAATGTTCAAATATCAACACTTCTGGTGGCGATCGCTTAAATAAAGATATTAATTTTCTGTCACTAATTTTCTCCTAATGCATTTTATATATAATATCGTCTTTTTTTAATGTGTCATGGATTACGTTAATTATTACATAAGACAGTGTAACACACTATTCGTTCAATTTCTGTTTATATTGTCAATTACGATTTTATTTGACGTATCATATCTACATGTATATATACTTGCGTATAATATCAATATACACACTACACCTGCTAGCAGAAAACCTTCCGATGGGTGGTTTTTCTGCTAGTATGTATAATAGAGTTTTAATTAAGCCTGAATCAACTGAATATGGCCTCCGATCTTTTATTAATATATAAACACACATACGTACATGCACACGCGCGCACACGCACACACACACACACACACACAGACACACACACACACACACACACACACACACACACACACACACACACACACACACACACACACACACACACACACACACACACACACACACACACACGCACACACACACACACACGCACACACACACGCGCACACACACTCACACGCCCACACACACACATATATATATATGTACCCCGGGATAAACTTATATATATGTATATATATATATATATATATATATATATATATATATATATATATATATATATATAAAAGTAGCGAAGCAAGCAGTTATTAAACAAATCCATCCACTTCTATATATATATATATATATATATATATATATATATATATAAATATATATATATACATATACATATATACAGTGTGAGTGGAAAGTGACTCCTAGGTTTACTTTTCATGTAAATGTGACTACGTCAAAATTTGGTTGGTGAAATAATTTCATCAATTATATAAAGTTTTATGTGTAAATAAATAATGATTTCGAATGATTTTCATTATTATACGTGTAATGAAATAAAGAAAAAAGTGTTGTCAACTGAAGAAAGAATTTCAATTGTTTTGCTAATAGCCAGAGTACAAGTCTGTAGCTGATGTTCAGCGAAAATGGACAACTCAGCTCAATTCACCAGCCCCTTCACACAAAACAATAGTAACTTGTAAAAAAGAATCAATACATGACCTTGACAGGCGTGAAAGACCCAGTTTTAATCAAGACTAGATGAAGAAGTTTGAAGTTTCGCAAAAGCATCATCAACATCTCTCAGACAGGCATCAAGTCACTTTGGTATTCCTTATTCAAATATTCGTGAGAATTTAAAATACCACATTGGCATGAAGCTATATAAGACGTCAAATATGCGACAACTGTATCTATCTGATGGGTACGTGAATGGATTTTTTTAGATTTTTTTGGACATATTAAATCTATTGTGCAAGCTTCCACTCCGAAAACGCTGGAAGAACTGAAACAGGCTATATCAACATCTTCAGGCTGCATTCGACAGTATCATGAAGAGTCTTGATATGTGCATTATCTACGGAGTGTGATATATATTGTTATTTTAAAACAAAGAGAATAAATTGGTTGGAAGTTTTTGTTACGATAATTTTGAAGAAAACTAGGGAAAGACTTTACACTCACCCTATATATATATATATATATGCGTGTGTGTCTGCGTGTGTATGTGTGTATGTATATATTTATATATATATATATACATATGTATATATATATATATATATATATATATATATATATATATATATATATATATATATATATATATATATATATATAGAGAGAGAGAGAGAGAGAGAGAGAGAGAGAGAGAGAGTATGTGGTACTGAGGCCACTAATCAAGGGTGTACTCAATGCATGGGGAGATGGGTATAGAAATATGAAAAATTTAGCACCGTGTTCATGATTTTACATCTGTGTGTGTGTGTGTATATATATATATATATATGTATATGTGTGTGTATGAAGTAATTCCGTCGGAAAGGCCAAGGAAAAAAGAGTGCTCTATGTAGGTTACAGAGCTTATTAGCTATGTAATAAACAACATAAGATAATTATTTCATTTACCAGTGGTTTCTTGAAACCAAACAAATTTGGTTTCATTCATTAGAATGAAAAAATCCTACATCAGGATTTTTTCATTCTAATGAATGAAAGCAAATTTGTTTGCTTTCAAGAAACCACTGGTAAATGAAATAATGATCTTATGTTGTTTATTACATAACTATATATATATATATTTAATTATGTATATATATATGTATATATGCATACGCACATACACACAAAGGTATATTAAATGTCTCTCTAAATATGTGTACAAATATATATCAAGTACGCTGTAATCATTTCACTCGGTAGTGTGTTCAATGTAATGACTATAGTTTTCTTGTATTTTGTACAATTTCAAAATCTTTCGAATCCATTTAACGCATAACTTCACGTGCTGGTGGGCATCTTAACGCACGTACGAACTCTATTTAGTGATACATTTCCCTTTATTTCCTTTAGATACCTCCAGTGCAATGTGGGAGAGATGTTTTTGGTGACTGAAATTAATATTGTGCGGCTGTAGAAAACAGATGTTGAGTAAACTAAGTGGTTTATGTCTTTTCAAATTTGGTCCTGGTTCCTCTGTTTTGAATCCTAACTAAAATATGGCCCAATTCTATTAGAAGGTTAAAGTTTTGTTCAAAGATGTAGTCACGGAACTGCAGATATAGGGTTCCCCATCGCGATATATTTCATAACACATTTTTAGGGGGCGAAGAAGACAATCACAAACACACCTATATGTTTATATTATGTAAAGAGACAACACTCTGGGGAGAGATTTCTTGGGTTCAGAACTATTTTTGTTTCTCTA
>OZ024742.1:248628317-248638317 GCA_964016885.1 Eledone cirrhosa
GCTCCACCAAACAGAGAGATAAGAAAGACTGTTATAAGGAGCGAAATATCACGATAAATTAACGGAGCCATAGACCCTCGCCATTCCCTGGAAAGAATGTGCTCAAAGGAAAAGAAATCCTGAGCTCTTTAAAATACAATATGTTGAAAAGGTAACACACTAGAGAGAGATATACAGTGCGCTATCAATAAAACAGGGAAAAAACCACCAGTGTATGGAATCTATAACCTATAAAAGGCAGACTGTAGACACGATAATTAAAAAGATGAATTGAAGCGTAAATAAATACCTCTATAACTATATAACACACGTACAAATCCGAAGAGATCTTTTTCGCCAGTAAGTTGTTGACAGAAATGGAATAACCTCGGTTCCTCAGCGTGTGTAAGGCTATACATTTCAGACAACAATAAGAGAGTTTTAAAAGTGACTGCCCAGCTAAACGTGGGAGAGAGAAGTCACAGTGATCTTCCAACCATCATTGGTATTTCATCGCTTTAAAGACCATATACCTCCGGTTGGTGCGAGCAACAGCTAAAAAAAGTCGTTGGGACACGTAAATAAAGGGGACACGAGTGTAAACTAACAAAAATGGGGAAGCAACGAAAAGTGAGGAAGAAGTCCAAAAGTTCTATGAATTTAAATTCAGTGAAATCGTGAACGAGAGAGAATAAAGACCATCAAACCTGGTTGAAAGGTGAGCAAGGAAGGAATTTCGCACAGGTCTAACGGGAGGAAGAAGGGGTCTAGTCTGTGAATTCGGTAAACATAAGTTCTGTGAAATCGTAGACGAGAGAGAGAAAAAATGCCGACCGGCCTGGCCAAGGGTGCGAAAGAAAAGAATTACGCACAGGCCAAACGGGAAGAAGGAGGAGGAGGAGAGGTAGTAACGGAGAATGAGTGAGTGAAGGGTGAGGAAGAGGCTAACAGAGAGAGTGACTGCTAGAGAGGGTAAAGATACAGAGAAAGAGGAAGCAGTCAGAACGATATAGTCGGGTCACATACACAACAAAAAATAGAGACACCACTAACGCAAACACTTCCCCAATGACATCATCACCAACACCAACATCGACACCACCTCCACAATCCCCGAAACGCAAACAACCTAAACAAACACAAGTACAAATAAACACACAAATACCTGAAATTGCAGACACCACACCTACAACAAACATAGACATACCCGAAACAACACCAACAAAACCATCGCCACCACAGTCACCAAAACGAAAACAAATAAAACCACACCAACAAAATGTTAGAAGCTTCGTGCTTGTCAGAAGGGCCAACGATAAACTGATGGCCCTCTTAGCGACAAGCGAGGACATTCAAACAGAGGGGGTGATTTTTGAAATGAGCACATTTTGCGTGTAGAAGATTTGCTTCTGGTCCGAATGTCACTCAATTCCTTCAAAGAAATTCGAGAGATCTTTCCTCAAGACGTGGGAACCCCGAATGTGAAACCCACATCAAGACTTTTAAAGGGGTTCCCAAAAGAAACCCCACCAACCATAGAGGTCGAACCACCCGACCTTCACAAGACCCGGGAGGTAAGTAAACCTTCCCTCTCTCTCTCTTAGCTTACCAATATGGCCATATTAAGAGTAGGAAGTTTAAGTTTCGCGGCCTGGGGTCACCCTGGAAGCAGGGTCGGCTGATCAACGACCTACGGTCGCTGGAAATGGGTCTGATTGCCGTAAGCGAGACCAGAATTTCTGACACCCACGCACTAGCCCCCATTTTCGACGACTATCAGATCTTCGCATCTGTTAGCAGGCCGAGAATGTGGGGTGGGGTGGCAGTGCTGTTTAGGAAAGGACTGGATCTCGAGGTATGGTCGATCTTCCGGGACCCGGACGGTAAGTTGGTGGTCTTGGATGTGAGCAGTAGCGAAGGTGGTGCCTTTAGACTGCTGGCCGTCTACGCGCCTACAGTGGCCGGACGACCTGACTTCTTTAGGCGCCTGGAGAACTTTCTGGGTACGTCTCACCCTTTACTGTTAGCGGGGGACTGGAATGGCATCTTAGACGCACGCTGGGATTGTGTGGGAGTAGCCGATAGGAGCGGGGGGTGCAAAAGCCTCAAGCACCTACTCAGCCAGTTCCAACTGGCAGGTATCGACTAGAATTCCGCAACGTGCCGGTATGGACATGGACCAACCGAATGGGGTCATCTAGATCGTATATAGACAGGATCTTCATTAGGAAAATAGATAGAAATAGTGTGGGCTGTCCACTTTTTAAAACGGTCTCCTATTCAGATCACAAATTTGTGATCTGTACGGTCGACCTAAATAAAACGCGTAGGTTAGGACCGGGTTACTGGAAGCTGAACATGTCATTTCCGGCACGTAAGGTTTACAGGGACCGAGTCAACAATTTAGTTAAGCAAAAGTTGACAGGGGGGATCATCAGCAACAGATGATGGGTGGCTCTCAAAAGAGAGATTAGAGTAACTTCGATAGAGTTCAGCAAAGAACTAGCGTTAGAGAAAAATAGAAAGGAGGGGGAGCTGGTAGATAATTTAGAAGAGGCTATTTGTAGTGGCATCGCAACTGACGTGCTAGCGGCGAGAATGGCATTAGACTATTTCTTCAATGCCAAACACGAAGGTTGCATTGTCAGAGCTAAGGCGCGTGCGCTGAGAAACGAGGGAACTAAAGCTGTTCGATGGGCCCGCGTGGCGGAGGCGCACCGTGGTAATAAAACCACAATTCGGTCTTTGGCGGACCGAGACGGACACGAGATAAGCGATTCCAAGCAGATGTGTGAGGCCTTTCGCCAGCACTTTGCTCGGTTGTTCAGGGAGAGTGGCGACTCAGAGAGAGTAGCGGATATCTGTCCCTACCTTGACGGCTTGCCGCACATCTCGACGTTCGACGCTGAGCGCTGCAAAAGGCCGATTACTTCAGCCGAAATTCAGGACGCCCTTGTCGGCTGCATGAGGCGCAAGTCACCCGGTTTGGATGGCCTGCCCTACGAGCTTTAAGTAAACATGCCAGACTTGTTCCCCGAACTCCTCGAAGCACTCTACTGCAACTGGCAGCAGAATGGGAGTATTCCCAGTTCTGTGAGCAGGGGAGTGGTGACGCTGATGAGGAAAGACGAGAACAAGAGGGATACATTAGACAACTTCAGGCCCATAACTCTGCTCAGCACAGAGTTTAAGATTTTGGCCAAGGTGTTAGCAAAGAGATTGGCGCTTGTCGTCGAGGATTTGGTGGGGGCGCAAACTTGCGCAATCCCGGCCAGTTCTATACACGACAATCTCCACCTCATGCGATACATCATAGAGAGGGCAGTGTGTAAACATGGCTTCGGTGGGGCACTGATCAATTTAGATCAAACGAAAGCATTCGATAGGGTCGACCATCGGTATCTGGAGTTTGTCCTCAAAGCAGCTGGCTTCGGCACCATCTTTAGAAGCTGGATCGTTGCAATGCACAGCGGCACACGCTCGGTGGTTAAGGTTAATAGCCACCTCTCGGAATCATTTCAGCTCTCCCGAACGGTCCGTCAAGGGTGCCCTCTCTCTTTCCTTCTGTACGTATTGACTCTCGAGCCTTTACTGCGGAAGCTGGAGCTGTTGCAGGGCATCCCGCTCGAACCGGGACGTGGAAAGGCGGTGTCGGCTTATGCGGACGACATCACAGTGATGATGTCGATCACCTCAGACATCGAGGTGGTTGGCACCTTATTGAAGGAATATGAAAATTTGACAAGAGCCAAACTTAACCCGGAAAAGTCGGTGGGCTTGCAGCTCGGAACCTGGAGAGGCAAGCCCATGCCGTCCAACAGCGTCGTGGGGCGCTGGACGGACGGACCGGTAAAGTTGCTCGGGGTTTAGTTCGGACCAGACCTCCAGGTGGAAAATAATTGGGACGAGGTAACGAGCAGAGTAGCCAGTCTCACCCAAATATGGGCTGGGAAGAAGCTATCACTGAAAGGTCGCGCGGAGGTGGCGAATGCGTACATCGCGTCCGTCATCTACTAGCGCCTGACCGTCGTGCCTTGCCCCCGTCCGCGCCTCGTCAAGTTGGAACGGCTCCTCTTCAAATTCTTGTGAAGGGGAAAAGTTCCGTTGGTGAGGCGGTCCATCTGCTGCCAGCACCCTTTACGCGGAGGGCTGGGCATGCCGTGGCTAATGATGCTTTGTGGCTGCGACAAATCCAGGTATTCTGCCTCAACGGTGAACAGGTGTGGTCGCCGTTTATCAGACGGGCCTTTCCGCAGCTCATTTCTTTGACTGAGATGCAGTCCTGGGTCAAGAAGAGACCGAGACTGGGTGACTGACACCTGGAATGTTGCCAGGTACTCACTGCCCTCTACCAAGCGGGAAATGCGATCAGTGGAACTTCCACTCTCGAGTTCTATAGAGGATTAGTGGTGGGCAACTGCGATGACGGACTCGGAGAAGCTTTGGGCCTCGACGAAGTCGAACTGACCAGTCTGTACCGGAGGACTTTTGAGCCGGGGACGATGGACAATTTCCAGAAATCCCTCTCTTGGCAATGCTACCGGGGGCACTGCCGTCGGGATAAACTCTACAGGCACGGAAGGGCTGTGAGACGGACCTGCCCAAGATGCGCACAGAACGACGAAACTGTTCTGCACGCACTTGTCCAATGTCCGTGCATTACTGACTTGTGGAGTTATGTCGAACAGCTACTGTCGCGTGTGGAACGAATCCGGCTATCGGCCGAGTCCATAGTGAAGATCAATCCATCGCCTTCCTTAGGTCAGGAAGAGCAGGAAATGTTCCTCTGTCTGGTGGCAGTTGCGAAAGAGATTATATGGTGGACCAGGTTGAAAGGACTAAAGACAGACACTTTTCTCTTCGGCCAATCCCTCATCAACTTCTTCAAGTTTCACCTGGAAAGGAAGGTGCGGGTGGAGAGAGAAGTGCTGCCCCCCCCCCCAGTACATTTGCTAAAAGGTGGGTGAATGTGGCGAGAATGGCTCGTGTGAATGGGCCTACTCTGACGATGCGCCTATAGGCTAGCTAACTTGAGGAGAGGGGTGTTCTCCCTGGCTGCCCTAAAAGCGCAGGACGGTTCAGGATTGGTGGGGTACCCGAATCACCCCAGGGTCGTCCACTCCCTTTCGGGGAATTTATTTTGTTATATTTATGCATAGTTTATTTTATATTTTTATATTTTCATTGTTAAATTAGTCTTGCCATTGTGCACTTTTACTCGACCTTATTGTAAACCCCCACTGTCCCTGTCTTTGTATTGTCCCTTACATGTCGGCCCTTGTGGCTAATAAATGAAATCATTATTATTATTATTATAAGAACAGATCAAAATTTAAGCAAAGAATCGCTGCTTTCACCCTTAACGTTAAGGGTGAAAGAAAATTGAAGATACAGTATTTGGGACAAATTCTACAATGTTGGGTTAGCTGTATACCGAAGCTGCATTCCCAGGTGTATAGAATGGTGAAGGCATTGCCTCTTCACCAGTCACTCCATTTTCTCCTGGGACTCCTTCCCCAAGCAAGTTGCATTCCTTCCAATATTGTAGGCGGAAACCTTTATTCGGGAACTGGCACGAACTGGCACGAAAAGGAAATGATTAGTAAAATCATGGGATTTGTTTACCAGCATAACTGGAAGTGTTGCCAAGTTTGGAGCCGAGGTGTTGAGATTGCAAGTGGTGATGAAAATAATGTTTATGTTTGCAGCACCCGTGGTTGTCTGGGTATCTGCGATAGTGGTGCTGGTTGTGATGGTATTATAGATTTTAAAAGGTGCAAAACGAGCACTTATATAAGTTACATCAAATGTTCTCCGACGTTTCAAATCACAGGAGAAAATGGAAGAGGTAGGAAAAGTAAGTCTAAATAGAACGTAAAGAAAATGTCTGCCACTACCAATGAGATATTACACTTGCGACACAAAAATATTTACAACAATGAAATTAAAATGAAATTTGAGCAATGAAACAAAAATATATTCTAATTTCAGTGAAAATTGTTTATCCGAGTTGAAAACATTAGTTCAATGGGAGAAGGAAATAAAATAAAATATCAAACAAAACAAAATAAAAATATTTTAGTCATAAACAAAGTAAATTAAACTAAATTTTCACAATATCACACTAATTTTACAACGTGTTTTAATTAGTTGAATAAAATGTGTAGAGGAAGGCATTGGAGCGAATCGATATCTCACAGTATGAAGAGAGAAAAGAAATAAACATCTCTCAAACACAAATGAGATGGTATGACAACAAAACAAGCAAAAAAACTGTCTGTTCGTGCAAGGTAAGTTAACCAATAAAATGTAATAGAACACTTAGAACAGACGGACACTTGGAAATATATTTCGACAGCTGATATTTTCAGTTAAAATGTAGAATTCATTAATTGTTTCTACTATATGAACAAGGCCAGCAATTTACAGTACATTACTGGTACTTTATTTTATCAAACCCGTAAGGATGAAAGGCAAAGTTAACATCAGCGGCATTTGAAATCAGAATGGCAAGGGCCGTAACTCAATGCGTCAAATCATGGCGTCCGACTCGACCCTCTACCAATACTGCCAAGATGTAGAATTCATTAATGTTGAATAATCAAATCCTGCTGAGGCCAACTTTGGGTTTCATCTCATTCCAGCCTTGATTAATAAAGTTCCAGTCTAAAGTAGAGCATGCCAATTGAGGTAGGGTTATTTGCCTTATTTTTTCTGGGCACTTGAGGCCTTAGCTGAAATAGCGTTGGCGTCAACTTAGACTTTCATCTCATTCCAGATTTGAAAAATAAGACAGCGGTCATATGTGTGAGGCAGGCGAGAATATTTAGCGCATCGTATTGGTTGAGTTGAGTTATATGTTCCGGATCATTGAGTTCTTAGTTCAAGTCTTGCCGAGGTCAACGCTGACTCTCATCCTACCAGAGTCGAGAAATGAAGTACCAGTCAAGTGTGGGTGATCTGCATTCATTTTAAAGCATTGCATACAAAGCATAGCACAATTTCTTTCTGGATCAGTACGTTTCCGTTCACATTCTGCTAAAGTCAACATTCACTTTAAATTGATTCTGTTCTTGATAAAATAAAAGAACCAGTCTAGGTCGCCGATGAATAGAGTTTCTTAAGCGTTGGGGGAAATGACTCGCATCGTTTCTTACAGGTCTTTACGTTCTCGGTTCATATGCAGTCATGTCTCGTTTATTAAACAATAAATTACGTGTCCAACGCCTGCACATTCATACAAATTAGGGTGGACAAATCAAGGGCTATGTGAAATTGTGTATAGTACAGATAGTAACAGATTACTATTTCGAATGCTCAGGAAAATAGGTAACTCATCTCTGATGGAATAGCAAAATTATTAAAAATACGCATGAAGATAATGGTTTTCCTGGTTTTAACCACAACTATTATTTAAAGAGATTTTAAAAATAAATTTGCGTCTACGGATATCATTACACGCCAGGGGTTTACCTTCCCTATAATCTCTTTCCAACATAACCAATATATATAAACTTTGAGTATGTGTTGGCTGTTTACTGCCACCCTACGAATTGCGCATGTTGGTTTGTTCACTCCTGAGTAATGTAAAATAATAAGTGTAGGTCAAATATGTTAAAGTTGACTTCATTCATTCCAATTCGCTGCTATATACATTTCAGTGACAGCCATTATTGGCTGTGACCTTATCAGGCAGTAAGAATTTCGGCAGAAAAAAACAGGAAAATATGATTCCACTTCCTTTGAGGACTAACAACACACCCAGGAGCTGCAAATATCGATGAATTAACAGGGTAGAACCCATTACACTTGTTTTCCTGTTTTTTTTCTACCTAAATTCTTACTGCCTGATGAGGTCACAGCCAATAATGGCTGTCACTGAAATATATATAGCAGCGAATTGGAATGAATGAAGTCAACTTTAACATATTTGACTTACACTTATTATTTTATACATACACACACACACACACACACACAAATATATATATATATATATATATATATATATATATATATATATATAATTATATATACATTCACGTATAGATGTATCTAGATGTATATAGATGTATATAGATGTATAGATGTATATAAGTATATATATCATAAATCATGTCCTTAGAATTATTAGATAAAATATATGCCATTTCCATTTCCTCTTCCAATTAGCATAATTAACCATATAAAAAATCGATTAGACCAAGCTATCAGAAGAAAGGCTCTTATGAAGAAATCTCCCACAAATAACCGAAAGTGGCCTCTTCGCGGTGGCCCCAATAGAGTATTTATCCAACATTTCGACAGCATGTAGAAACTGACTAAATATACCATCAACCATACACAATTGGGTGTAAAATTAAACTTAGAAGAAATGTGTACATACCGTAATTATATCTCTACCATGGTTTCATCCGTATTTTTAGAATCCAATTAATAGGAATGTCTTGAGTTAGGATTCATCAGGAGACAAACTCAAAATCACACATTTAGTTTTCCAACTTGATCGCGCCAAAATTAGATTTAAAAATGGCTAAGAATCGCTATGTCGCTGTGGTCAAGCTAGAAAGAAAGTGATTGGATGCTTACGGCGGGTAGGCTTGTCGCTAGAAAGCGCAGCCAAATATCGCCAAATTGAATCTCAACCTAACGGGAGATTATTAAATATAAAGGTTTACATATACATAAAGTTATAGATATATATGCTGCAACCGGTCACTTATAGCCTAAAAGTGACCGGTTGCAGCATATATATATATAACTGTATGTATATGTAAACCTTTATAAGTATATATATATATATATATATATATATATATATATATATATATATATATATATATATATATATATATATATATATACACACATATATATATATACACACATATATAAGTATATGTATTTGTATATACATATATAAGTATATATAAGTATATATAGACACCATACTGTATACCACAGACAGGGAAGAGCCAAGTGATGAGGCGTGCAGAAACGGCAATAGCGGGGGCGCTTCCATAGGTAGAAGAAATTACCCGGTAGCAGTCTCTAGGAACAAAAATAGCAACACAGCTAACATTAATGACACAGGACCGACCGTAGGAAGGACAAAGCACCCATAGGAGCCATAGCACCCAGTACGCGGAGACATAGGCCTGGCACGCACACTGCATGCTCCGCGGCAACTGGGACAAGGGACAGGACAACGACATGTACGGCCGTGGCACCCGCCAGAGAGCACACCCGGCCTGGTCGTAGTGGTACAGCACCGACAGCAGCATCACATAGGCCTAAGGGGACTAGATGTATAGCCGACCACATAGAGCGACATGCCTTAACAACTGAAGGGCATAAACCCGATGCCCACAGCGGGCACATAGATAGAGACAACACAGGAGATGTAATTGTGGATGGTCAGAGCAAGGGACGGACATCGAGTCCAGGACACACCAACACGACCCCACGCACGCGAAGGAACAGATCTAAGGCCGTTACTTGGTTTAATGCGCCTTACTCCAAAGATGTACGCACAAACGTGCCAGGACTTTTTTCCGATCGTTGGATGAGTGCTTTCTGACAACGCTCAAGTACCACAAAATCTTCAACCGCCACACGGTGAAGTTTTCCTTCTCCACAGCACCTAACATGGCCGACTACATGGCTAAAACTAATGCGGTGAAGATGGCGAGCATTGGCCGTTAACCGCGGCGAGAGAATAACCGTTTATCGGAGCGCGGGGGACCACCCGGGGACCGGCCCTCAAGTGACAACCCGGCTCCCGAGGCGGCCGAAACGTCCGTGGAGGGTGATATGATCCAACGCCGGGAGGGAACGAGTGGCATAGGGGAGACCACCGTGTCGGTAGAACAAGACCCTGAGAATCCTGAGAGGGCCATAACAGATTCAGGCCCAGACATCAGATGCGAAAGAACTGACAACAGAACTTGTAACTGCAGAGCGGGTACCCGGTGCCGCCTACAAGGAAAATGCCTGACAAAGGACCTGATATACAAGGTGT
>OZ024742.1:248643317-248648317 GCA_964016885.1 Eledone cirrhosa
ACGCCACACTCTACTTAGACTCAATGATATATGCACCTTTCCACAAACCTAATGAAAAACTCATCTACGTAGATACCAAGTCTAACCACCCTAGATCTATATTGAACTCTATCTCTAAGGGAGTATCTAATAGAATCTCTAATCTATCCTATGACATAAACACATTTAACAATAACTCGCAGTATTATAATCAGGCATTAGCTAGATCAGGCCATAATACAGGGATAGAGTTCCTACCTACAAAAACACATAGCTACAACATCATTTCACACAACATGTCCATGGGAAAATTTAATAATAGGAATAGCAACTGCACACACACTAATAGGGATTGTAACAACAAGAGTAACCCGCACCACAGAAATGACCATAGGAACATTAAAGAAAACAAATCACCAGACATAAAAAACAGAAATAGAAGAAGAAATAATACATTTTTCAACCCTCCTTTCAATTTAAACGTCTCTACCAACCTTCCTAGGGCTTTCTTCTCACTACTAGATAAACACTTCCCATCCGGCCACAGGTACCACGGCCTTGTAAACAAAAACACTATTAAGATCTCATACTCTACTACGCCTAACTTAGCATACCACATAGCTAGTACAAATAAAAGAAAAATTAATTCTTACTTCCAACAAACTAAATCACAACGGTCGATAAACCTTCAAAATAGCATTCAAAATAACAGTCAAAGTAACATTATACCAAATAACCGTAATATCAATGGAAATAATAGTAATAGCACTAGTGTAAACATTAACGCTGCGTACCACAACCCGGATAACCATAACCCTATAGCTAACATCCAAACTTCTACACAGCATAGTAACCGGCAGACTAGCACCCAGAGTAATTGTAACTGTAGATCAAGTAGAACCTGCCCTTTAGATAAAAAATGCTTAACCAAGGATATCATATACTCATGTACAGTCACAACTAACAGCTCTTCTGAAACCTACATAGGCTCCACTTCTAACTGCTTCAAAACTAGATACAATTCGCACCTCCACTCTTTCAAAAAACACAGTCTAGTCAACTCCACTTCACTATCTAGCTACATACACTATCTAAAAACTAAAAATAAAATATATACACTTAAATGGGAAGTGGTAGGTAGTGCAACATCGTACAAACCACCTGATAAATTTTGTAACCTCTGTCTACTAGAGACCCATACTATCATCTTCTCTAAACATAATCTCCTTAATAAAAAATCAGAAGTGTTCGCAAATTGCCAACACCGCTTCCGACACTCGTTCCAAAACTTTAAACCATATATATAATAATGTCAGGCTGGAACCGGCACCACC
This sequence comes from Eledone cirrhosa, assembly GCA_964016885.1. Lineage (NCBI taxonomy): Eukaryota > Metazoa > Mollusca > Cephalopoda > Octopoda > Eledonidae > Eledone > Eledone cirrhosa. The sequence continues at coordinate 248,644,631 of OZ024742.1, forward strand.
CCTAGCAATTAACATCAGTAGCACACCTTACACCTCACATCCACACCCATCTCTATACTCTAAAGATAATACTGACAGCATTTTAGTACCACCTACCCTGGGAATACCCCCTTGTACCTCTAATACTGATATCTCGACCGTGGACTACTTATTCTGCATTGCACAAATATAAGATTAGTATAAATTGGGGACACGGTACTGGTTGCGATAGCATAGTCCTGTGCATGGATTACCACCAAGAGATAGATTGATGATTAGATAGATAATCGTATTGTTATGTGAATATATACTGTAAGCGATCAGTTCAATGAATTATGCACGTAATCATCTTGATGTGAACTCCTTTAGTACCTATTAATAGACTCCACTCTAGCTTGTAGATGTGATACATAATTGATTTATATTTGAGACGGGGGTTGTCTATTGCTTGATAGCCAGACTAGTGCATTTATATGAGAGATTGGATCTCCGGACCATACCGAAAATTTACTGGAGATGCAGGCATGCAATGACCCGGAGCCTACCGGGTGGCATATATAATAGTGGGACCATACCAGTTCCTACTGTTATATTACATTTGCATGGAGCAGTGACTTGAGAGTCTGACTCCTCTTATAGAACGTTCAGATATGACACCCCTTAATTAATGGATGGTAATCATCCTAATATATACACCCTTGTACCTCTTAATGGACAACTCTCTAACCTATAAATGGGTAACATACTCTAGATATTAGTTATAACTTCACATGATAGGCACGTATTTGAATCACCATTAATGTAGTTTAGGATAGTAATGTAACTAAGATAACTAGCTAGTTACCTCCCCTTACGCATTAATTCCCCTTAGTCATTCAGGCACTTCCGGAATCTGGACAGCATGATACATTAATTAAGAACCGACTGGATACGGTTTATAGCTTGACTATATGCTGAACCACCGCGAATTATACGATAGACGCGTGTTCTCTATATATATTGCGTCTCATGGATTATGTGAGTGGTGGTGTGAGCAAGGACAGTGGTACGGCCTTGCCTACGATACAATAAGGTTTATAGTATGTTGAAAGTTTTTGACATTTTGGTGTTTCCCAGCATCCGAGACTGTATATCATACAGATCTATGAGAATAAATGACTTAATAATTCAGCCTACATAATAAGATCGATTGCCTGCTTCAACTGCCTGACCCTGCAAATATCATTCTGACGCACTCTAATCATGTATAAATAAGACACGCGTGCATGCTACACGGGAGATTATTTCATACACTGACTAATCTAAGCTTTCCTCTTGCTTTATCTTCATAGACTGCCAACGCTTCATGTTTATCTTTATTTTATTTTTATCCTGTAACCTTTATATGTAAATTGCCATGCTATATCATTTGATGAGTGTCACCCCACTATTGATCAATATGCGCATATGTTTTATGTGTCTCTTGGGTTGATAAGGAGGTCAAGTATGTTATAGATCAGTAAATAGTTGCTCCGAAAAATCCATATCTCGGTTTGGAGGAAACAATTGTAAGCAAATAAATGACTTAAACTGAACTTTGATTACTGTATCTCTCTCTCTATATATATATATATATTTTATGATATATATATTTTTTTTATGATATATATATATATATATATATATATATATATATATATATATATATATATATATACATGCATATACATACAGATATATATAAAATTATATACACATACATATATATATACATATATATACACATATACACAACACATGCATACACACAGAAATAAATATCTATAAATAAAAAAGCTGGGTATGTAAAGGGTAAGGTAGAAAGTAGGGGGGAATAAGGAAAATAAATAACATAGGAAAAAGTTTAAATATAAGGGGAGATAAGGGAGAAAAAGAATATAAGGGTACAGAAAGTGAGTTCAGAGAGTAATAAAAATAGTAGTGGATGTAATGCCTATATATATATATATATATATATATATATATATATATATATATATATAAAAGCCTTCGTGAGCCACCTTTTTTTTAAGTAAAGAAATTCAAACACACACACACACAACACACACACACACACGCACACACACACAAGCACACAAACAAACATACATATCTTTACTTTCTTTATTCAATAGAAAATCTAAATTCTGACACCCCAGCGAACTAACCATATTCACTGAACCAGAACAATTCTCCCATCCCTTTCTCTTGACCATTATCTTTCCCTTATCACAAAATTCTCTAAAGAGGCTACAGAATGGATTTCCAAATAAGGACACGAAAATTTAATGAAAACTTGTTCACGTGACAGCCATAATTTCATTTATAACCAACCAAAAAAAAGCCTACGTGAGCCCCTTTTTTCAAGTAAAAAGAAATTCAAACACTCATATATGAAAAAACAACCTGTGACAACCCCCCCCCCCCTCTTATTTGAAGAACTATTGTAACGCGAACTGGCGCGAAATTTATTATAATTATTGACAAACCAATCAAATTACTTCTCGAAAAACCTGGCATTTCGAGCCACTTTTTCCATATAAAACAAGTAACATTCAGAGACCAACCAGATGTGAGAAAAACCACAGACCCTCCGTCTCAACTCACCTTTTGAAAAGCAGAAGAACTGCGAAACCGGTAAAGGAACCAAATAAATATATACATATTTTTTTTTTAAATAAGACTCCAGTTGCATTTTCGATTTCATCTCTTTTTCTTTATACTTTCACTCGTGTAGGACACCTCGGTTATTTTTCATTTTGTAAAAAAAACCTCACTTTCTAATATATATATATATATATATTTATATGTTTATATATATATATATCGTGAGGAACAAATATATAGTCTTTAAGTTAATTTCGGTTAACTTCTAGTCGAGTTAAACTTCTGCAGAAGTCGAAAAGAAATGGAATTTTAGGAAGAGTCCAGGTAAATATGTATGTATGCAACGAATTCGAGGACCCACTAAAACGAATATATATATACATTCTAAATTCTAAAGTTTGTCTCAAGCTAAAAGGCTCATTTGGCCGGTGCTTATCCGGGTTTCATTGCCGGAAGCGACCGAGAGTGCAAGACCACCCCCCCCATCTCGACAGGATGCCAGTCCAGCGCAGGTGTAAACCACCAGCTATTTCTGGTACTCACTTTCATCTAAGTTTACTGGAGCAACGGGAATTAAAGTGTTTTGCTCAAAAACAACACCCAGACCAGGAGTCGACCCCGCACTTACCACTAGGCCACGTGCTTCCACATACATATATACATTATAAGTATACTGTATATATGATAGAATAAATATTTAATGAAATAGGGTATTTTTTGTTTAATTCAAATTTTTACTATCGTGTATACAATGGAGATTATCATATATATTATTTCTTCTATGATCAAGTGTAACTCGCCATTCTTCTCCATTCAGCTGGTGTATTTTCTTCAAACAGTCATATGATATTTGTTAGAACATAGCGTACCTTTATTCACATATCTCGAGATACTTCTTTGATATCAGTATTGCTTGTTCTGGCTATAGTACTGCATTATTGAAAACAGACCTTTATGAAATTATTTGTCAACCATCTGAGAGATTCACTCGTGTCCAAACTGGAATATTGTTATATCGTGTATCTATAGGATATTGTGAATATAAATATCAAATATAGAAATACTGCAAAATATTGGATTATG
>OZ024742.1:248653317-248655817 GCA_964016885.1 Eledone cirrhosa
GCCTGCTTCGAATAGAAGTCAGAAGCGGTTGTAGAGGATGCAAAGCAGATTAATCAGTACCTGACTGATATCTGTGAAAGAAAACAACCATCATACCTGTGACAGGGCTTGCAATCGTGCAGAATAGCAATGTATCGCCATACAGCGCTCCATAATGGGCAAAAAAAAGTAAAGAAGGAAGAATGTTCTAGATTCACATTCGACTAGAGGATTCGTTTCATTAGTTCAAAAATCATATACGTAAGACCAATTTATCCAATGCTTCTCTTAGTTTAAAGATTAGAGTTTGTCATTTGAGTTTGGTTTTGCTGCTATCTGTAACAACAGGTCAAGTGACTAAACAGAGACAAATCTTTGGTGCTCTCCTGTTTCCCACTTCTGTGTAAATGTAGCTCAAACTAGATGTTAAAATTAATTAATTTAACCACTAGATATTTGTTCATTACAATATTAGTAGTATCACACATACATCTACCCTGACCATAATACCATATGAGCTAGTGTCAGGTTCCACGAACAGATTCCTGCAACACTTCCTAAGTCATACTAACAGTATTAAGTTGAGTTATGTGAGCAGAAGAAATGGTTAGATGAGTAAGAAGGCGAATCCGAATGAAATCAGAGATCGGTGGGTGTGAAGATATTACTGACAGTGTGCAAATTTTTCCTGATTAAATTATATCAACACAATAACTACAATAGATGGAACGAATTGTGATAAGGTTTTACAATTCCTAATGTGCAGGAACATAAGATCAGATTATAAAATCGTCTCCAAGATAGAACACAGCAAAATATACATAGACATTATTACACCTACAATTTTACACAACTTAAATACGAACATTCTTACGTAATTGTAAACATACACCGAGGGTGGTTTTCTCTCTATATATATATATATATATATATATATATATATATATATATGCGAGTGTGTGTGTGTGGGTGCAGTGTGTATTTACTTTTGGATTTATGGATGTATATGTATATATTAATGTATGTAAAAGGTAAACATACATATATATATATATATATATATATATATATATATATATATATATATATATAGAGAGAGAGAGAGAGAGAGAGAGAGAGAGAGAGAGAGAGAGAGAGAAAGAGAGAGAGGGAGAGAGAGAGAGAGAGTCAGAAGGGATATAGATTGATAGAGATAGAAAGAGAGAAAAAGAGAAAGAGAAAGAAACTGATTTGGTGGGCAGTAAAGCCTGAGAAATTTTTACCGTATGTGTGGTAGTTTTATAGCCAGAGAAATTTCTTAGAAGAAGGCGGCGATAATTTCATCAGAAGAAGTAACAAAATGGCGGATATCAGAATGAAAGAAATGTCAAAACTAAATTACTGAACGCCAGTCCTTTTAATGGTGGTTAGCTCAGAACATACAGATACTTGGACAGGCACATATTCATAGATGCATATATATATATATATATATATATATATATATATATATATATATATATATATATGCGTGTGTGTGCGTGTGTGTGTGCGTGTTTGTGTATATGTATATATATGTGTGTGTGTATTTGCATGACGTACACAGGCAACCACACACACGCATACACACGTACATACATACATGCGTGCATACGTACGTACATACATACATACATACATGCATGCATACATATTTACATACATTCATACAAACATAAAAACATATATAGACAGACATACAGTCACGCAGACGCGTGCGCTGCAGATTGAAAATGTAATTGATTTGGTATCTGATTGAATGCATCACTATTTAGTCCATGCAGTGATCGATATTGATGGATATCAATCGAACAAGAAGGAAATATGTTATGGTTTGATCAAATATATTCCTAATTTAATCGCATGTCTCTCTATAAATCCGCTCCACCTTTCACACTCTAATGTCATAAAATATATGCATATATATATATATATATTCGTATATATATATATATTACGTATGAATATAATGTATATATGTATATATATATATATATAATTTATATATATATATATACATATATATATGTATATATATATATATGTATATATATATATATATATATATATATATATATATATATATATATATATATATATATATATATATATACATGTATGTATGTATATATGTATGTATATATTTATATAAATGTGTGTGTGTGTCTGTGACCAAATGTATATTATATATGTATGTATGCATTGTTTCTTTTTATTAATTTCGAGTTTATTTTGATCGGCCGCATTTCCTTGGTCAAGGCATTAAAGAAAATGACATTTTTGCCGTCTTTTGCTCAAGTGTCCATCCTTTGAAAATTAATGTTTTACAGGTGTTGGAGGTCAGATATCTCGGTCATTTTTACCATATGAACTAAGATGTTGCGTTGCTAGCTCGAGAATATGAGTTCAGTCCTACTTTGTTCGTGTTTCTACACATCCTCTAGCTCCAATAATAATAGCTATGACACTGATTGTGTATTTTTCGTACTTGTTCAACCTTCTC
>OZ024742.1:248663317-248688317 GCA_964016885.1 Eledone cirrhosa
TCTGCTCTGAACAAGACTTTCCACTGCGGAAGCCAGCCTGTTCGTCTCGAAGATGACGATCTACTTCTGCTCTTAGCCGGTTCAGGATGACTGTGCAGAATACCATCCCTGGCACTGATAGCAACGTGATCCCTCTCCAGTTGTTGCAGTCGCTGAGACAGCCCTTCTTCGGTAGTGGTAAAATCACTCCATTTCTCCAGTCCTCCGGCACCTCCTCTTCTTGCCAAATCACGTTGCATAAATCGAGCTGCAGAGGCACAGGTGGCAGCAGATCGAAATGATTCCAAGACGCTGTACCAGATCGTTAGAGAACTAACTGGAGGACGAAGTGGAAGCTGTTTGCTAATCAAGAGCAAAGATGGTCGGATGCTTGCAGCCAATGAAGGGCAGGGCCAGAGGTGGAACGAACACTTTCGTGAGGTCCTCAATCAGCCATCCCCCAACACAGTCTTCGAGCTTGACTTGGAGGAAGCGAGCTACCGGCTGGATGTACGACTAGACGACATCACAAGTGCTGAGGTGGCCAAGGCCATCCGCTGCCAAAAGAATAACAAAGCGGCAGGGCTGGATGAGATTCTTGCAGAGCTTCTGAAGCACGGCAAGGATGTAATAGAGGAGCAGCTACCCCATTTATGCAATATATATATATATATATATGTATATATATATAGATAAATATATATATATTACCAACATTAGGGCGGTGGATTGGCAGTATCGGTAGAGAGTCGGACGCCATGCTTTAACGCAGAGTTACGTCCCTTGCCATACCGAGTTCAAATCCCGCTGAGGTTAACTTTGCCTTTCATCCTTACGGGTTCGTAATACACTGGGAAATTGCTGGCCTTGACCCAAAAGTAGAAACAATTATATATATATATATATATACATATATATATATTGATAGAATTATATAAATATATATATATATATATATATATATATATATATATATATATACGTACATACATTTATACATACATACACACACTCATACATACATGCATACATACATACATACATACATACATACATACATACATACATACATACATACATACATACATACATACATACATACATACATACATATATTCGGAGTGATTATGTATCGATATTAAATATTAATTCCAGCCTATTATCTCGTAGCTATTTCATAGATTTTCATATTCCATTTTTTAAGAATTTTTTTTCGCTTATATTTTTCATTCGTCATTTGGAACTTTTTTATAGGTTTCTTTCTACTCTTCCTTCCGACATCTCACCATGGTGCTTCATATTTTCGCTCATAAATGGTGGAAATTCTTGGATTTCATTAAGACGAAAAACGAAAAAAATTCGCAGGAAAATAACATGACATAAAAGTGAACCTAAAAGAAAAACAGCGTAAAAGCAAGATTTTGAAGAGCAAATTGCATAGTAAAATTACGTTGTATATGTATGTATGCATGTATGTATGCATATATGTATGTGTGTATGTATTCACCTATGTATGTATGTATTCACCTATGCCTGTATGTGTGTGTGCAAGTTCGTGTGTATGTATATCTGTATGTGTGGATATGCGTGTGTGTATGCATGCATGCACTTACGTATGCATGTAGCTCTCTATTCGTATGTGTATCTTCGTGAGTATATAAGAATGTATGCATGTATAAATATGTGTATGTATGTATGTATGTTTGTATATATGTACATATGTATATACGCACGTATGTATGTGTGAAGTTAAGGATGTATGAATGTTTGTTCATATATCTTTATACATGCATGCATTCATAAAGATGAATATAATAGATAAAAATTAATCTACAAATATATATATATATATATATATATATATATATATATATATATATATATATATATATATATATATATGTAAGTATGTATGCACGTACGTCTGTTTTTGTGTAAGTTTCTAAGTATGTTTGTATGTATATAAAGATTTATGAGATACGTGCATATATATCTATACATACATACATACATACATACATACATACATACATACATACATACATACATAATATAATAAATAACAATTAAACCACACACCACCACCACCACCAAGAATAACAACGAAAAAAGCAGCAGATACAAGAGAGGCAGAATGAAGATCATTTCTCCAAGAAGTCGTTCAATGCTTTTAGAGAATTATCTGCTATAAATTGCAGTGTTGCATCCCTTACCGATAATGTTTACCTTCACAGCATACATTGGATCTGTTGCTACATTAACGGTAATTAATATACGTGGTGTTTACCATTTTTCAGTTATTTTCACGTTAATGTAGCAAATAATTCACACACACACATACGCAAGTTTATATATATATATATATATATATTGGTAAACGGAATAGAAAATGGTGACAAATTGTTCACAGTTGAAAAATGGTTTAATTAGGAATAAAAGAGTATTAGTGATTGTATGGGTTAGTATTCAGTTGTGGTTTTAAGTTTTTAAGTTTTTAAGTTTTTACCGGTTGCGCATTTCTAAATGCGCAACCGGTAAAAACTTAAAAACTTAAAACCACAACTGAATACTAACCCATACAATCACTAATACTCTTTTATTCCTAATTAAACCATTTTTCAACTGTGAACAATTTGTCAGCATTTTCTATTCCGTTTACCAATATATAACTTGTGTGTTACACCTCTATTCTTTTATATATATATATATATATATATATATATATATATATATATATATATATATATATATATATATATATATATATATATATATATATATATATTATGTATGTATATATATACATATATATACATATATATACATATATATACTTAAATATATATACATATATATACTTACTTAGATATATACATATATATATATATATATATATATATAATATATATATATATATATATATATATATATATATATATATATATATATATATATATATATATATATATATATATATATATATATATATATATGTATGTATATATACATATATATACGTATATATACATCCATACATATATATCAATATATATATATATGAGAAAATGTGTATTTGTATATGTATACAGCAACACACACGCTTGTATATATATATATATATATATATATATAAATATATATATATGTGTGTGTGTGTGTGAGTGTGTGTGTGTGCGTATGTGTGTGTGTATGTATGTGTGTAATTATAGGTGATGTACTAAAGAGTGAATTATTTTATATATCCAAATTGCTGGAAATTTGCTATAATCTACGAATATTATGAATGAATGGAAACAGATAATTACCTTCATTCATATGCATCTAAATGTACAAACAGACATCCACATACTCATTCACACACATACACACCCACACACACTCCCATGCACACATATACACACATAGGCACAAATATATATATATATATTATGCAAATTAGCATAGCATGGCGTCCGACGCTCTACCGATACTCCCAATCCAACGCTCTGCAGTTTCTATATAATAAAATCCAAAAGCTACTATTATCTACTGCGACAATGTCCAATTACGAAATAGGTCATGCTCCCCCAACTTTCGCTGTCTTGTGACTTTAAATCTTCAAACACCCACATAGTTGATTTGATGCCGTGCATCAGGAAGTCTACTTCCTACAGAACAACATAAACAACAAACAAAAACAAATAATCTAAAAATAACCAAGCCATTAAAGAAATAAGCAATATGAATATATGTATATATTTATTCATATATATATATATATATATATATATACATATATATATATATATATATATATATATATATATATATATATATATATATATATATATATATACACATTATATATATATATTTTTTTTCAGTTATTTTCAGTCACTCTCTCTTAGCTGGCCTCTTCCTCACGCTTTCACTCACTCTCTGCTTCTCCCCCTCTCTCACTTCCTCCCGTTTGACCTGTATAAAATCCTTTTCTCGCTCACATCTCACCCAGGTCGGATGGTCTTTACCTCTCGTCTATGATTTCACCGAACTTAAGTTCATAGATATCACGGACTTGTCTCTTCTCTTCCTCTCTTTCCGTTGCATCACCATTTATGTTTGTTTACATGTCTCGCTCGCTTCACCCTATTTTACGTGTCCCAATAACTTTCTTTAGTTATTGCTCGCACCAACCAGAGGTATATGATCTTTAAAGCGAATAAATACCAATGAAGGTTGGAAGATCACTGATGAAGGACTAATGTTATTCATTTGTAAGCCATGTGCAACCACGCAGCACGTCATTTTTCATATATATATATATATATATATATATATATATATATATATATCACATAAGAAACGGAGAATAAGTAGTGCGACGAATTAAAATTGATTAGACATATTACAATCGTTTCTCTGGCGACCACCTCGAGGCACGATCGATGAAATGATCGAACCTGACTGGAATCGCAGGATCCTCAGATACGTTTCGATCTTCCGAAGCAGAGTTTCCAAAAAATTTGGAATTTATGAATGTGATGGATCATTCTGACCATAGAGCATATGTTGATGTGTATTGCAGCAATTCCCTTCCAGAAAATGGTACCTTTTGCAATGGTATTTTGCCTTGAGGAACCTCCCTAGCAACCAATGGCCGGCTTTCGATTGACCTAAAATGATCAGGTCTCCTCCCGTGCCGGATTCCTTGACAATCATGGTTCGATCTCTTTTGATTGATGCATGTCTGGGAATTTCTTACCAGACCAGTTACCAGGTTCATTAGACGGGGAATCTTCCGCTGCGGTAGAAGTCTTGTAAGATGTCAAAGAAGAGGTTGGGATGCAGGCGTAAAGCTAGTAGAACAGAAAATGCAAACTAAGTGATTGAGTTTTCTTAGTCATCATCAGACTTATATCAATGTCTGTATTCGGTTTTCCGCAAAACTCCGCCCCCATCAAAAGAAACACGGCAGGCCGTCGCGGTAGGCACTGAAGTCTATCATGTGATTCATTTCACCACTGCTCCTCAACATTTGAGCAAAATATCGCTGCAATGCGTCTGAGGTCTGTCTGAAGACGAGTAAAATGCGACCTTCCTGGTTCGCCAAAAACCGGAATATCAAAAGAGTTTTCGCTGTATGTGTATACCAATCAACTCTGAGCCAAATGTGTATTAATGTTATTGTTAAATTTGGGATGTTACATCCCTTTGAGTTCTAAGTTCAAATCCCACTGATGTTGGCTTTGTCTTTCATCCTTACGGGGTCGTTAAAATAAAGTACCGGTCACGTACTGGGGCGGATTTAAACGAATTTCCCCTCCCGAAAATTGCTGGCCTTGTGTCCATATAAGAAACCATTATTATTATGGCAGTATCGATAGAGGGTCGGACACCATGCTCTGCAACATAGAGTTACTGCCCTTTCCATTCTGAGTTCAAATCCAGCTGAGGTTAACTTTGCCTTTCATCCTTACGGGCTCGATAAATTAAAGTACCAGTAATGCACTGGCCCTGTGCCAAAAGTAGAAACAATTATTATTATTGAGGGCGGGGGATTGGCAGTATCGGTAGAGCGTCGGACGCCATACTTTGCAGCATAGAGTTACGGCCTTTTATGATCTGAGTTCAAATTCTACCGAGGTTAACTTTTCTTTCCATCCTTACGGGGTCTATAAAATAAAGTACCAGTAACGCACTGGCGTCGGATTAAGGGACTTTCCCCTCCTCCAAAATTGCTGGCTTTGTGCCTATATAAGAAACCATTATTGTTATTATATTTGAGGGCAGTGGATTGTCAGTATCGGTAGAAAGCTTTGCAGCATAGACTTACGAACATTTACGGTCTGAGTCCAAATCCCGCCGAGGTTAACTTTGCCTTTTATCCTTACGGGTCGATAAAATAAAGCACCAGTAACGTACTGCGATTGATTTAATCGACTTTCCCCTTCCCCACGATTAATGGCCTCGTGCCTATATAAGAAACCATTATTATTAATGCTGAGGTTAACTTTACCTTTCACCCTTACGGGGTCGATAAAATAAAGTACCAGTAATATCTGAGTAATTGCTGGCTTTGTGCTAAAAATAGAAACAATTATTATAATTGCTATTATTAATATTAGAGGATTGGCAGTATCGGTAGAGGGCCGGACACTATGCCTTATGGTCTGAGATCTAATCCCGCCGAGGTTAACTTTGCCTTTCATCCTTATAGGGTCGATAAAATAAGGTACCAGTAATACACTGGGATAATTGCTGGCCTTGTGCCAAGAGTAGAAACAATTAATATTATGATTAGTATTATCATTATTATTATTGTTCTTTGAGTCTCAGTCATTGATGTTATTTAACTGGAAAGCTTTTTGAAATGAATATCAAGCTTCTATCTGCAGCCTCAGATAATTTAACTGGAAAGCTTTTTGAAATGAATATCAAGCTTCTATCTGCAGCCTCAGATATTCAGGACGTATCGGAGGGTTCTTGCTGTTCCCAGCAAGCATGCATTTTGAAGTGTTCCAAAAAGCGGGGCTGGACTAAACCTATTTAATCATCCTTGGAAACTCTTTGAGATAGTACATAGTGCGCCTATGACAATCGGGACGACCTTGATTTCATGGCAGTTCCAAATCATTTTTACCTCCCACTTTAAGTCCAGGTATCGGTTAATTTTCTCCCTCTCATTTTCTGCCACTCTCGTGTCAAATGGGCAGGCTACATCTACAATCACGATCATTTTTCCATGTCCAAAACCACCAGGTCAGGCCTATTGTATTCTAATTTCTTGTCCGTCAGTATACTAAAATCCCATAGCACCTTCACCTGATCGTTTTCTATCACTGACTCTGGCTTATGCTCATACCACTTCTCAGAATGTGGTAAATAATTTACTTTGCATAGGTGCCAGTGGATCACCCTGCCTATCATATCATGTCTCCATCCTTTATAGTGAGTATGGGCTAGGTGTTTACACTCGGATACAATGTGAGTCGCAGTTTCCTCTCTCTCTCCACAGATCCTACACAGTGGGATAGCCTCCTCCTTGTAAATATGGTGTTTCACCCACTTCGTTCTAAGGGCCTGCTCTTGCGAAGCCATTAGCATACCTTCTGTAGCTTTTTTAAGGTCTCCACTTTTTAACCAGTTCCATGTCTGTGGATCTCTAAATTCAGTTTTCTTAAAGAAGGTACTATGAAGGGATTTTTCATGAAGGTTGCTCTTCCTCCTTGTTGTTAATTCCTCCTTGGACATCCCCTGGTCTATTGTCTTCTCCTTCAGTACAATTTTGAGCATTGGCTCCCTACTGTCAGTCACGTATATGTGCAGGTTATTTTTCTCCATCTGAACACAGTCTTCTATGCTGATAAAACATCTTCCATCTTCAGATCTCTTTAAGTAGAGTATATCGACATCACTCCTCTTTTGGAACATGTCATAGATAGTCAATAGCTTCCTAGTCTTCCTATCCATTTTTTTTTGTTCAGCCACGTTCCATTTCAGAATTCCGGCACTGTACCTAATAATAGACACAGCTCGGGAATTCACTGCACTTATGACATTCCTACTATTTAGATGTTATGTTAATACTCTCCGTACTCTCCTTAATTACTCAGATCTTATCAATTATTTCATTTTTTTTTGTTCTTGATATCATCTGCCTCCAGAACACCTAAATATTTGTATCCTTCTTCAGTGTCAATTTCCTTTATCATCTCACCTGTTGGTACCTGGATTCGGTTGCTTCTGCTCAATTTACCCCTTTCATCACTAGGACTCCACACTTATTTATACCAAATTGCATACATATATCATTGCTGAAAATACGGACAATGTATAAATACGGACAAGTACATCCAACTCTTCTTTTCCCAATTTGTATCCTGCTCTCACTTTTCGCAATATAATGGTCAGAGGTATCAGAGCAAGGACAAACAGCAGAGGGGACAAACTATCTTCCTGGAAGATACCTCTCTTGAACTTCACGGCTCCCAAGGATTCTCCACCCGACGTTAACTCTGTTTCCCAGGACTTCATACCTTTGCTCATATCTGTCTGATATTATCTGCCACCTTGAAGATCTCTAGGCTTTTGGTTATCCAAGAATCAGGTGCCATGTCGAATGCCTTTTTGTAATCTATCCATCCCATGGCAAGACCAGTATGTCTCCTATTATTATTACTATTATTATTATTATTATTATTATTAAGGGGCGGTGGATTGGCAATGGGCGGTGGATTGGCAGTATTGGTGGAGGGTCGGACGCCATGCTTTTCAGCATAGTTAAGTCCCTTTACGATCTGAGTTCAAATCCCGCCGAGGTTGACTTTGCCTTTCATCCTTACGGGGTCGATAAAATAAAGTACCAGTAATGCACTGGGTATTTGCTGGCCTTGTGCCTAAAGTAGAAACAATTATTATTATTATTATTATTATTATTATTATTATTATTATTATTATTATTATTATTATTATTATTATTATTATTATTTTTATTCGCGCCCGTCACCTACTACCGTCTGACCGTCGTGCCTTGTCCTAAGCCTCATCTGACTGCGCTGGAGCGTTTGTTCTTTCGCTTTTTGTGGAAGGGACGCACTCCGATGGTCAGGCGATCCATCTGTTATCAACACCGGCTACGTGGAGGGCTGGGCATGCCGTGGCTGATAATGCGCAGCCCTCCACGTGCTCTGGCCACGACATCTCCACCTCTTCCTCGACGGTGATCATGTGTGGTCGCCGTTTACTAGACGCCGCTTTCCCCAGCTCGTCTCCTTGACGGAGCTGCAGTCCTGGGTCAAGCGAAGACCGAGCGGGAGCGCTTGGAGACTGGAATGTCTTCAGGCGCTCACAGCCCTCGACCAGTCGGGCAATGTGGTTGGTGGAAATTCCAACTTGGCGTTCTATAGAGGATTAGTGGAGGGGAAGAGCGGCGACGTACTTGGGGAAACTCAAGGCGTCGACGAAAATCAACTAGCCAATCTCTTCGGAAGAACTTTCGGGCCGGGGTGTATGGACAATTTCCAGATATCCCTGGCCTTGCAGTGCTACCGAGGAGCTTTGCTAGTTCGGGATAAACTCTACAGGCATGGAAGTGCCGTCAGCCGGGCATGTCCAAGATGCGCTCAGGGCGCCGAAACCGTCCTGCACGCACTCGTCCAGTGTCCGAGCATTGCTGACTTGTCGAACACCTGCTGTCGCGTGTAGAACAGATCCGGCTATCAGCTGAGTCCATCGTGAGGATTGCTCCACCCTCTTCCTTTAGCCGGGAAGGGCAGGCAGTCTTTATCTGTCTGGTGCCCATGGCGAAAGAGATAGTATGGTGGACAGGTCTGAAAGGTCTGAAGACGAGCACTTACCTCTTTGGTGATGCACTCATTAACTGTTTCAAATTTCATTTGAAAAGGAAAGTCAGGGTAGAGAGGGAAGTGTTCTCTTCCCAGCATTTTGTTGAAAGATAGGTGAGAGAAGCAAGAATGGTCCTAGTGAATGGGCCTACTCTGAGTATGTGTCTGTAAATTAAAAGTGGAAAACTGGGAGAATGCACTGGCCCTGGTGTTCAGGGTCACTGTGGCCTTTTAATGGGCTTTCTCCACATATGTCCCTCGGAAGTCTCGCCCCCTATTGGGGAATTTTTAATTGTTATTTTTTTATTACATCCTCTGTTTTTTTTTGCACGCAGAAATGCCAATTTGTACCGTCCTGTATTGTCCTGTACTGTCCTTAATATCTACTTAATGTAAACCCTTGTGGTTAATAAAGAAAGCATTATTATTATTATTATTATTATTATTATTATTATTATTATTATTAAATAAAGTACCAGTAATGCACTGGGTATTTGCTGGCCTTGTGCCAAAAGTAGAAACAATTATTATTATTATTATTACCGGTGGATTGGCAGTATCGGTAGAGGGTCGGACGCCATGCTTTCCAGCATAGTTATGTCCCTTTACGATCTGAGTTCAAATCCCGCTGGGTAATTGCTGGCCTTGTGCCTAAAGTAGAAACAATTATTATTATTATTATTATTATTATTATTTTATTTTTCATATCTTCATCAGTTCTTCCCAACATCACAATATCTCATTCTATCCAACATCATCTGAATTACTGTGATTTGTTATTTTCTAGAATGATCATTCTTGGTTGTATTTGTTATTAAATAATTTTCCTCTTCCTCTTTTTCTCTCTATATATCTCTCTCTATCTCTATCTCTTTCTCTAGATATATATATATATATAACAAAAAAAAAAAAAATTCAGGAGGAAGGAGAGATAGACAGACAGATATATATATCCTTCCTCCTGATTTTTTTATTTTTTTGTTCATATCAACGTTAAAAGTTGTAATTGTTGAAGCTGCTGTTGTTTTTCTTGTTTTCGTACGGTCTCCTGTAATTTTCTTTATTCTTTGGCATCACTCTTTCATCTCCTATTGTGATAATGGCCCGGCTCCCCAGGAGCAAGCTATGGCAAGCTGTTTAATACTCAAATGGAATTATTATAAAAACAAATTATATTATTAAATTAAAATAAAATGAAATACTATATATATATATATATATATATATATATATATATATATATATATATATATATATATATATATACATATATATATATACATATATATATATACGTATGCACACACACGCGCGTATATATATATTTATATATCTGTGTGTGTGTGCGTGTTTGTGTGTGCATGTGCATGTGCGTGTGTGTCTGTGTGTGTGTAATTGGGTTTGGGCGTGCGTGTACCATATCTAAAAGTAAATGAATAATTAATCTATTAGAAAAATTTGATACTGAAATGAAGAAAAAAACGAAAGATTGAATGAACTAATAACTTATGAAGAATAGTGCCATTATAAATGTAGGGCTGCATGGTATCTTGGAGTTAATTTAACTTTCTCGAAGAATGGCTGTGTATGAATAATGGAAGGATGGACTGAGAAAAAAATTAACAAGATTGCAAATACTTTGGAACGCAGTGGGAATAATTAATACTTTTCAATGTATATATATAAAAGCTGCATACACACATGAATATATACACACGCATATACATATATACATATATGCATACACACATACATATATGTATATGTGTGTGTATACAAATATGTACACAAGCATATATATTTATATATAACAAAGAGGGTGTGGTAAGATACCTGGTGGACCATAACACACCAGAGTACTCAATACTTAGGGTAGTAGAGTGGGTAATAGAGCAAGAGTCAGGACCCCGACGGCTGAGCTCCGGCCATTTCGACAGTTATATCCGAACTAAGCCACTAGTATTGCAACAGCGGGAATCTAGCTTAACTTATCAAGGGGTACAGTCCGTATATAGGCATACATTCAAATAAAAAAAGAAAAAAAGATCTAAGCAACACCGCTACCACGATATCGTCAATAGAAACACTGTTAAACTTTCATACATCACTACATATAACTTTGCACAAAACTTTGCTTCATCTAACAAAAAAAAAAAAAAATCCTCTCAAGCAGAAACATGAATGATATTAGAGGTGAACAAATTGGGAGTTGCAATTGTCTGGATAGATCATTGTACCCCCTCAACAACAGATGCCGCGAACGAAACGTTGTCTACCAGAGCAACGTCAGGACTGAACACCCCAACAAGGCCTATTTTGGATTAACCGCCTGTGAGTTTAAGACCCGGTATTACCAACTCCAACATTCATTTAGAAACCCGGCCCATCGACACGCCACAGCACTCTCTGGCTATATTTGGGACCTCCATCTAAGTTGGTGCCTATTTTCCAAGGCAAAATCTTACTCGGGAGGACGCCGTCCGTACCATTTATACTCGGATGAAACGATCCAGATGTTGTTTGCAAAGGGCCAATTGTTAAACAAAAAGGATGACCTCGTTACCTCGTGTAAACACAGAATATATAAGACATATGTTACCTTGAGATGCAGGTGGGTAGATCTCGGCTTTATTTCCTTCCCAGTTACAAACTATGAGAGAGGAAACCCCAAGCATACTTGGTTAGAATTAGAATATTTTCTTTGTTCTTTACACTTCCAAAATACACTTAGGTTGTATTTGTATAATTACAGTGTAATTATACAAATACAACCTAAGTGTAATTATTACACTATGTAAGCAGTTCCAAATATTGCTTAGGCAAACCAGAAGTATTTTCACCCTTGTTAAAATATACATACAGTCCTATGGAACCGGCCGAACAGATAGCTATGACACCTTACTCGACTAACGGTGGATTTGTTTTTGTTGATAAGAAAGAAAAAACAAATAAATTAGTGTAAGAGGCGCCCTTCCTGTGCCTCAGAGTAATTGATAACTAGATTTCTTTATCAGGAACTGAATTAGTAATAAAATAGATATGCTTTGCTTTTAGCCAAGTGTAAGATTAGGCAAACTTAACTTAAACACTCTACGCTAACTTCTTTAATTCTTACACGCTGAAATTATATCCTTTCTCTCGTTTTTTTTTTTTTTTTTTTATTTTTCTTATCATCCTTTGAATTGAAGTTTAACGTTTCTATAGATTAAATATAGTTGCATGGGATTAAACCTCTCTTAATACCGTACGTGCACGCCTGACTGGATTGACATCCTCAGGTCAGGCTGCATTCTTACCCTTTCCCCAATGTTTATCTTGCCCGTTTAGCACCCCGCCACGATGAAGGTATTTAACTATGTACACGACATCGCAGATCAGTGACCTCTCCCTGTGTCAGACAAGAAAAACAACAAACTTTACGGGTGTTTTGCGTAGATTTTTTTGCTTTTTTCTTTTGCTTTGACTGCATGCCCATATATGGACTGTACCCTTTGATACGTTCAGCTAAATCCCCGCCGTTCTTATACTGGTGGCTTAGTTCGGATATAATTGCCGAAACGGCCAGCGCTCAGCCGTCGGTGTCCTGTCTCTTCTCCAATGAATATATATATATATATATGCTCTCACACTATCCACACACCCTACTACCACCACTAAACCTCACCCACACATCCACTCAGACCACCCCACAACTAACATCACTAACCTCCCCCCGACCCCACGCACACGAACACACACCATCACACACACACACACCCATACCTATGTACACCACCCACTCCACACACCCAACCACCACTAACCCACACTTACACACCCGGTTTCCACCCTGTCCCCACCACATGTTATACTAACACCCACTAACACCACCTTTA
Source organism: Eledone cirrhosa (assembly GCA_964016885.1). Classification (NCBI taxonomy): domain Eukaryota; kingdom Metazoa; phylum Mollusca; class Cephalopoda; order Octopoda; family Eledonidae; genus Eledone; species Eledone cirrhosa. The sequence continues at coordinate 248,676,495 of OZ024742.1, forward strand.
CCACACACACACTGATCCAAACACGCGCACACACACGAGTACACTACACTCCCTCCTCCGACCCCAAAACCTCGTCTCTCCCTCACCCCGCTCCACCTACACCTCTTCATGCACACACACATCCCACTAACACCTCTACTAATATACAACCCATCGCCCCACTTAACCACCTTCCCTCTCCACACTTCACACCTACCCATCCTCTCCCCTGTCCACCATACCTCCGCACACACACACACACACACACACACAGTCCTCACCACACATACCTCACTCCACCTCTCCACCCACCCTACTGCTATCTCTTCATCCCGCTCTACTGCTATCTCTTCATCCTGCTCTACTGTAATCTCTTCACCCTGTCTTGACCCTCTGACCACTTCCTGTTGGGCGAGCACCCCACTTCCCTCCACTTCCGACCACCGCCAACATTGGATTCTATACCATCGGTCATCTCTCCAGCCATCCACTCCATAACATGAAAAATATCCAGCAACTCTCCATACATCCGACGGAACTACCTCAGGACATAACCCACGAACATTCACTCACATTTTTTTTCGCACCACGCCACCCACATCCACACCACATATAAACACAAACACACACGTGCGTACCCCCACATATACACACTCAACCTCCGGAATCCGCACGCCACCTCCCCCATCCACTGACCACTCTCCTTCCGCACGCACGCACACACCGACTTACACCCGACCCCACACGCACACCTTTTCCTGAACTTGAAAACTCGTTCTTCCGCAAACTCTCACATATACATGCACACACACTCACGTACACCTACACACATACACAAACATCACCTTCAGCCTTCCCCGCTTCGACTCCCCGCCTCCCTCTTCCAACTCCACCCGCCACCACCCTTACACGCCTCACACCATTCCACCACTTTTGTCTTATTGTTGATTCTTATGTTTATTTTTACGTTTATTTTTATTTTTATTTGTTCTCCTTCCCCCTTTTTTTCCTAAACTATTTCCACACACCCTCTGAACTCTCTTCCTAACCTATTCACCCCTGAAGAAGGGCTCATTCCCGAAACGCCCCCCCCCGCCCCACACTCTCAAATGCGTGAACCTAATAAACCTTTATTTGTCTGCCTCTCTGTTTTGTTCCCGTATAAATTTGTACTATATATATATATATATATATATATATATATATATATATATATATATATAGTAAAAATAACGGAGCAAAGTACTCGCGTATAATCTGTAATTAAATGAGCTCAAAGGAAATAGTTTTCCTGGGCACTTTAAATACAATATATAGAGTGGAAAGACACAGAAGAGTGTGTTTTTCATTACAGGAGTTTCAAACCACCAGCGTGAAGAGAATATAAGCTACTAGAGGCATTGATAAAACATTAAAATTAAAAGTATGAATATATATATACAAAAAGATCTGCAAATAGTATCTGATAAATACACATGCTACATACGACTAGAAGAATTAAAGAACACACTTATTAGCAGGAATTACCCATCATCCCCAATCAACAATGGATTCCAATGTGCTCTAAAACTTAGGCACCCCAAACCAAGGAACGAATCAAAACTGAAAGCTCTACCATACATCTCCATACCCAACCCCCTTAACAGTGTGACATTCGAGACCATCCTCCAGAACATACCCTTACTAAAAAGAGAACTAAGATTGAATTAAATCCTCCAAACGCACAATATGAGAAAGAGCAAAGGACAATCCAAATCAATAAAAAACATCGTTACACAGGCCAAAGTCCAGACGACCCCCATAATGAACCCTACAGTAAAAAAATGCGGAAGACCCAACAGTGGTGTATGTACCAATCTAATAGAAGGGATCGGAGTTCCACTTCAAACAAGGACAACAGTTTACAGTTAAACACAATTGCACATGTGCATCCGAAAACCTGATCTATGTATTGATCTGCTCAGGTTGTCGAAAGCACTACATAGGACAGACCAAAAACAGCATCAGACAACGTATATGTGTGTGACAGCTATGCAGGTTTAGCTGGCTTCCTCCAAGGTATATCTCGTTGGATGTGTCTTGGGACGTACGACCGTCCATAGATCCCAAATCAAAATACGGCAATACAGAAAGATAGCACTGAGTGAATATATCACGACCTGCGCATATAATGAACAACCCAATTTTAGAATTTTTTCACTCTACAACTTTAAAGACAACACCTCCTAAATCCAGCGCATTGGTAAGGAATCAAAATATATCGCCAAATACGAACCCCTTCTAAATGTTTCCACTTCGGACTAAACTAAAGCTGACACACTTTAAACTTTACACCCTAGACAAATTAACCCTTAAGCAATGTATCCTTCTCCAAGATTCCAGCAACCTGTGACAACTATATAATGCAAACCAAGCAACCACATAGAAACTCCAAAATCAACTAGCCCTGGAGGACTACGAAGATAATCGGATAAATGGAAGCATTCAGGTGTCAAACTAAGTGCTTTATATTCCGCTGAATCTGGAAGTTTCTGCTGAAGATAGAATGGGCATTCCAATGGCTCTGAACCCCTTTTTGTGGCAACATTTTCTCCATTCTCCTAAATCTGAAATTTCTGCTAAGGATGGAATTAGTATTCCAATAACTCTGAATCTTCTTTGTGGCCCAAAAAAACAAGGTCAATACTGATGTTTTCTTCTAAGAAAACATACCAAGATAGATGTTTTTAGAAACAATCAACCCCGCCACCCTGAAATGTCTGCTAGTGATGGAATTAGTAACTCAATAACTCTTAATCTCCTTTGTGGTAAAATAAACAAGGTCAATGTTGATGATTTCTTCTAAGAAAAAATACCATATTTTTAGAAGCAATCAACCCTCAAACCCTATCCCCCCCCTCGGTCAACTCTAAGGCCACCCGGCCTTTCAAACCAGTCCCAACTGGAATTGCATCCACTCCTCAAAGGGCTTCTCACGACAGCCAGCCTATACTCCTCCTTCCTCTTTTCCTCTTTCCACCTCCTACTACCTCTCACAACCAAGCTATAAGCAGAGTAGGATGAACAGAGAAATGACCCCTCTTCTCTGAATGAACATGCATGTGAAATTTACAACTTCCAGACATCTAGTCTGGAGTTCTTCAATTACCGTAGAATCACAAATTTCTAACTTAAAAAAATACTATAATGTTATTTGTTTTAAAAAATGGCGACTTCGGGATGATAGAACCGCGATGCCCGAGGAAAGAATCTGATTGTAACGAAGTATGAGAACTTCCATTCTTTGACATATCACTTCTAATGTATTGTTACTTAATTATATTACGATTATTTTATGAAGTCAATGCTGTGAAGTTGATTTCTTTAACGTCGTTGTCGGTATTATTATTTCCTCTTTATAACAACAATTTCCACACTTTAACTCCACCTGGAGCATTATTTGTGCTGTTTCTCAAATTATCTAAACAATCTTAGAAGATTCTATTAATCGGCAAACCAATCGATGAGTCTTAGCTAAAATCTTCCATACACAGAAATAGGAAATTCCACATTATATATCACAGTGTTATTCTTAATGACTCGGGTTAATTCTAATCGAACACAGTCAGTTAAGTGATAATACACTTAATTTTGAGTGGAAGAATTACCACCATTATATAGTCTGGTTCTTCTGACGATTTCTATTCTCTTGAAGTCATTCTAGCTTTGTATCCCGTTTAAAAACACTTTTCTCACTCTCTCTCTCTCTTACCTGATTGATAGGACTTGAAAATGGTTATAACCATTTCATTTACAACCCCGTGTAACGTGTAATAATGAACGGAATCACAACTCCACATGTTTCACGTGTAACATTCATTAATTGGTAAACATTAATGCTTGTTCCATCTTCAGTACTGTTACTGTAGAATTATTTATCAGATTTACCTCCCATACTTCTATGTAGGTGCAATCTTTGGAGATATCTACACGAACAGTAAACCTCATGAAGATGTTCCCTTTTCTCAACAATATCATATATACTAAATAACACAATGGTATATCAATAGTATAAAATGATATATATATATATATATATATATATATATGTATGTATAACAACAACAAGGATGAATATGGGGCATTTAAGCTCGAAATATTTAAAAGAGAGAAATTATTGAGTTATCAATCTGTTGATAAAGTGATTTCGTGCACGAATCCTACATTTATATACGTATACATATATAAATACGCTTATAAAAACACATCGGTATATATATATATATAAATATATGTATGTGTATGTATATATCTATATACACATATATAAATATATATATATATATATATATATATTTATATATATACGTGTATGGGTGGGGGTGGGGTGACTGCGTGATTGCCTGTGCGAGTGCAAATATTATAAGTCTTATGTTTGCTACAAACACATAACATACACATATCTTTATATACGTATAACTTATATATATATATATATATGCGCATACATATACAAATACGGTCATAAACACACACCCGCTTATATATATATATATATATATATATATATATATATATATATATATATATATATACATATATATATATATATATATATATATATATATATATATATATATATATATATATATATATATATATGTGTGTGTGTGTGTGTGTGTGTGTATTTGGCACCGCTTACCATTTAACGCATGTGTATTTGCCAAAGCGAATGTCAAATAAAAAAAGAATGATTGCCATATTGTGTTAAAACAAATAAATGAAAAATAAGTATATAATAATAAATAAATAAAATATACGCCAAACATTTATCAACAAAAATACACCAAAAACAAACAAAACTATCCAACAATAAAAACATAACTTAAAACAAAAATAGACACACAACAACAGGAAAAAAAAAACACGAGAACAAACCTCTTAACGATAGACATATATAGAAGATTCTTCTTCTTGATGTTGGCATTTTTCCTAATGATTTGTAGCACTCTCTTTCATATGCTGTCTGTGAAATTTCGGTGAAGTTTGGAAATCTATCTGATTTATTAGCAAGAGGGATTGGCTAACTTCTTCTTCTTCTGTCGTTCACTCCTGGATCAGTGAGGTTTGTTTGCGTGTCAGAAAAAAAGAAAGTAAAAAGAAGAAACTCTGCTATGAATATATTTGCATATTTACATAATTATACGAACACATATATATATATACACATACATATATATATATGTTATATATGTATATATATATATATATATATATATATAGGGAGAGAGAGAGAGAGAGAGAGAGAGAGAGAGAGAGAGAGAGAGAGGGGCAGAGAGAGAGAGAGAGAGAGAGAGAGAGAGAGAGAGAGGGGCAGAGAGAGAGAGAGAGAGAGAGAGAGAGAGAGAGAGAGAGGGGCAGAGAGAGAGAGAGAGAGAGAGAGAGAGAGAGAGATGGAGAGAGATAAATAGATAGATTTCTTTATTAGCCACAAGGGCGCAACAAGAAAGGGGACAATACAAAGACATGCCGGGGATTTTACATACAGTCGTGTAAAAAAATAGATAGATAGATAGATAGCTATACACATACATAATATATACATGCATACACACATATATACATACACACACATACATACATATATATATATACATATACATGTGTGTGTGTGTATATATATATAATATATATATATATTCACACGTGTTGCACATTCTCATGTGCACAAGAATAACGATCTTTTATTTATACCAATGAATGATTTTTAACCATTCAACAAGATGCCATTCTTACTGCAAGAAACAGTACTGCAGAGTTTTTTCCAGCAATACAATCAAACCTTGAAGATATATATATATATATATATATATATATATATATATATATATATATATATTTATAACGAAGGAAATGTGGTAAGGAACCAGATGGACCATAACGCACCAAAGTACTCAATACTTAGGGTAGTAGAGTGGGTAATAGGAACGAGTAGGAACCCGACGGCTGAGCTCAAGCCGTCTGGACGGCTAATACCGGACTAGAATTAGTCCAGAATTAACCGTCGAAACGGCTTGAGCTCAGCCGTCGGGATCCTACTCGTTCCTATATATATATATATATATATATGTATATATATATATATGAATTATAAGAATCAAAGAACTGTTCAAAACATTTTTATACTTACAACTGTTTCCTCCAAACCGAGGTTTGGATTCTTTGGAGCAATTTATTATTGAATCAACACTTATATGAAAACCATTGCTAAATAAACCAATTCAAAAGTTTGAGAATATCTAAGAATCAATATATATATATATATATATATATATATATATATATTGATTCTTAGATATTCTCAAACTTTTGATTGGTTTATTTAGCAATTATTTTCACACTAAACAGTGAAAAGCATTAGAATTACAGGGAGTTGAAACAGTTCAACATATTAATTCCTTACAGACGAAATTTAATAATGAAGGCAAACTGAGGTTTGTCTGAAACGTATGTGGTAACACATGGTCTACGACAAGGTATAGCGTTGAGTCCACAGTTATTTTTAGGAATGAACCGATCGTATGCAAATTCGTTCATTGCCGATTACTGATAAAATGGCCACTGTCGTTTAGTCTACCAAAATATTTCTCCGAATTAATTATGTTTTTTAATATAAATAATTGTATTACATTTCATTGTTTGTAATATATATCTTCATAATTAGTTACCATTATATAACTGTTATATAATGGATTGGGCGGTGGATTGGCGGTGGATTGGCCGTAGCGGTAGAGGGTCGTACGCCATGTTTGCAGCAAAGAGATACGGCCATTTATGGTCTCAGTTCAAATCCCGCCGAGGTTAACTTTGCCTTTCATCCTTACGGTGTCGATAAAATAAAGTACCAGTAATGCACTGCGATAATTGCTGGCCTTGTGCCAAAAGTAGAAAGAATTATTTATAATTTCTTTTGTTTGATCATTAAATTGAATCATTCTTTTGTAATTTAAGATAACAGGAATCAGTATTCCTGGGAAATGTTCTATACATTTACATAAATATGTAATCGGAATATGTATAAATATAAAATTATTTCATTAAAACAATAATTAAACACATATAGATATAGTCTAAGAAGATCTCTCTCCTATTAGTGGACGGTCACAAATAATTCCCACTTGTGTAGATTCGTGTGTTTGAACACTAGGGACATTGGTTGGAAAGAATATGAGTATGTTTCTAATGTATTCCCATATATTGCAAAGTATTTCCGATAGTTATCAACTTGGCTTAGTTGTTCTTATATTTATTATTTAAGTCGATTGATTGACAAGAAAAGCCGATAGCTAATAATCGGCAAAATGCCCGATATCGCTAATATGACCGATACTAAGGTGCTACATTAGATATTTTACATGAATTCTGAAAGAAAGATCAATATTGACATTCAGAAATTTTGCAGATTATAACATATATCAAAACAAATTAGGATATTTGCATATATCCACCATGTATGGAAACCTATCTATATTGACGTTTTGGATATTCGTGTGCGTAGTGATGGCAGGTATTGTCACCTGTCTGTCCATTCATTTACACAGGAAACAAAAGGGAAAATCGTATTCAATATAAAATATCTACCGTAGCTCTAAGTTATTATTTTGTAATAGCAACGAATGCTACAATGATATAAGACACTCACACAACCACACGTACATATGTATATAAATATATATACATATGTTTGTATGTATATATGTATGTATATGTATGTTCTTCTGGGTTCATAATTTTATGAAGTTTTAACGATAGAGATAGAGGCAGATTGTAATATAGACACAAGACTAATTGAAATTTAGACATCAACTAAATAGATTTGTATCCATGTCTACATGCATGCGTGTGTGCAGGTATGGAGGATATTGTATGTGTAGATGTGGATGTTTTGAATTGTATGTCTGCATGTGCATATGTTTTGTATCTGTACATATGTACATGCATTTATTACTTGCAGAATATCTGGAATGTTTTACATACGTTTACTAACTAGTCGTGTTCTTTCTGGTTCTGTGAAGCAAGGTTTTTCAAGATGTGTACTATGGCTGTTACTAACATTTCCAATGCCTCAATAATCACAGGTATAAATCAAGGCAGAGTATCTGCAGATTCCTCATTAGTTCTGCATAGATATTCTCCTTTTCGCTAATCTTTCATATTATATTGGCATCTGCTGGGTAGCTGACTTCCACTACTATCCATGTCTTCTTTTTCCTGACCCATTTCATTATATTTGGTCCGTGATGCTTGCAATTTATTTCAGTTTTGACTGTAACATTCTACAGTATTTTTTCATATTATGTATGTGTATGGCTTCCACATTGCCGTATTCTTTTTTAGTATGTTTATTATCGGAGCTATCTTTTCCAAGACTTTAGCAAGGACAAACCAATGTAATTGAAAGCCAGCATGCAAGAGTTTCAACGAAAAAACAATTTCACTTAATAAAAAATGTATGACGATCCAAATGATCCAAACTTGAAAAAGCTGACTTTGCTAACATCAGTTTTTATATACACACTAGATACACCCGCGTTAGTGTGTACGCTTTAAATGACGGATAATTTGGTGCAAAATTACCATTTCACAGGGCTCGGTGATAGTGTATTGATTAAGTTGTGAAATGTCACCTTTTTTGTTGAGTTATTGTATATGTACAGACACACACACACACACACGGACACCACACACACACACACACACACACACACACACACACACACACACACACATATATATATATATATATATATATATATATATGTGTGTGTGTATATATATATATATGAGTGTCAGAAGATCCATCCCGTTAAGGGTGAAAGCAGCGATTCTTTGCTTAAACTTTAATCTATTATTTTAATATATATATATATATATATATATATATATATATATATATATATATATATATATATATATATATATATAGAGAGAGAGAGAGAGAGAGAGAGAGAGAGAGAGAGAAAGAGAGAGAAGGAGAGAGAAAGAGAGATATATGAGAGGGATATTCTGATTAAAATTACATATCGTATACTATTGCTATGGAAAAAATATACATAATATATAATATATTTTTATAATGTCATGTATGGGCATATATACATATATAGTTCTTTGTGTAGGTACTATATACACACAAATAGTTTTGTGTTTGGTTTTGGGAGTATGTATACACTCATCCGTTTCTGGTTTACATGCTAAATTAAATTACATATATGCACGAAAATTACATTTACGCACTGATATCTGTATGTATGTTTATATATATGAATATGTGCGCATGTGTATGTATTTATTTGTTTCTGCAGCTATAAATCCATATTTATACAGATGTAACTTCATCACACACACACATAGTCATGTTGAGGTAGAGAGTGGTATATATATATATATATATATATATATATATATATATATATATATATATATGTATATATATATATATATATATATATATATATATATACATATATATTTATATATACATACATTATATATATATATATAAATATAATGTATGTATATATAAATATATATGTATATATATATATATATATACATATATTTGTTTAATATTTTATATATATATATATATAAATATATATATATACATATATATCTTCCACTGTCTATCTCAACATGACTATATATATATATTTGTATATATATATAAAGAGAGAGAGTGAGAGAGTGATAGAGAAATAGAGAGAGAGAGAGAGAGAGAGAGAGAGAGGGAGAGAGAGAGAGAGAGAGAGAGAGAGAGAGAGAGAGAGAGAGAGAGAGAGAGAGTGAGAGAGAGAGAGATGGATAGATAGATAGAGGTTTAATCTGAGAGAAACATATAATTGTAAAGTTTACACAGATGATTGGCTTCAATTAATTCCTGGGATATTGCCAAATTGTAATGTCTCCCTCTCCTAGAGTATGTTATCACTCTCCGTGGTTTTATCTAGTGTGGAATAGAGTGATTGATAAGTTAACACTCTTCATATTGTACTGATGTACACAAAGTGAATATAGTGTCATTGGGAGAGGGGTGGATACAGAGACATGTAAAGAAATGTGTTAATATAAGAGCGTAATAGCGATTGATAGGGAGGGGTAGAAAGAAAGAAAGAGATGTAATGCGATACAAGACAGGGGGAAGTAGAGAGCAATATGAATAAGGGGTTGAGAAGGAAGTTAGTGGAGATTGATACTTCATTTGAATTATATATATACTAGCATAATACTCATGAAAATAACGAGGTTTTTCATAAAATATATTTTTTACAATAATTTCTACCATTCAATCCTCGATTTTACTGGGACCTCTGCATTCAGTGCCTCTTCATTCGTCTTAAATCGTTTTACATTAATTAAAATCAATTACAGCAATTTTCGTTCGACATTTCTTAAACCATTACCGAGCATCTATACTCTAAATTTCGATGACTTTGTTATATCTATATATCTATGTATCACTCTCTCACCTACTCTCTCTCTCTCTCTCTCTCTCTCTCTCTATATATATATATATATATATATATATATATATATATATATATATATATATATATATATATATATAACAAAGAAATTGTGGTAAGGAACCAGGTGGACCATAACGCACATATATATATATATATATATATATATATATATATACATATATATATATATATATATAAATATATATATATACATATATATTCATTTTATTAAGATTAAATAGTGAGTCTGTCATACAAACATACAGACAAATGTGAGGTGCATGTCCTAGATACAGTTATTCACGTTTACCCCATTATGTGATCATATACCCAATTTTGCCTCAGCTATTGTAGTGATAATTTGTGCTACGTAATTTGTGTCTTAGTAAAACTTTCCACGCTTAATATATATGTCTCTTTATATATATATATATGAATACATACATACGAACATACACAACTAGTTAGGAAATTACAATTAAAGGAACAGTAAAAATATGTAAAACATTCAAAACATTCTGCATCTACACATGTACAGATACAAATCATATGCATATGCACACCTACAAGTCAAAACATACACATCCCCACATTCAATAATATCCGTACCTGTACACACATACATGCATGCAGACATGCAGACATATCTACCTAGCTGATGTTGTGTAAATTCCAATGACAGAGTCTTGTATCTATGTTAGAAACCGACTCTCTCTCTTTTGGCAAACATTTGTGAAAGTACACACACACACACACACACACACACACACACACACACACACACACACACACACACACACACACACACACACACACACACACACACACACACACACACACACACACATACATCCCTCCACCCCCCCACACACACATATATATATATATATACAAGCAAATTATAAACGTAAAGATGTAAGTATGTTTTTGAAACGGTGCGCCAGTTTGAAATTAGAAATTAGAAATTATAAGCTTTCACCGTATTTTAGACTAAAGAAATTTCTACCCTCATAGTGGGGTTTATAACCCTCGGAGAAATGGAAAAAGATGAGTGTTGCCGTACATGTATATATATACATATTCAAAAAGAACTCAAAACGTTAAGTTTTAGTTTTGAATATGTCACTATCTGTAAAACAAGTTTTGTATTGTATCTGATGAGGGCGTACCAAAAATGTTGGTACCCTTGAAATATATATAATAAAATAAATATGGTTTTATAAAGATAGTTTATTTATTAATATTACTGATATATATATATATATATATATATATATATATATATATATATATATATATATATATATATAATGAAGGTTTAGCAAATAAGAAAAAG
>OZ024742.1:248693317-248740817 GCA_964016885.1 Eledone cirrhosa
ACCTCTACATCCGCGAAAACTATTCGAGGAAATGTGGAAATACACATATCGAATAAAAGTGCTCAATAGACATGTTAAAATAAAACAGGAGCTATTCATCACTCAATAGAATCGACAAAAAATGAGCAATAAAATATATATATATAAATAATGAACTTTTTTTGTTTAATACAGGGAACTGTTTCATTGTTTTATTCATTATTTTTTTAACATTTTATATATATATATATATATATATAAATATATATATATATATATATATATATATATATATATATATATATATATATATACACACACAGATATATATGTGTATATATATACGCACGCACACATATATATATACATATATATATATATGGTGGCTGCCAACTCGTTTTCAAGTACAGCCACTACTTTATATCCATGTAGGAGAACCCCTACCAATGCGCTGAACGAGTGTGACTTTTTAGTCCAGCCAGCGACTTGAAAACTCTGGTACAAACACTACACTTGTGACAATTATTGACACATAGTGCTGGGCCCTTGGTACCATGTGACGACAAGTGCAGAGAGATCTCCAGATATAAAGTAATGCCTGTGCCGTGAAGCTTTTATAGTGAGCAAAGGCACTGCACAAAGCCAGTCCCACACTCTTAACCAAGATGATATTTACCAAAAAGAAGAACAAATCAACATCATTGGATAGCATCAGGGTTGCAGGTGTTATATCAGGGTTTTCCTTCTCCTAGAATTCTGCCTTGACAAAGGCTAAGGTGTCATCATGTATATATACATACACACATACATATACATGATATACAAGAGATGCATCTTGGAGCGATGACTACTCTTTCAACAAAAGCAGTGAAAGCAGTGAAAGAGCTCAAATGAGGCAAGGCCACGGAGAGGGGGGGGGGGGGATTCGCCCCGACATGTTAGAAGCCTTAAATAGAGGAGATATTCTCTCGCTGACTCGCGTGTTATGGATAGACTGGATCACCCAAGCAATGGCTATCGGGACTGATATTCCTAGTATTAAAAAGGGGAGATAAGAAAGACTGTTAAAGTGAAAGAGCGATCTCCTTGTTAAGCCTCCTAGGTAAAGTCTATGCTAAGTGTTTGGCAAAGAGATGCAGGGTGATTGACAAATCCAAGGTAGCTGATGAACAATAAGGACTTCTCCCCAGACGCAACACAGCCAACCAAATAGTCCCACTGTCGCAGGTATTCAAGAAATCGCCGGACTTTCCAAACATTAAACAGGCATATGACCGTGTTCTTCGGTACCTGAGATGGAAGATTCTGCATGCGCATGGGTTCGGTGGTCTGCTTTTTGCTATCCTGATGTCTCTATACGAATGCCCAAGTATTCATGGAAACCATTCAATATGGGACCGGACTGCGCCTAGGGTGAGTACTATCATGTCTGTTCATTATTTACATGAACAAGACGGGTGATTGGTAGTATCGGTAGAACGCTGGACATATTGCTTTATAGCAGAGTGTTACAGCCCTTAACTTCCTGAATTCAAATCCTGCCGACGTTAGTTTTGACTAAATTGCCTGCTGGGTCGATAAAATAAAGCAGCAGTTACGCAATGGGGTCGATTTAATCGATTTTCCCTTCACTTCAAATTTCTGGCCTTGTGCCAAATGTAGAAACAATTATTCACTTGAACAAGATTTACATGTGCAGCCAGGTTGGAAGTAGTATCATGACTGGCGGGTGTAAAATCAGTTGGCTAGAATTTGCAGACGACATAGTGTTATTTAACTCGACGGAAGGTTTGTTGCCGAAGGCTGCATGGGTAGAATGAAGATCAGTGTTACGAAAACAAAGACGTTCGTCCTCTCAAGGAATCCTGCACAGTACACTCTACAGGTAAATGGAGTTCCACTGAAGCAGGTACAATATTTCAAGTATATAGTGACGTTTTCAGGAATGATAGATGGCAGGAGGCTTCATTAAGTGCCAGAATTGCAGGAGCTCTTGCAGCAATGCGCTAGCTTCAGCATTCAAATGTCAGAAGAATGGAGGTAGGCGTAAAAGCCAAACTCACTCTCTTTAATTTGGTATGTGTGCCAACCCTTACCTATGGTCATGAATCTTGGGTAATGACTGAAAGAATGTGATCGCTAATCAAGGGGTCTAAATGGGATTCCTCCTAAGGGTCTATAGAGTAGGATTACTTGAGTGGGGGTGTAGCTTGGAAATCAGAAATGCATTCCAGGTGACCCCTACTTCTCTGAATTGAGAGGCCACGGCACCGATACTATGGACATGTCGTTAAAATGTCTCAGGAAAAAATCGTTATACAGATTTTACGGGCAAAGCCAAGCAGGAAGAAACCCAAAGGTAGATGTCAAGCAAAAAGGTTGCATAATATCCATGAGCTTGGTGGGTCTCGCTTGGCATGCAACCGGACCATTTAGAAACAGTTGCTTCTGACAGGACTCGCTGGAAGGAGTGTTTGAGAATTATGCCCATACGACCTTCTATAAGCAGTGAATATGTCTACATTCACAAGGCATTATGCATTGCTCGATGTGTTACTCATAAATTATTTTATTCATGCTAATATATATATATATATATATATATATATATATATATATATATATATATATATATTTGTAAGTGTGGCCGTATATGTGTGTATGCGCATGTGTCCTTGGGTAATTTTTTTATATGCCTAGGCATATGTGTGAATAAATTTAAATAGAAAGACACACAATCGCTTATATATATGAAAAGTGTCTTAAAAAGTCGGATAGTATTGCTTCATCGAAAGATAGAATGAGATATAAAAAAAGACAGCAGCAGAAGGGGGAGAATGGAAAAAAAAATGTTCGTAGAAAAATCACTCCTGTTCTCTCATCCATTGTTCTATATGCTACAATACTCCGCGTATCGGAATAGGTTACGGTGAACTTACAGTGTATAACAGTGCCCTGTTGCAATTAGAAGGTTGTGAATAGAAGGGAGTCTGAAGTATAAACAGCACTCACATATTCCTCCGTATAGAGAACAACATAAGACATTATTTTTATATATTTTAGACGTCATTGTGTTCACATCACTGAATACATAGTCCTATGAATCTGTGTAGGTGTGAATATTGTTATAGCAAATCGTCCAATTATTACAATATAATGTTCATTCCACAAAGATATTCGATTATGGCTTTCAGAGAATTTACGCTATGTAGTCTGCACTGTTCACACTTACATACATACATGCACAAACCCACATGACAGACACATGCAGAGAGAGAAACAGATAGACAGAGTAAGAGAGAGAGAGAGAGAAAGTGAGAGAGAGAAACAGAAACAGGCGGACATAAATATATATATATATATTATCTATATATACAAACGGGGGGTGGATTGGCAGTATCGGTAGAGGGTCGGACGCCATGCTTTCCAGCATAGTTACGTCCCTTTACGATCTGAGTTCAAATCCCGCCGAGGTTGACTTTGCCTTTCATCCTTACGGGGTCGATAAAATAAAGTACCAGTAATGAACTGGGTATTTGCTGGCCTTGTGCCTAAAGTAGAAACAATTATCTATATATACAAAATGTCTGTGTATAATATTTTATATAAATATATACATATATATATATGTATGTATATATATATATATATATATATATATATATGTGTGTGTGTGTGTAGGTGTGTGTGGGGGTGATATGTGAGTATGTGTGTGTGTGTGTATGTGAACATACATGTATATATAGGAGAGGATGGGAAGTAGGGAGTAATTGTGAGTGGGCTTAATAACGCTACTCATGCTGTGCTATACCTTTTCCCTTTCGGGTGGCTACGGTGCATTACACACACACACACACACACACACACACATATAATATATATATATATATATATATATATACAGTATATATATAAATATATATTTCCATCACTTGCCTCAATAGAGTCTTTTACATCTCATATCTTCGAATTGCTAACTCTACAGTGAATTCTACAACATATCTAATTATTCCATTATTATTATTTTGGTTTACAGACATTTGTGATTTTTTAATGTATTTATGTAGTTATAATTGTTTTTTTTATATTTTTATGAATTTAATATTACTGGCGTATGTATTTGAATGTTTCTTTCGCATACATATGTATGAGTATATCTATATATATATATATATATATATATATATATTTATATTGTTATACTTTGGGAGGGTCATGTTGCCAATAAGAAACACACGCACCAGTTGCTGTCACTTCAATTTATTATATATTTATAAATTTATAAATTTACAAATCTACAAACTTATAAATTTCTGGTTGGTTGGTTGGTTCCACAACCAGATAGTTGTTTATATTTCAGATAAAGAATCTTGCTAAACAAATTCAGAAACGATATATATATATATATATATATATATATATATATATATATATATATATATATATATATATATATATATATATAATATTAATTCAAAATATTAACAAAATAGATATTCTTGTGATCAATTATATTTTATTATACATATTTCAGAGGTACTGAGTTAAGTTCAACAGTACGTCCTCATCAGATAAAATAAGATGATGCATGACATACCCTGACACAGTAGATGGTTAAGATGCAGTCATGGTAGTGATTAATTTATGACAAAACTCAATATTTATACCCTAATATTGAGAACATGTGATAACATAATATAAACAATAGAGAGGGTGCGTGTAATAGAGCTTAAGAAATACATGGCATCAATATAACAGTTATACATTATATTTTTTAAACTACTGGAGAAAGAGGAGGGAAAGGAAAGCATAGAGGAAGAAACAGCTGATGTGATAATATATTTAGTAGGTGGCTTGAAAAAACAAATGAAAGATGATTAAAGAGAGAGACAAAGGGGAGTAATTTATGTTCAAGTTTATATACAGATTTCCATATATGCAACACATGTCCAAATTAATATAGTTGGCGGTTAATTTTCAAAATATTTAATTTAAGTTAGTTCAGAGTAATGAATAATATTTACGTTTTAAAAGTTAATAGGTATTTGTATTAATATTATAATTATGTTTAATTTCTAAAATTCAAATTTTATGTAAACAAATTTAAAGGATTTACGAAACACGAGAAAGAAAATATATATATAATGCTTTTATATCTTCACGAAGGTAATATTTACCAAAAATATTTATAATATTGAAAACAGTTTATATGATATAATTTATAAAATAATTATAGTTATAATTATTAAAGAATTTATTGTTAAATAGTTTGAGTGCCTAAAGTATTAACCGGCCTTATAACTAAACTTAAAGAGGTCCGAATTTTTAATTATATATATGTGTTGATCAAAAAATACAAAGATTATAATTTATTATTTGTTTATAATTGAGGTGATACCTTTCAAATATATATAATATAATACAATAATGCAATAATACAATATAGTAAATAAGTTACTGAAAATATTGTTCAAAAATATATAGAGTTAAAAAATGTTGTTAAATATATTGCTAAAGAATTAATGTTTTATAACAATTATTTTTATTAGTTTATATATACTATAAAGATATTACTCAAAACTATATGAGTCCTAATGATAGGGGCTAGATATAAAATAAATATACAAATAAAAGAAAATGAATTGTTTGCGAAACTTAAAGATGCCCAATATTAAAAAATATATTATAAATGCAATAGGGTTTTAATATAGTATACAAAAGATACATCTAAAGTATTTTAGCAAATGTGATTAAAATAAAATAAAATAAAATAAGTTAAATTAAATTATATTATATTAAGTAATCCATTATATAAGTTCGACCTTCCAGGGAATATCAAACACTTATAACAATATATAATCATTTGAGTGTCTAAATTATTTATAAATGTAACTACGATTATGTTATTACACTAGATAAAGATATTTGTACAACTATATAGAGATATTATTATAGGTATTAATGAAACGGTATACATTTAATAAAAAATAATAATTATAATCATTATTAGTAATGCTATAATTGTAGTTTTACCACCAGTGGAGAGATAGACCAATATTTGTCGGCTATTATGGTTTGTTATATTTATACCTAGATATATATAAAAAAATAAATGCAAATCTAACTTTCTGAGTCCCCTGACTGTTGAGTGCTTCCAATCTATTGTAAAACTCATTCTTTGATGTATTCATTGAACCTTGTTTAACTTTTAAATATATATATATATATATATATATATATATATATATATATATATATAAACTGTATATATAAACTGTATATATATATATATATACAGTTTATATATATATATGTACGTCAATACTCATCTTTTTCCATTTCTCCGAGGGTTCTTAACCCCACTATCAAGCTAAATAATTTCTTTTGCGCAACCGGTAACAATTTGAAACTAAAACTGAATACTAACTAATAATTATTACTAATTTATATTTATTCCTAATTAAACTATTTTTCACTGTCAAAAATTTGTCAGCATTTTCTTTTACTTTTTACTAATATATCACAACTCGTGTTGTACACCTCTATTTTTTTAAATATATATATATATGCATGCATTTACAAATGCATATATATATATACCAGCATACATTTTTTATGTATATATATATATATAGGGTATAATATATACACCGAGACGTGTATATAAAATAAGAATCTATATCTATACTACTAAAGAGAACCCGGAACTTAATGAAACCAATTTCTATATTTTCTCTCTTCTCTTTCCTTCAGTTCCTTATTTAGTACTTTTTCTTTGATTAATAAATTATTTTTATATTTTTTATGTATAACATTTTATTATAATTTAATTTATCAGTATTGGTTGTTTTTTTATATATTTTTTATATGTACATTTATTCAATTTTTATTTTTTTTTATTTTTCTTATTATTTGATATTATTATTTTTTAAAATGTTTCTTACATTTAAATATATATATATACATATATATATATATGTATATATATATATATATATATATATATATATATATATATATATATATATATATATATATATATAATTTAATTATATTTCTATTATATTTTATTTCATTAATTATATTTATATTCCATTTTAATATATATGTTTTAATTTTTTATCATGCATTTATTTTATTATATTTATATTCAATTTTTTTAAATTTTGTGTTATAATTTCGTTTTACTCCATTTTTATTTACAATATTTTTTTATATCCTTATATTATTGCTTTATATTAATTTTATTTAAATTTTATTATATTTAGTTGCTTATATTTTTATTTATTTAATTATTGGTTTGTGATATTAATTTAACGATAAATGTAAATAACGTCCAATGTTTGTTTCTGATAAAACTTCTAGAGTAATAATATCTGCAAACTGATGCATCCATTTAAATGTTTCTTTCATCATAATGTACTTCCGTTATCCATGTACACATTCACATATACATACATCCATTATTACACACCCACACCAACACACACACACACACAAGCATGTATATATATATATATATATACACACACACACACACATATATATATATATATATATATATATACACACACACATAATGTTGACTGTGCAAACAGGAAAAACAAACTCAATATATCGAGAGAATCATGTCTAATTCATTTCATTAAGCTCTTAAGCAATACCAGTGATTCGAGTGCCAGGTGCTTTGTGTATAATTCACCTTTTTAATTCCATATATATATATACACACCCACACATAATAGCAAATGGAATGCACACATACCTTTTTCTCGAAAGAAAATTGTCCATTCTTTCCTCATCTCGAATTCTCAAATTATATCTTTTGTTTAATCTTTTATTTCCCATTCTATCTTCGAATGAATGACAAGTATATCGAAAATAAACACGCTTTGCTCACTATATCGAGCGTTAAACTAATGTATTTCTTCATTGTACCATTTTGTTTGTTTTATTTTTGTTGCTTCCGTTTACTTTTTGCATATATATATATCAAACCCATGGCCTACATGTACCTATTCCACCAGAACTCAGCTATGTCAAACGGTGCTACTTTCAATATCTTCATAGCGTCCACGTAAGGATGATGAGAAATGTGTCCCGCATGTGCGATCGTGTAGGGTTAAAGTGACAATATACAACACTTTATCCACCGCAGGCGTTTCTCCGATTATAACCAAAGAGACATGGTCAGGGTGTATAAAGGAGCCATGGCTAAATTCAAACCATTTTGGAGAATCTGAATGGGATATGCCCACTATACAGGTGTAAATCATGTAATAGCATAGAAAGGAATAAGTAAAAGGTAGGGAGGCAACTCATTGTATGACAGTTAAAACTACCACATTGTCATATGCGTCGATGCAACCTTTTAAAAGAGCTTTAGAGAAAATAGGAGCAAAGTAGTAGAAAAACTAGCAGCTACCATAATATCCCGGATTAGTGGGACGTGTCCCTTTAAGAAAGCCCCGGTACTGATAGACACTGTATTGTCTGTAAGGTAAGCCCCCAAATAAACTGTAAATCGTGAAATGTAGTCGATAGGATAGGATGTACAGAGGAAAGTTGCAGAAAGAAGAAAACAGCACACATAGGAGAGACAGCATGTAGTAGAGGAGAGATATTACTGGCGTAAACTTAAGGAGGAATAAAGCTCAACAATTCTCTACCACCATGTCAAACTAAAGCACAATGGCTCACTAGATAACATAAAAATAAAGATCCTACCCACAAATTACGGAAGCCAGTCACATAATAGAAGATAGTTTTAGCATGAAGGGAAAACAGGAGTTGAAGAGTAACAGCCCGCAACTTATTGACTGAAGACAGAATACCGACACAAGCAAAAAAGAAGACACAAACAACAAAACAGCAACGGATAGAAACCCACACACACACACATAATACACACGTACATATGACAAACACAAACACACATACACACACATACACAGAGAGACGCAGGAGCAAATCTATTTACAGACACGATTCGCAAAAAATGCACCACAATAAAAGAAAAGACGGAGATGTTTGGAACAGGAAAAAGAAGAGGCAGAAAACAAATAAACATTGAGGAGGTCTCACAATGTGTGACGAAAGGACTTTCATAAACAGATGAATAACGAACAATAAATATGAAGTGAAAATTAGATGGTGTGTGTATTTCTTTCTATTGGAAATACTGGCAACCTGACTAACACCAAATATAACAATATAACAATATAACAATATATATATATATATATATATATATATATATATATATATATATATATATATATATATATATATATATATATATATATATATATGTGTGTGTCTATATATATATATATATATATATATATATATATATATATATATATATAAGTCTATATATATATATATATATATATATATATATACAAATATGTTTTATTTCTGAATTTGTTTAGCAAGATTCTGTATCTGAAAGCGTGTGATGAAACCGATATTGTTATACTTTGGGAGGGTCACGTTGCAAATAAGAAACACACGCACCAGTAACTTTCACTCCAATTTATTATAAATTAAATTATAAATTTAAAAAAAAATTTCTGTTTGGTTGGTTGGTTCCACAACCGGATGGTTGTTCATATATTGTCAAATTTCTTTCGTCGCACATTCAGTGACCTAATCAGTGACCGGGGATTCTTTTCTTTGTTTTGTGCCTCTCCTTTGTTCTGTCCACGCAGAATGTGTGACGAAAGAACTTTGACAATATATGAACAACCATCCGGTTGTGGAACCAACCAACCAACCGGAAATTTATAAAAAAAATGTTCATTTATAATTTAATTTATAATAAATTGGAGTGAAATCACCCTACAAACGTACCTAACCCGAGTCAATTTCCTGGACGTTACCCTTAACCTCGATAATTATCTGTACTACCCATACAGGAAACCAAAGAAGCTGCACTAAATCCACCGCCACTCTAACCATCCTAGAAACATCACCAATACCTGGTTGAAAACATCTCCCTCCGCAAATCTCTTTTGTCCGCTAATGAGCAGATGTTCGACGAACACGCGCCTCATTACAACCAGGCCCTCAAGCGGAGTGGCTTCCGGGAGGAAATATCCTTTTATCCAGCTTCCCTTAGCGGATCCAGCAGGCGACACCGCCGCTCACGCAACGTAACGTGGTTCAATCCCTCCCCATAATGCCGAGGTGGCAACAGCTATCGAGAAAATCTTCTTTAGACTCCTCGAAAAACACTTTCCACTACAACACCGCTACCACAACATAATCAACAAAAACACCATCAAACTCTCCTACAGCACCACACCTAACTCCGCACAAAACATCGTCTCCTTAAACAACAAAAAACTCAACCCCTATGGAAGAAATAACCTAGACATCAGTGGAGAGCCGACCAGGAGGTGTAACTGCCCTGATAGATCTACGTGCCCCCTCTACAACAAATGCCGAGAACGTAACGTGATCTACCAGTGCAACGTGAGGACGGACACCTCCAACAAAGCTTATATAGGATTAACCGCGTGTGACTTCAAGACCCGGCTCTACCAACACCGACATACTTTCCGAAACCCGGTCCGGTGACATACCACTACACTTTAGGGCCACATCTGGGACCTCCAAGATAATAATATAACCTACAATCTCACTTGGAGCTTACTGCCACAAACTAACTCTTACACGGGAGGACGCCGTCCGTGTAACTTATGCTCGGAGGAAACATTACAAATGCTGTTTTCGAAGGACCAACTCCTAAACAAGAAAGAGGAACTGGTAACCGCATGCAAACACAGATTGCGTAGGTCTTACCTCGACCTCAAACCCCATAACGACCCGGGTGGGTAGACAAGGGCTGATACCCCCTACTTGCCGAATAAGTTATGGGAAACCCAGTTTACTTAGGTAGATGTATCTCTTTTCCTTTCTTTTCCTCTATGTCTTCTTCTTCCCCCTGTCTCATCCTATCACTTCTTTCCACCCACTATTTTCTTCCTCGTCTGCTTTTCCCCTTAGCTTACCCCGATGCATCCCATCGGGCCTATGTAGCATCAGTTCCCCCACCCCTGTAATCTTAAGATAGAATTGGCCGAATACGTTATACTAACTACTTATAGCAGACGAGTTAAACCCCTTTAATTCTGTATCAGTTCTGGTACTACTCAATTTCTACAAGTTCTTTCTATTCTCAACTTATTAATCTGTAACTGTAAGATAGCATTGTGATTTTTTTTATTAATTTCTCACTATCTAATTTTATATATTTTTTTTTTTTATTATTTCTTTCTATTATATTTTATTGTCTCCTACTCTCATTCGATTTACCTATTCTATAACCTCCCTCCTCCACTTCATACTCTATCTTCAGAGTCTGCTGTATACATATCACTTTCAACGCTTGACCGCTCCTGTCACTCCCCTATTGTTCTACAGGCAAGTTCAGCCACCCCTACCTTCCACCAAATGCCATGATAGAATTATTTGTGTTTACAACAAATTTTAACCAATACTCTTGACAACTACAATCTTCCCATATGAGGAAGTACCCCCTTGAAAAGTTCGGCAATTTATTCACCAGGCTAAAAATTCTAATTTAGTCCAGAAATAGCCGTCAAAACGGCTTGAGCTCTGCCGTTGGTGTCATACTTTTCCTATATATATATATATATATATATATATATATATATTATATGGATAAATTGAGTTAGGAACTCAAAATAGTCTCTTACAACAAAATAGCTCTAAGAAAGAAATATTTCGGAGCCGTATATTATAATAGAATATAAAAGAATCAGGTCCCTTTACGATTTGAACACATATATCTATATATCTGTGTTCGCTTTTCTTTTATATTCTATTATAATATATATATATATATATAGGAGTAATAAGTATCGAGAGAGAGAAGAAGAAGAAATAGGCGATACATGTAGTTATTTGCCAATGGCATATGCAAAGGGTGCTCAATGCGTGTGCCTGTAGTGTTAAATATTAAAAGTGTTAATATCTAGTGGGCGAGAAAGTCACAGAGTGGATACACGTGGAGAAATATGTATAAAGGAGAACAAACCGTAAAAACATGTTTATTTAAAATAGCATCCACGTACGTTTCCCCCGAAAGGGCTTCTCAAAGGAATAACACTAAAAAGCGTTCCTTACATGTTTTTAGAAATAAGTTCACGTCACAGTTCATTCTTCGTAACAAAACATGTATTGATTTTGCAGTAGGTCAAGGGAGATAACTCTAACCGGTTAACCGGTGTTAGAGCAGCAATTCTCCATGTGACTTTTTATCCGTCATTACTTTGTAGTTGCAAATGTTTGTTTGCTGCGCTTGCCCGCCTGGGTCCATTTGTGCCGGGTCAGTGACGTATGGTTAGTTTCCGGATTGTTTTTGCAGCACCTGCCCGCCGGGGGTGTTAAAATTTGGTGCTGGGCGACCCATTTTACGGCTTTTACACCCCATTCGGGCGAAACATACGTAAGTGTTATTTTAAATAAAAATGTTTTAACGGTTTGCTCTCCTTTATATATATTTCTCCACGTATATATATATATATATATATATATATATGTGTGTGTGTATATTTATATATATATATACGAGATATAATACATATTTATTTATATATATATATATATATATATGATGATGATATATATATATAACAACGGAAGTGAGGCAAGGAACCAGGTGGACAAGAACGCACCAGAGTACTCGATACTTTGGGTAGTAGAGTGGGTAATAGGAAACATTTCAGGACCCTCACGGCAGAGCTCAAGCGGTTTCGACGGTTATTTCTGGACCCAGAAATAGCCGTTGAAACGGCTTGATCTCTGCCGTCGGGTTCCCGAACTCGTTCCTATATATATATATATATATATATATATATATATATATATATATATATATATATGCTAGAGTGAATGGGGAAAAAACGTATTTCTTCTTTGTTATGTTGCACTGGATACAAGTCATTAGAAACCAGTTCTTGAATAAGGAAGAAAGTTACATTCAAAGAAGGAAAATAAAAAACATCTTTGAAGAATAAAAACAAAGTGAAAGAGAAATAACTGCCGAGAAAACTATTGCTGTTCTGTTGTCACTACTATTGTAGTTGCTATTGTTGTTGTTGCTATTATTGTTGATGTTGTCTCAAGATGGCTGACGGCCATTCCTTTTTGGTTAAGATACTTCCATCTTCACTGATCAACTTTGTCACTACCAATATTATCTAGTGTTCCATTCTGCATTTTGATTGATTATGACAATCCTTGCAGTCGCTTTTTAAATTTATTTTATTTGTTTTTTGAAGTTCTCACCCCTCCTGACAATTCTTCAATATTTCCTGCTACCAAGCAGGTGTTGGCATTATTTGTCGTCTAGTTTCCTACAGTTAGTATATATTTCTATAGTATAAATACACACACACACACACACACACACACACACACACACACACACACACACACACACACACACACACACACACACACACACACACATATATATATATATATATATATATCCAAACGGAACCTGAACTCTTAAGGTCTGATTCCTGGGTATGTCACTATTTATAAAACAAATTTTTTATTTTATCTTATGAGGAGAGCGTACCAAATTTTTGGTACCCTTGAAATATATATAATAGAATAAATATGGTTTTATAAATATAGTTTCCATATATTAATATCATTGATACTATACTCCTGAAAACTTGTCGAGTGCTTCGAATCTTTTATAAATATATTCGCGGAATTACCAACAAATTAAACATCTCTTTGCTTATATATATATATATATATTAGTTTTGCGAGGTTTTTGATATGAAATCGTGTGTCGAAAGAAATATTGGTATACTTGGGGAGGGTCATATTTGTGTAATAATATTGCCAGAATTAATAACAGAACACACTCACTGTTTGGTTGGTTTTCGCTTCTGTGTCCTTTATATCGCTTAATTTAATTTATTCGGTCCTCAAAGTTACCACATCGTCAGTGGTGCTATTATGTTTCCTCCCATTGCATTGTATGCCTACGCCATCTTTATTTAGTCTGTTTATTTATTTATTTGTTGTTTTTTTCTCTTCTCTGCGCATGCGTTTGCGTGTGTGTATAGTGTTTTGTTTGATGTGTGTTCGTATTTGGGTGACGATGTTGCAGATGTGGAACGAAAGAACTTTGTTAGACTATATATATGTGTTTGTGTCTATATTCTATCTGTATTTTTGACCGTTAGTAAGTCAATGGTAACATTGAGGACCGAATAAATTACATTAACCGATATAAAGGACACAGAAGCGTAAACCAACCAATTTTGTTTAGTAAATGTTGTACCACATCACTCTGATACGTATCACTACGCGTATGACAAAAATTATTTTAATACACGCATTTCCCTACATGTATTCAAAATATATGATACTCATAATGCAGTATATATATATATATATATATATATATATTTGTCTACACACACACATATTCAATCTACACAGAAAATATCTCCGCATTGCAACCACCATAATATAATTAACACACTTGATTTAAGTGCTTGTATTTTTTATACAACACTCAGCATTCGTAAATGCTTGATACTTTTGCTTGTTCAATTTCTTTATATATGACTAACGCACGTACTGTTTCTTTAATTTTATTTATTTACTAGACACTTTTGTATTATCTGTTACATGTGCTCCACCAAAAGCTTTTAATTGTAATTTTGAATCTTATTGTACAATTATAGTATAACATAATATATGTCGCATTCATCCCACACTGTTGTCCACACTATGTAACTGTATGACTCTTCAGCAGAATAAAAGGTTGATTATATGTACAAACAATATTAATAATGCTCCGAAGACTCCAAGCCTACGCTTGGAAGAAACAATTGTCAGCAATTAAATGTTCTAACGTAGCTTTGATTCTTGTGTATTCTATATATATATATATATATATATATATATATTTACAATGAAGTAAACCAAGATTATAAAATTAAATCCATTTTTCAATATCTTCGATCATTTCTATACGAGTGATGATCGTACATGCATATGTAAACACCAAGTCTCTCAGAAACAATTAATTAACAATTATTTACACAAAATACAATACATAAACACCTGCATATCATCAGGAATTATCAACAGGGGTAGAATTAACCTAGATACTTATAACACAAGCTGTACCGAATGTTGAATATAGGCGATCACTTGAAGAAAAAAATTACTTGCTACTTAAATTGAGCTCAATTGTTAGTTTTATAGTTAAAATACTTATCAATATAAACCATCTAATCCACCAAATCATGCACCGGCCCACACACACACCTCAAATCATATATATATATATATATGATTTGAGGTGTGTGTGTATATGGGTGTGTGTTGAAAGGTAACACACTAGAGAGAGATACAGTGCGCCATCAATAAAACAGGGAAAACCAATTTGTATTCTAAAGTGCGCAGGATATCCATTCCTTTGAACACATTATTTACAGGGAACGCCGAGAGCCTATGGTTCCGTTAAAGTATCGTGATATATATATATATATATATATATATATATATATATATATATATATATATATATATATATATATATATATATATATATATATATATGAAGCCCAGAATCATTCGGTTTCCTAAAGAGAATATTAGTTTAATGACTCCATTTATACCATAAACGTGGTTTTGCCTTTGCGTGTATTTGTTCTCATCCCACCACATAACAACGTATTATCTTCGCATTTTTCCGTTCATTGCCAGAGAACGTCTTCACGAACCAAAGTATCGTCTTCCTGTTTTCCTTCGGTTGCAACGTTTTTCGAAATATTTACTTCTGCGTTAACAGATTGATTTTTTTAGTTTCAGCAGATCCCGTTAAGGGTGAAAGCAGCGATTCTTTGCTTAAATAATAACAATAAACACATATAAACACACACTAATAAACTAAGATAGAATACAATAACCAAAACATATACACGCAAACGCGAACACACACGCCAAACACTATACACACACGCAAACGCATGCGCAGAAGCGAAGACAAAAATAAATAATAAATAAATAGATAAAATAAAAAAGGCGAACACATTTCAATACATACAATACAGCAGGGGAAACATGATAATAGTACCACTGATGATGCTGCAGATGTGAAACGAAAGAACTTTGTTAGACTATATATATACATATATATCTGTATTGTTAACCGTTGGTCAGTCAGTGATAAACATTGATGGCCAAATGAATTAACTATGGAGATATAAAAGATGCAGAAGCGAAAACCAACCAAACAGTGAGTGTGTTCTGTTATTATTTCTGGCAATAATATTACAACAATATGACCCTCCACAAGTATAACAATATATATATATATATATATTTATATATATAGCCATTGAAAAGAAATATGGAGAATCGATCTAACAGCACTAGGGTTAGAGCCCCTAATTACACTGTCAAGGAGCAGCCTGGTCGTTATGACTCTGCTGGCTTAGAGCCACAGAGAGGGCCAGTGGATGATGGATCAGCTGTCTCTGAGACAAATATAAAGAATGCAGTTTTGTCCTGCAGAAGAGCCATCAAAATGGGCACTTTGAATGTGAGGACTATTCGAACGCTGGAGAAGAGAGAGGAGTTGGTACATCTGTTCGAGGAGAGTGGTATACAGATACTTGCGATCCAAGAACACAGGATTCTACACGATGAGCCTGTGAGGAGTGTGATGATCGGGAGGAAGAGCTAGCTCATCACTACATCGGCAGTGAAGAACACAACAAATGCTGCAGTAGGAGGAGTGGATTTTGTGTTCAGTGGAAAAACCAATCTGTTGGTGAGGGAAATAATGCCTATCTCCCCGCGAGTGTTGAGGGTGACCTTCAATGGAAACCCAAGACTGACAGTCATCTCAGCCTATAGTCCAACCGAGGGGGACAGTGATGTGAATTTTGAGGAGTTCCATGAGGAGGTGTGTAGAGCTGTCAACACCACTCAGGCACACAATATCCTGCTTGTTTTGGGGGACTTCAATGCACATCTGAGTAAGGAGGGCAGTGAAGATCCTTGCTGGTACTTCCATAACAACACCAACCGAAATGGAAGACTACTGAGAGACACCCTGCTGGAGGCGAACTTGATGGCGACCAACCTAAGGTTTAGGAAGAATCTGGGGAAGATGTGGACCTACATCTCAGATATGCACCTGTCCAAGTCCCAGATTGATTTCATTCTGGTGAGGAAAAAGTGGCGGAATAGTGTTCTGAACACGGAACCATACAGCTATTTCAGTACACTGGGTAGTGACCACCGGCTTGTTATGAGTGAGGTCCGCGTGAGCTTAAGAAAGAGCAAAGCTCAGCCCCGGAGAACAATCTATGACTGGGGAGCTTTCAAGGAAGATGATAAGCTACAGGAGAGGTTCACAGTGGAAGTGAGAAACAGGTTTAGTGCTCTGTGTGGAGAGTCAGAGGAGAGAGAGATTGGATGGACTGAGGAGAGTGTGACGAGGAGGTACGGGCACTTCACCAATGCAGTGGCGAAAGCAAGTGAAACCCTGGTGCCGAGGAAAAAGAACAAAGGGAAGCACGTCAGCTCTGCAAACCCAAAAGTGTGTGCAGCCAGAGAACACCTGAAAGCTGCCAGGGACCAATTCTATGCTGATCCTACGGAGGAGAGGATGGAGACTGTGGAGGTGATGAGGGAAGGGCTCTGTACCGGTTACACTGCGGTCAGAGAGGAGGCACTGATAGAGAAGATCAGAAGTGTGGAGAGAGCGGTTGACAGATCTGGATGTAAGGAGAGCTGGATGATCATCAACGAGATCACAGGGAGGAAGAAAAGGTGTTCGAGTCAGATCCAGGGAACGGGGCCCGAGGATAGGAAGAGGAAATGGCTAGACCATTTTAGGACCCTACTAGGAGAGCCACCCTCCACAGCCCAGAGCTCTGGGGAGATCAGGCGGCTGTTTGAGGAACTGGATGTTGAGACAGAGCCCTTCATCAGAGAGGAGCTTCAGAGAGCCAAGAGGAAGATCAAGGAGGGCAAGGCTCATGGAGAAGATGGAGTGGCATCAGAGGTGATGAAGAGGTGTGATTTTGATGATATCATCCTGGGGTTCTGTAACGGGGCACTGGAGAAAGGAGTTGCCCCGAATCAGTGGAGGATCAGTAACATCGTCCCAGTGCCAAAGAAGGGAGATCTCTCTAACACCAACAACTACCGGGGGATCTCACTGACGTCACTTGTGGCAAAGACCCTCAACGGGATGATTCTTAACAGGATCCAGCCTGAGATGGAGAAGAAGCTCAGGGACAACCAGAACGGCTTCAGAGAGGGTAGATCAACCACCTGTCACATCCTGATGCTGAGGAGGATATTAGAGGGAGCTAGAGAAAAGTGCCTACCTGCGGTCATGGTTTTCATTGACTTTAGGAAGGCCTTTGATTCTGTGGACCGTTACTGCCTGATGAAGATCTTACAGGCTTATGGAATCCCCAAGAGGATAGTGGACCTGATATCACTGCTCTACACCAACACCAAAGCCCAAGTCATTACACCTGATGGGATGACAGAGTTCTTTGAGATACTGGCTGGAGTGCTCCAGGGAGATACATTGGCTCCCTACCTTTTTATCATCGCAGTGGACTATTGTATGCGCCTTGCACTGGAGAAACACCAGGACTCTGGCTTTACTGTAGCACCGGCTCAGAGCAGGAGAGTTGGGGCGAAAAAGGTATCAGATGCTGAATTTGCCGACGACATAGTTTTGGTGACAAATACAGTGAAGGAGGCAGAGGATTTGATGCGGGAGGTTGAGACTGTGTCGATGAGTGTGAGGCTGAGAATGAATGAGACTAAAACAAAATATCTGGTAGAGAATGTTGAGAAGCCAGAGAGGATCACTAATGTAGGCGGGAAGCCGTGGAATTGGTTGAGGACTTCCTGTATTTGGGAGCAAAGATTGGGAATACGGAAGATGATGTGGTTGAGAGGAAGAGCAAGGCCTGGGCGGCGTGTCACAGCTTGAGATCGGTGTGGAAGTCGGACCTTCTTAGAGACCTGAAAATCCGCCTCTTCATTGCTGTAGTGGAGTCTGTGCTGCTGTATGGGTCTGAGACTTGGACACTGACCAAGAGACTCACTCAGATGGTGGATGGGTGCTACACGAGAATGCTGAGGATGGCTCTGAACATTAATCAGTATACACTGAGGATGAAAAACTCAGAGCTGTATGGGAGCATCCCAAAAGTCAGCTCAAAAATGACACAGAGGAGACTGAGGTTGGCTGGACATGCTCACCGACATCCAGAGTTGACATTGCACTCAGTGCTCCTTTGGGAGCCCCTACATGGACACACTAGAAGAGGAAGACCAAGGTTAACATATGTTGATGCCCTAAGGACAGACACTGGTCTGTTGGAGATGCAGGATATGGCAGCGATAATGAGGGACAGAGACCACTGGAGAGAACTCGTCCATGGATCTCGGGAATTTTACCCGCCTTAGATAGATATATATATATATATATATATATGTGTGTGTGTGTGTGTGTGTGTGTGCGTGTGTGTGTGTGTGTATGTGTGTGTGTGTGTGTGTGTGTGTGTGTGTGTGTGTTTACATGTGCATGTCCATATATGTAGATGCACCACATTGTATTCGTAGCTTATATTGTAAGAATGGAGGAGCAGATGGATATATGCTACGTTAATGGGTTGATAAAATAATTTAAATTTAAGTGGCCTTTAAGATTGGGTTATTAAGGTATTACTAATTTACTATCGTTAAGAAGTGTTCTTTAGATTAATTAAAATTCATTGGAACAGAAAGACATCTATTTTTATAATAATTATTATTTTAGAAATTTTGCGTGAGAAACTGTTAAAGATGCGAGGAGATCTATGAATTAAATCTAGTCAATGTTTTAGTTAAATTTTTTAAGTAACATTTTCCGTTATTAAACTTTAGTTAGCAACGTTTCAATTAGTTACAATTTAGTGGGAATTGGGGAGTTTTTATCATTCTAGTAATTAGTGTATTAGAGTTTTGAAGTTATAAACTGTTTAAGAGGTGGGGAGATGTATAGATTAGAACTACGAAAGTTTCAGTTAAATTGTATTATTAATATGTTGCAATATATGGTTAAAGTTTTGTGAGCCACATAAATTTAATATTTAGTATAATAGAAAGATTGGGCACTTTTATGTGAGCAGGCAAAAAGAATCTCAGATATTCTGTTTAGGATATGGAAGTTAGACTTTAAAATAGAGAGGTATTCCAATGGCACAAATTACCCCTTCGTGTTCCAAGTTGGTATGCTTGGGCAAATTTAAGAATTTTCCAATTTATGGAAAATTCTATATTGGCCTATTATACGTCCCATATATACCGATCTAATGAGGTTGAACTACTTCGCTTTTTCTCCCTAAAAGAGTGACGATGCACACAATCTCTAGATTTAAAGCTATATGTTCCTTGTCATTATTATAAGTTGATAGATTGCATTGGTTAACCTAAATTTTCAGTTAGACAATTAACGTTAAATGGGCAGGTAGAAGTTAGTTTCAGTTCCTGTTAAATATTAGATTGCTATTAAGGTTAGAACTTTAAGATGTATCATTGAGTGGAAGGTACGATTATTGTTGTTTGGACGATCTCTTACTTCTATATTACATTGGTTTGTATTATCATAAAACATAATATCTTATTTTCTTATTTTCATGTTAGGCCTAGACATAGAACAGTTGGCTAGATTAAGAGTAGTAACGTAAGATTTTTTTCGGTATTCTTATTTTTTATTATATAGCAACGGTGGGTTGGAGAGAAGTTTTTCGCTAGGATCTTAAAACAATAGATCTGGTATATTAGAAATTGTGAGCATACTAAATGGAAGGTTAAACCACGTAATGGGAGTAGATTAAATGTTATCTAGCACACTCTAACCTGGCTTAATTCCAAGCTGGTTATCGTTAAAAATGTTAAGCTTCAATCTACTTTTCCTTGTATAAACATTTAACTGAGAATTTAGTTAATTTAGTTCAGGCCGATTCAGGGTGTGTACGTTGTGACGGCCATTACAGTTATTACTGTTACAGTTATTATTCACATAATTTGTTTGCTCTGTTACTGTTATTATTTCTGGATTGGCAGTATCGGTAGAGGGTCGGACGCCATGCTTTCCAGCATAGTTACGTCCCTTTACGATCTGAGTTCAAATCCCGCCGAGATTGAATTTGCCTTTCATCCTTACGGGGTCGATAAAAATAAAGTACCAGTAATGCACTGGTTAATTGCTGGCCTTGTGCCTAAAGTAAAAACAATTATTTATTTTACACTTTGAAGGCGGTGGATTGGAAGTATCGGCAGAAGGTATGACCGCATGCTTTGCAGCATAGAGATACGGCTCTTTACGATCTGAATTCAAATCCAGCCGAAGTTAACTTTGCCTTTCATCCTTACGGGGTCGATGAAATAAAGTACCAATAATTCAATGGAATAATTGCTAGCCTAGTGCCAAAAGGCGAAACAATTATTTCTTTTACACTTGCTGTTCCCATAGTTTGTGTACTCTGCTTTGCCGCTATTTTGTATGGGTTTCTGGTTAGCTTGAGCTGTCCTGTATAATAGCGAATATTTGTTTGATTTAAGTGTATTTTTTTTGTTCAACCTTGGTCTATGTAGTGTCATATTATGCGAGATAATGTTGTTATAGTTTATGCAGACTACTTGGTGGCTTATCCTTATACACAACTGTATCATTATAAGCAGATCTGTGTAGTGCTTCATTGTAATATTGAGAGCTCTGATCAAAGCCGTCTTGGTTAAAGAAGAGTCTAGAAATGCGATTAGATACTGTGTAAAAAATAGATTGTTCTTCTATGGATGGATTGATAATGAACGTAGAATAGGAGTACGGCAGCGTTTTGTAAAGGTTTGTATAGACCACACTCTAGGTTTAAGTTTACTTCTAGAAAGTTCACTACACTATTATTAGTGTCGAAATATATTATAATTTTATACTCCTTAAACAATCTCTGCAAAAGTGTTTATTCAGCTCAAGGTTTCTAAATTGCTCTTCTAATAGTGAAGCTATTTGCAGTATAGCAATATAAGGTTGCACTTACCAATGAAACGGTCGTAAATACCAGGATAAAATCCTTCTCTTAATGCTTACCGGTGTTTTCTCTTTTATACTATATATATATATATATATATATATATATTTATATATATATACATATATATATATATATGTGTGTGTGTATATATATGTTGCTTAAACCATTTTGTTTGTTTACCCTAGCGTCCCCTTTATTTACGTGTCCCAACGACTTTTTTTAGCCGTTGCTCGCACCAACCTGAGGTATATGGTCTTTAAAGTGATGAAATGCCTATGACGGTTGGAAGACCACTGATGAAGGACAACCTTTTTCATATGTAACCCATTTGCAACGCCGCAGCTCCATTATTATCATATATGTATATATATATACACAGATATGTAATCGGTGCTTTCGAGAAAGCAACATCAAATATCCAGCCAGGAGCATATAAATGAATCAAAACAACTGAAGTCATTTTTAATTATTTTACATGATTTTGTGTTTATTCAGTTCAACTTGTAGCTGTATGCCAAGGTATATAACCTTTGCATAAGGGCTAACAATGAAATATGTATGACAGCAATTACGATTAAATTAAGAGAATTCTAAATTGTTGATTGTACTTCATGATTATATATATATATATATATATATATATATATATATATATATATATATATATATATATATATATATATATATATATATAGAGAGAGAGAGAGAGAGAGAGAGAGTCTGTTGTAAATTGGAGTACTAAATGCGCGAGCAGATGCATAATGTGTTCAGTGGTATAGGTATAATAGCGACTGCGGTAGGATAAAACCAATCTCTATAGGTGTTTATATAATTGTTTCTACTTTAGGCACAAGGCCAGCAATTACCCAGTACATTACTGGTACTTTATTTTATCGACCCCGTAAGGATGAAAGGCAAAGTTAACCTCGGCGGGATTAAATACCATTTAATATATACGTTTCTCTATGTGAGTACATTAATTTTCCACTTGAGTACAGTAAACGGATATGCAACAGATAATAAACTTGCACTGAATAACGAACTCTAAACAGTCATAATAAAAGAACACATCATATATATATTCGTATATATATATATAAACATATATATAAATATATAAGTAGAAGGGGGATTTAATTTGTTGGAAGTCCGACAAATAAAAATGTTTATAACTGATTTAGAGCACTCAACTGTATACTAGAGTAAATATTTAATGATATTAAATAAAAGGAAACTATATTTATAAAAGCATATTTATATAAATATATATATATATATATATATATATATATATATATATATATATATATATGTGTGTGTGTGTGTAAGTATGTATGTATACGTACATATATATATGTATACAGACGTACAGTAGTATGTATATATATACATACATGCACACATATATATATATGCACGTATCGGTTTACCGAACATTTATTATAATGCTCGGTTTGTTTGTTTGTAAACAAACAAACAGCCCGAATTACGCCGTACAGTGTTTAGGAAACCACGTCACCTTTTTGTTCAGCATTGACACAGGAACGATGTACTAGTTTCAAGCTTATTTGATATCGTCAGCATCGTATACCTTCCTGCCAAATGGTTGAACGTCTGAAAGTATATACTTTCCTTATGCATATTAACGGCTGAGCAGCCTAATTTGCATATCGAGTAAGTTCAGTCGGCCGGGCGCACCGAAAACGATAAATGGAATAGAATGAAACGAAATTTCATTTCTCACTCTTAGTACGGCACTTACTTAAATGTAAGTATGTATGTATACGTACATACGGTGCGCCCGGCCGACTGAATTCACTCGATATGTAAATTAGGCCACTCAGCCGTTAATATGCTTAAGGAAAGTATATACTTTCAGACGTTCAACCATTTGGCAGGAAGGTATACGATGCTGACGATAGCTAATAATCTTGAAACTAGTACATCGTTCCTGTGTCAGTGTTGAACAAAAAGGTGACGTGGTTGCCTAAACACTGTACGGCGTAATTAGGGCTGTTTGTTTCTTTACAAACAAACAAACCGAGCATTTTAATAAATGTTCGGTAAACCGATACGTGCATATATATATGTGTGCATGTATGTATATATATACATACTATTGTACGTCAGTATACATATGTGCGTATACATACATACATATTTACATTTAAGTAAGTGCCGTACTAAGAGTGAGAAATGAAATTTCGTTTCATTCTATTCTATTTATATATATATATATGAAAATATGGGTGAGAAGAATACTGCTGATTGCACATGGATAAAATGTTATAAAATGAGTCCCTCATCAGTGATTTACCAAACGATCATGGGTATTTCATCGCATTAAAAATCATATACCTCACGTTGGAGCGATAATAACTAAAATAAGTTATTAGGACAATAGAAACGCGTAAAGCGAGTGAGACAAGTAAACAGCACAGGGGGAAGCTAACCGAAGATGGAAATAAACATAAGCAACATAGTTATTCTTTCAGCATAAGCTGTGTGAATATATGAGCGAGTCAGAAAACAGACCTTTCGCTAGTGAATCCGGTGTTAGAAAGAATGAAAACCGTTTTCCCAGCGAACGGGAGGAAGAAAGAAGGGGAGAAACAGGGACTGAGTGAGTGGGAGTGCGAGGAAGAGGTCAGTAAAGAGAAAGAGTTAACTGACATGGTAGAGGGGACGAAAGAAAGTAAGCGAAACAGAGAGAACGAGGGAGCAGTAAGAGAGAAAGAGAGAAACACAGAATTGCAGTTTGGGTAAATATATGAAAATATGGGTGAGAAGAATACTGCTGGTTGCACATGGATAACATGTTATAAAATGAGTCCCTCATCAGTGATTTACCAAAAACAGATTAAAGTTCAAGTAAAAAATCACCCTCTTTGGATTTTAGTCTTCACATTTGTTATAATTACAATATATATATATAAACAGTATAGACCACTTTCGGTCTCGAATGACCATGGGATTAGCACATGGAAAGTTCCCCTCCGAGGCACACGTCCGGTCAAGATTGTTTGTGGTAAACCAGCAGTCGCCCATGCCACCGATGTTTTCTAAGGGAAAAACAATGGCTGGTACAGCTTGACACTAGTGACGGCGTAACTCATTTCTGCAGCTGAGTAAATTGGAGCAATTTGAAAATAATGTGTCTTGCCCAAGCACACAACGCATCAACCGCTACGAGAATCAAACTCACAACCTCCTGATTTCAGGCTCAATGCTTTATCTACTAAGCCGCGTGCCTTCACACACACACACACACACACACACACACACGCGCGCGCGCGCGCGCGCGCACATATATATATATACATATATATGTGTGTGTGGAGTTAGTTAGTTCCACAACAAATTAGTAAACCATACTTGAGGACTCGTGTCCTCATGTATGGTTTGTTATTTTGTTGTGGAACTAACTACATAACGAACTCGTCCTCTGGACTGTGTATTCTACATGCTAAGGATATAACCCCCCCCCCGTTTTTTTTTACCTATCTCTCTCTCTGTCTGTCTCTCTCTCTCTCTCACTCTCTCTCCCTCTCTCTCTCTCTCTCTATCTCTATCTATCTCTCTTGCTCTCTCTCTCTCTCTCTCTCTCTCTCTCTCGCTCCGTCTCTCTCTCTCTCTCTCTCTCTCTCTCTCTCTCTCTCTCTCTCTATATATATATATATATATATATATATATATATATATATATTTATATGTGTGTGTGTATGTATATATACAGTATATATATATATATATATATATATATATATATATATATATATATATATATATATATATCAAATAACAGAAGGCAGGACTGGTGTAAATCCTTGAAAGGTATATTATGCTATGATCATTTCAATGACCGGGTTCCATATGAATCCGGTGATATCATCAGGTATTCGAAATATAACAAAGGAATATGTAAAAACCAAGAGTCCGAAAAAAACAGCGACAGAGAGGACGACTGACCAACTAGCTGGCTTCACCTCGGCCAGTCGCCCTCAAAGTGATGAATACTCGATCTGCTAATGACCATCTGGTGAGGGGGCGAAGGCTAATAATGTACTACCACCTCTCCGTCAAAGAATAAAAAAGGGGAAGGAAGAAAGAAAGAAAGAAGAAAAAAGAAAGAAGTCAGCGTAAGGGTCACACTACAGTCAAGCTAGAAAACGCCCCGAAAAATGTTATTCCAAAAATCTATATTTTAACAAAGGCATATATAATGGGTGTCTGTATGGTCAAATATGTGAACAGAAAATTGGAAGGTTAAACTTATGTTACGAGTTATAGGATGAAATTAAATTAAAAGATAATAAATTGAAAATTGGAAAATAAATAAAAAATTATTTAATGAACTTACAATAAAAATAAAATAAGATAAACCAAGCACCACTAAAAATTCCAGCTTGAGGGAGAATCAAATTAGATTCTTGCAATACTTAAGGGACAATTTTCTTAGAAGTACCTTTTGATTCTTTCTCCCTCACATCAGTTCCCGTAGCACTGCACACCTCTGTCCTGCATTATTTAACATGTTTACTAGCTTTCCTTAATTTTGTATATACTTTTTTTACATTATTTCTTATGTTCCATTTTTTGTTGTTGCAGTCTTAGTGGTGGTGTTGTTTGTATCAACGTCCATATTGTTGTTGTTGTTGTTTTTGTTGTAGTGGTGCTGTTCTTGGTGATGGTGGAGGCGGTGGTGGTGGTTGTTGTTGTTGTTGTTGTTCTTCTTCTTCTTCTTCTTCTTCTTCTTCTTCTTCTTCTTCTTCTTCTTCTTCTTCTTCTCCACCTTGTTCTTATTTCCCTCCTCCACCTCCTCCTCCTTCTTCTTCTACTTCTTCTTCTTCTTCCCCGCCCCCTCCTCATCCTCCGCCTCCTCATTCTCCTCATCCTCCTTATCCTCATCCTCCTCATCCTCCTTATCCTCATCCTCATCCTTCTCCGCCTCCTTCTTCGCCTTGTTCGTTGTAGGTCGATTGAGACATAAATAAATAAATAGCTATCTCTGTACATTTGGTTGTGAGTACGTGAGCGTGTGTGCTTAGGTACGACTGCATTTGTATATATTTAGTCAGCCCGATGAAGTTGATCATAGTCGAAACATTAAAATTACTGTCACCGGGTGATTTACGTAAATTCTATCCTCTAATTATATGACAAATATTTATCATGTGTATTTTTTGCTTCTCTTAATGTTTGCACGATTATATATAAAACCCTACACACACAAACGCCACAACCACACAATCGTTACTCCACCATTACACCACCACTTTATTCCAGCAATACATCACTACAAAAAAACTATATCCCCATACCAGTTCAGTAAAGCATCACTACGCGCCCATTCCACCACCAGCCCAACACCACCACCATTACACCACCAACATCACTATATTGCCAACCACCAACACTACATTACCACCACCACCACCACGCCACTTCAACAATGTATGACTACAGCAATGCACCACATCAACTAGAGAACACCACCAACCCATTACCAGGAATGTCAGACTGGTACAAACCGATCAACGAATGACGATGCATGCAGAGTATACTTCGCTCCGTTGAATTCCATGGCTTACAAACAGCATATTGTAAAAAAGCAGACATTACCCATGTTTCTTTCATGTGTTGCCAGCTATTCTTGTAAGCAGATCTTGTGGCACCTTCCTATAAACCAAACTAAAATCATATTTTGCATATTTTGTATATAAACATGTATACATGTTTATATGTATGTATGTTTATATATATGTATGTATGTATGTATGTATGTATGTATGTATGTATGTATGTATGTATGTATGTATGTATGTATGTATGCATGCATGTATGAATGTATGAATGTATGTATGCATGTATGAATGTATGTATGCATGTATATACATATACATACATGGTGGCTGCCAACTCGTTTCGAGTACAGTCACTACTTTATATCCATGTAGGAGAACCCCTACCGATGCGCTGAACGTGTGTGACTTTTTAATCCAGCCAGCGACTTGAAAGCTCTGGTACAAACACTACACTTGTGACAATTATTGACACAATGCTGGGCTCATGGTACCATGTGACGACAAGTGCAGAGAGATCTGCAGATATAAAGCAATGCCTGTGCCGTGAAGCTTTTATAGTGAGCAAAGGCACTGCACAAAGCCAGTCCCACTCTCTTAACCAAGATGGTATTTACCAAAAAGAAGAACAAGTCAACATCATTGGATACCATCAGGTTTGCAGGTGTTATATCAGAGTTTTCCTTCTCCTACAATTCTGCCTTGACAAAGGCTAAGGGGTCATCTCTCCCGCTGATTTTGGATGGCCATTGACTCTTAAACGCTCCTTTGCCCTATTACAGGTTTTGATTTTAGTACTGCAGGATGTCCAAAGTCACCCTCCTCACCAAGAAACCTTGGTGTGGTTGCCAGTTTAGTCGCCAACGACCCGACCAGGAGACAGGTTGTACTGGGATACATGTTACCAGTAGCACCAACTGGTGACCTGACATACATACATACATACATACATGCATATAAGTATATATATATATATATATATATTGTTTCTCATATGTCTGGGGACAGTTGCAATGAATATAGTAAAAGACAGAAGTATTAAATGATGAGATATATTTGAGGAAAAATTCGGAATGTATAATCTTGAGACTATGTTTTACGCAATTCAGAGATGTTATAGTGTTATGGGGTCATTGATTGACTTCCCTCTCGAATATGCTCCATACGTAGTAGTCCAACAGATTCAGGTCTGAGTTGATAGGCAACCATATGTTTTGGATGAAGGGATCCTGGAAATAAATTGTAACATCTATTCTTAGGGTCGTCTCCGCCTTATGAGATGATGCAGTGTTTCGGTGGTAGGAGTAAGGTCTTCTTATCCTCACGTTCTATATTCCAGGTCTGACAACTCTTTCCAACATATTCTTATAGTCAGGACCATTGAGCCTTAAGCACTGAGAAAAGAAAAGAGGAGGCATGTCTTCAGCTCACGATTCTCACAATTAAAACATTGCAAGACACTTTGTGTACGTGATGTTTGGGTGGTCTTTAGAGTCTCAGTATAACTATTATTAAAAGGTTTCTCCCCCTTTGTTACGACTTTGGGTGTTCTGGTGTTATTAGGAACCTTAGCAGGTGTTTTACGTTTGGCTACTGTTGTAGAATCCCACCACTTTGCAGACCTTGATAACAATCGACCGTGCAAATTTCAGGAATAGAAAAGTGACTAAACCACTATGTACTGCCGTTAACGTAACGATCACAGCGTGTCTCTCCATTTCCTGGTTTAGCATGATATTTATGATCATTTATATAGTATTATTTATATAAATATATGCACATCTATCTATGTATATATGTATATAACATATAGCAATACTGACCGAAGGGAAATATGTATGTAATATACAATACACGGTTCATAATTAATATATAATGAACCATTTGGCTTATAGTTTAGCCGCTTTTTAAATATCAGACATATATCCCTACCGTTTGAAAACTAGCGCCTTATTTCAGTGTTGCTTGGTGTCTTGTATATTACTTTGTCATTGATAGCTTACACACTAACTCGCGCATCACATGTCATTAATATAACTCTCTGTGTTTTTCGGGATGATACAGCTTTTGAAAATCCCTGTCCTTTAAATCATAGATACAGTTCATACGATGGCTTCCAAACAGTTTCTGTTTACTTATCTTTACTCATAAATCCTGGGCCTACCCACCTACTAAATGCTATTAGCCCAAGATGCCAGGTAGAGGAATCAGATTTTAGATATTTTTAATTGCGAATCAAGCCTTCTAACCAATATCCCACACTGCATCCCCACACCCTACGCCCACACAGACATAAATACCTAAGCAATCGTCACTACTTAGAAATTGAAACGTTACAATAAGTCGGTAAATTAACAGTATCGGGAAAGTGTCGGACAACATGTTTGCGGCATAAAGGTACGGCCATTTACGTTCTGTGTTCAAGCCCAGCTGAAGTAGGCTTTGCTTTTCATCCCTATGGGTGTTGATAAAATAAAGTACTGGTGGCGCACTGGGGTCGATTTATTAAACTTTCCATCTCCCCAAAATTGTTGGCATTGTACCTAAATCAGAAATCATTCTGTGATACAAAGTAGCGTGCATTAAAATATTCCGTGTTTAAGGAGACTTTGAATTTACTGCTCTACGCGGTTGTTATTTTAGCACACTCGGGGAGAATTTTGTCATTTATTTTACCGTCTTCAAGAAAATAGAATGCTAATTCTAAATTATAAATTGAAGGAATTATTTGATCCAGAGTTTACGATTTAAGTTTGCCACCTTTGCTGGCACTGGTGCTGAAATGTGACGAGTCTTGAAACATACAGGTGAAATGGAGATAGGTGAATTGCTGGATAGGCAATTGCTGATCTTTAAAACAAACATTAACAAGTAAATTTGCTCTAGCTTGATAGGCAGGGATTTGTCATGGTTCAAACTGAAATATAAAATTCCTGGATTAATGAATGTCCCAAAGTGAGATATTACTTCTGGATCATTGGATCCGTAAAGAAGAAATTATTCCGGCTTATTGTAATTGAAAATAAGATTCTCAATACATACTACTTAATTTAATTTGCCGATCTGAGAGTGGGGTGCGGCCTAATTTGAAATCTGCTTGCTAGAGATGAATAACTGAGAGCTAAGAGTTATTTTAATCAGCTGTAGTAGAACAATTCCAATCATCCACCACCCACAGAACCTGAAATAAATCAATTATTGTTATTCATGTTATTATTATTGTTATTATTAAGAAATCATTATTATTGTTATTATTGCCATTGATATTATTATTATTACTATTGAGAGATTTACTCGAGCACTTGACGGGCATAAACAGTGTTTTAGAAGTTGAATATGTTCCAAGCCCGGGGCTAATTACACACAATTGAAATGCATTCCATGAAAGTGAATTGTACATGAGCCAGTTTCTCTTTCTCTCTTTCTCTCTCCCTCTTTCTTACCCCCTCTCTCTTTCTCTCTCTCTCTGTATATATATGTATATATGTGTGTGTGTCTGTACGGGTATATATGTATATGCCAATATATCTATAAATGTCCACAGACACACATATATAAATAGACATATATGTGAGGGCGTGAATGTTTGTTTGTGTGTGTGTTTGTGTGTGTGGTATTTATGAGTGTGAGTGTGAGTGTGTGTGTGTGGAGCATTGTGACCGTATTGGCTGTCACCGCACGCCGTGGTATTTCTACAACCTGGTTAAACCCTAAGTCACCACGCCATGCTGCAAAAGTGGCAACTATATATACATGAAACCATCAAATGCAACACATATAGCAAGATGAGGTAGCCCTATAAACCCTCTGAGATCGTGTTATTTGTGTATATATATGTATCT
Organism: Eledone cirrhosa; assembly: GCA_964016885.1. Lineage (NCBI taxonomy): Eukaryota > Metazoa > Mollusca > Cephalopoda > Octopoda > Eledonidae > Eledone > Eledone cirrhosa. The sequence goes on from OZ024742.1 coordinate 248,724,848, forward strand.
CTCTCTCTCTCTATATATATATATATATATATATATATATATATATATATATATACTAGCTGAGGTACCCGGTAATACCCGGTAGCGGGGTTATTTCCAATTCCCATTAAAATGCCCAATGCCTCTCAGACCAAAAATGATAACAAAATATAGGACAGATAATTATAGATAGATAGATTGATATACACAAATAACATTATAATCAAAAGCAAAGACAAATTCATTTGCGAAACAATAATACAAAAAAATATTGTTGATTGCATTGGGCAGGCTAAAAAATGTTTGTCAGAGAAGTTGAGTGTTGCTATAAGGGAAAAATAGAACCCCCATTATGGTGTCTTAATATTATTGAAATTTGCTGAAATTTTGTGAATAGGCATCATATCTTGCAATTTAGCTATTTAAATTTCATATAAATCGAAGAGAAAAAATTTCAGCGGGGTTTCGTGCCCCCGGGGTCCTTTTATAAAGATGAAATACACTTATCCAAGTACCCTGGGCTATGTAGTTTCAGAATATATATGGTTATGGAGGTCTATCTCCAAAACTATAGGAGGAGTTCGTGAAATCTTATTCATTTTATTGACCAACATTTTGTCTATAGGGGGTTTAACCGCCATTAGGGTATCTTATTATTTTGGGAATTTGCTGAAATTTTGCGAATAGGCATCATATCTTGTCATTTACCTATGGTTTAAATTTCATATAAATCGAAGGGAAAAAAATTAAGCGGGGCTTTTCAGCAGGGGTTTGAACCTCTGGGGAACCCTTTGATTAAAATGAAATATACGTATGAAATCAAATGGGCATGATCCCCACACACGTGTCAAGTTTCATCAAGATCGGTTTGGTAGTATTTGAGTTTTATGTTCACAAAAAAAAAACAGATAAAAATTGACATTTATGTATATATATATATATATATATATATATATATATATATATATATATGTGTGTGTGTGTGTGTATGTGTGTGTGCGTGCGCGCGTGTGTGTGTGTGTGTATGAGTGTGTGTGTGTGTGTTAGTGTGTGTGTGTACATATATATATATAGATATATTTAATCAATAACAGAGATAGTTTAAAGCTAAACTCTGACTGGTATCCATCTCACTCATATATATATATACCAATAATTTTTCTGCATATGCTGATACACTAACTTCGATTCTACTTACGCTATTTAAACTCAGCTGCCTTATTTCTGGAATGCAACACAATACGAAAGAGACATCGTAAGAGCATCGAGTGTTCCGTCCGGCGCGCCGCCTGCAGCTAGTTATACGCACCTACATAGCATATACGTATAATATATATATGCATATATGTTACTGATGAATGAAGACGGACATAAGTATCAAGCTCTTCAAGAAACCACTGGTAAATGAATTAATTATTTTATGTTGTTTATTACATAATTATATAAATATATATTTATATATATATATATATATATATATATATATATATAAATATAGTTATGTAATAAATAACATAAGATAATTAATTCATTTACCAGTGGTTTCTTGCAGCGCTTGATACTTATGGCCGTCTTCATTCATCAGTAAAAAATGTTATTATTGAATGCGATATATATATATATATATATATATATATAATATATAGTAAGAAACACAGTAAACCGTGTGTCTAAAATTACAAGGGTTGAAAAACCACATTTGTTTGAAATATTTAACCAAGAAGCAGACAGAATGATAACATATACAAACCGCCTCAATAACCATTATATCTCTCGGACAGATTATCCCTAATCTGTTTCGCCCTGAGTGTGTTTGTAACAGATAATCCTGGGCTTCATCAGCGAGAGATTCTGATTAAATGCCACAAACACTATTTGCCAACGTTCACACAGAAAGATGAATTTGTCACCTCGTGCTCCGCTAGTCAAACGTGGTAAGCGTGTATTAAATAGAAATAGAAATAACAGTCCAACACACGCAACTTAATAAGCTCAACTTGTGAGGGAGCAGAAATATATGAAAATTAGAGTTAACACTCAATTGGAACCCTGCAACTATTAAGCTCCAAGTATAAATACTGAGCTGATAAATAATATATAGTAAGAAACAGTAAACCGTGTGTCTAAAATTACAAGGGTTGAAAAACCACATTTGTTTGAAATATTTAACCAAGAAGCAGACAGAATGATAAAATATACAAACTGCCTCAATAACCATCTGTCTGCTTCTTGGTTAAATATTTCAAACAAATGTGGTTTTTCAACCCTTGTAATTTTAGACACACGGTTTACTGTGTTTCTTACTATATATTACTTATCAGCTCAGTATTTATACTTGGAGCTTAATAGTTGCAGGATTCCAATTGAGTGTTAACTCTAATTTTCATATATATATATAGTTTTTGGTAGTTAAAACGTACGACGAGCGCTGCTAATTGTATTCAATTGTAAAATTCTAATCGCAAGCATCTTTTTAACTACACTTGATTTGTTTACATATATATGGCTTTTAATATGAAAGCATTTAATTTAACGGAGTAATACGTTGCTACAAACGTTTAGCTAACTTACCTCGAAATTAAGAGGTGTATGTATGTATGTATATATATATATATGTCAGGTCACCAGTTGGTGCTACTGGTAACATGTATCCCAGTACAACCTGTATCATGGTCGGGTCGTTGGCGACTAAACTGGCAACCCCACCAAAGTTTCTTGGCGAGGAGGGTGACTTTGGACATCCCGCAGGACTAAAAACAAAACCTGTCAAAGGGCAAAGAGCTCTTAAGCGTCAATGACCATCCAAAATTACCGGGAGAGATGACCCCTTAGCCTTTGTCAAGGCAGAATTCTAGGAGAAGGAAAACTCTGATATAACACCTGCAACCCTGATGGTATCCAATGATGTTGACTTGTTCTTCTTTTTGGTAAATACCATCTTGGTTAAGAGAGTGGGACTGGATTTGTGCAGTGCCTTTGCTCACTATAAAAGCTTCACGGCACAGGCATTGCTTTATATCTGGAGATCTCTCTGCACTTGTCGTCACATCGTACCATGGGTCTAGCACTATGTGTCAATAATTGTCACAGGTGTAGTGTTTGTACCAGAGTTTTCAAGTCGCTGGCTGGACTAAAAAGTCACACTTGTTTAGCGCATCGGTAGGGGTTCTCCTACATGGATATAAAGTAGTGGCCGTACTCGAAAACGAGTTGGCAGCCACCATATATATATATATATGTGTGCATGTATGTATGTATGTATCTGTGTATGTATATATTTATGTATGTTTCTCTTTCTCTTAATTTCTATGTATGTATGTATATAGGTATGTGTGATTGTATGTATGTAAGCATGTATACATATATGAATGTTTGTTTGTAGGTATGTAGGTATGTATGCATAAGTGTGCGCATGGGATTCAGCCCTGAGGGTTATGATCTCATGTTTGCATGGTTATAAGTTCGATTCCCGTACAAGGCACGGCATTCATTCCTTGAGCGAGACACTTTATTTCAGATTGCTCAAGTCCATTCAGATCCTTAATACTGGGGGAGTTCTTTATTAATTTGATGTTGAACTCCTCGGTCGAAGAGTATGGCTTTCCATGTCAATCTACGTTCTCTAATTTCCAATTTTTCATGAAGCCTTTAGAGAAGCAGATGTTGATTTGTTTCGGTATATTCCGTAAGAATTTAATGGATGCCATTCACACAATAGCACTTAAGGTAACAATAGACACGAACTTCTATAATGCCAATTCCCTCGATATTAGCTTAGACTCAATCACATGATGAAAAAACCATATGAGAAAACTAATGAAAAATTAAAATATATTAACATAGTATCTTGACCCCCACAATGTTGTTAAAATCATCATAATGTATAATAGCAGTTATAGGATCTGAAACCTCCCAGCCTCTAAGGAGCTATTGAATAAGCTTGCGCCATTCTACAATAATACACTCATAGATTGTAGCTTCAAAGACAAAAAATTAAGTACGAACCCAATCAACTCCATCGCAAAAAATACTAATAATTGAAACTGAATATTTACCTGGCTCCATCCTATTCTTCTAACGTAAAAACAAATTAAGGTAAGAAATTCCAAGATCTAATTCATAAACATTTACCAGTACAATGTGTTCCTCTATTTACCTTTATAAAGTACTGTTATTTGTACACTTTTATTTTTTTTACGTGTTCTAATTCCCTATAGTTGTCTAAGCACAGCTTGATGGAAGATAATATTAGAGAAAACCAATGAAGAATGACATGATGCTGAATCAAAACAAAAGCAATATATACAAACACACACACACCGACCACAAGTAAATATGGAATGATACGCGACGCCATCACTCCCTACCCCACCACAGCCCCGGCGGTCAGAATGGAGAAATGGAGAAGGCGTTTCCCCGAGGACAGCAAGGGAGACGCGCTGGAAAAGCCACTGCAACCCGCGGGGCCCACACCTGCGGCTGGCCAGCTCAGCGCCTATGGTGATGAGTAGGGAGGTAGCCCTAGGGCCAAAGACACCAGAAGTCTCCACTGCCAGGGGCACAACCACAAACCTATCGGAGAGCGACCGGTATTTGAGGAGTTTAGCCCCCTCAGCCCGACGTGCAGCAGAACCTGGGTTAATAGCAGACTGCACCAGGTTGCGGCTGCAGAAAGTGTCTGTGCAAGTAGCATCCCAGACGAGGGGTTTGCCATCGCAGAACGGGAAGATGGTCATGTCATCTGGCCTTTTGCCGTTCCCTTGGTCCAGCCCCACCGGCACGAGCTGGGAAGGGAAGCCTGCAGCGTCCAAGCCATGCTTTATGCCCTCGTTGAGGGCAGATATGGTGTGGAAGGCAGCCGGCACTGTGGAGATAGGAAAGTGGGTGGAGGCCGAAAGTGTCTACGGTGGATCCGCAGCGACACTGGTGTGGCTCGCAGATCCGGAGGCCGAGCCTCAAGGAAACGCCAATGCGCAGGCTATTATTGTCTAGCTGCGTACCAGTGGAGAGGGAGGGCAGGCCATAGAGCCAGACACCACTGTGGCGTTTGGAGGTCACACGAAAACAGGCAAGGCGGTGCTGGTCGAGTTGGCGCGTGAGCCTGTCTGAGGCCAGGCTTCTCTGGATGGCATCCCAGTACAATATAGGTAAAGTAAAATATTCAATCGAAGTTTTCTGACGATATCCTAATCCTGCAGCCCTTCTATGTGCTCGAAAATTACCAACTTAATATAAATCCAGACTGCTCTTGCAGGATTAATGAGAAAGGCCATCTACAACACCTGTGTAATATACAATTTATCTTTTGAAAGGCAGATATCATACATGCTGCTATAGATAATACAGGTTTCAGTTAAAGATGTATGGTGCATGATCGTTTTAAAGAACGAGTTTACTTGCATTCTACACTCCTTTAGATATCCTGAAATTTGAACCAACACAACCCTGGCGAAAATAATCTGACAGTTAAAGGATAAAAGAATCCCACATGAAATAACATGGTAAATACTTGAGAATTCCCAAACTTAGAAGATCAATATAACAGATGCTACTTCAACCTCATTGATAAATTTAAGATTTTACAAATTCTGTCTTCTGCAAAGAAAATAAAAGTTAACTCTAAATTTGAGCTATTTGAAGGATGTTTACATAAAAAAAGACATTTGTATTGATACATATTCTTAATATACAAATATATATATGTCTTCTACATTCATATGGCACCACGCACTTCCTATTCTACTTCATTCCCACTATGCAAAATGCAATCTGTATGTAAAATATATACATGAGTGTGCGTCCATGTGTTTGTGTGTTTGTATGCATGTATATATATATATATACTGGTGCTACTGGTAACATGTATCCCAGTACAACCTGTCCCATGGTCGGGTCGTTGGCGACTAAACTGGCAACCCCACCAAGGTTTCTTGGTGAGGAGGGTGACTTTGGACATGCTGCAGGACTAAAAACAAAACCTGTCAAAGGGCAAAGGAGCTCTTAAGAGTCAATGGCCATCCAAAATCACCGGGAGAGATGACCCCTTAGCCTTTGTCAAGGCAGAATTCTAGGAGAAGGAAAACTCTGATATCACACCTGCAACCCTGATGATATCCAATGATGTTGACTTGTTCTTCTTTTTGGTAAATATCATCTTGGTTAAGAGAGTGGGACTGGCTTTGTGCAGTGCCTTTGCTCACTATAAAAACTTCACGGCACAGGCATTGCTTTATATCTGGAGATCTCTCTGCACTTGTCGTCACATGGTACCATGGGCCCAGCACTATGTGTCAATAATTGTCACATGTGTAGTGTTTGTACCAAAGTTTTCAAGTCGCTGGCCGGACTCAAAAGTCACACTCGTTCAGCGCATCGGTAGGGGTCCTCCTACATGGATATAAAGTAGTGGCCGTACTCGAAAACGAGTTGGCAGCCACCATATATATATATATATATTTCGATAATGAATACCACGAACTTGCCAGTCACGTAGGTCTGATATTTCATTTCGTATTCAAAGAAACACTTTAAACGATTAATCGTTTGATTTGTCCAGGTGTATTTTTCTCAACTTGTTAGTTCTATCGTTGTATTGTGTGTTAGATTTGCCTACCACAATGTTCGATTTGTCAAGCTATTTAAACATATGTTATTACTCTAAGGCCCTAACGTATCGGGTGCTTTGTTAATTCATCATTTCATATAAGTAGGCTGAATTTACTTGCAAACCGCCAGAGATTCGATTTTACTAAATTTCCAATTATATATATATATATACATTCGTGCTATTAAGGTAGACATGGCCTGGACCAATACTGGCCGAAACCTATCAAAGTTATCAAAGTTATATATACATATATATATATATATATATATATATATATATATATATATATATATATATATATATGTATATATAACTATATATATATATATATATATATCATAAAACATGTCTATAGAATCACCAGATAAAATATATACCATTTCCTCTCCCAACTAGCATAATTAACCTTTATATATATATATATGTGTGTGGGGGGGGGGTATGTGGACGTGTGTGTGTGTGTGTGTGTGTGTGTGTGTGTGTGTGTGTGTGTGTGTGTATATGTGTGCATGTGTGTGTGTGTGTGTGTGTGTGTGTGTGTGTGTGTGTGTGTGTGTGTGTGTGTGTGTGTGTGTGTGTGTGTGTGTGTGTGTGTGTGTGTGTGTGTGCGTGTGCGTGTGTGTGAGCGCGCGTGTTTGTGAGTGTGTGTATATATTTGTTTGCAAGATAAGTCCTTACAAATAACCTTGTTGTTAAATTTCTAATTCACATATAGTCCAGTCTTTCTTTCACATAATTAAACCTCGTCATCTTTCGTACATAATCCAGCGATTGTCGACCACATACAGTAAGCAATGTGAGTACCCAATCTTCACATTCCGTACGATTAATTTATAGTGTTTATATTATCGTTACACTTGTCAGAGCTGGATGACGCATTGGGTAAGGCATATATTGTTATTCAAATAAATATTACCACAACTGATTAATACATTGAACCTTTAGCCCAGCTCAATGCTATAAAATCTTTGTAGCGATGACATATATTCTAAACGATAACATTATTTGATGCTCGATTTCACAGCTAGCTTATCACTGACCCAATGTTGTTCGCCATATATTCTGATAACATAGAAAATCCGGTCTTTCTTTACACTTAAAATGACAAACGTGGAATATTTATGACAGTGCTCGGTAATATCCAATGAGGGTTAAGCATGCATGGTTAATTAAATTTGGTTTCTAATTAAGATTTCCATCTTTTGAAAGAACTTTAAAATCTTCCCCTTAACTCGTTAATTATTTATACATTTATTAATTTATTTATTATTTTTATTGTTATCTTCAACATTATCATTAACATCATCATCATCATCATCATCATCATCATCATCATCATCATCATTATCATCATCATCGTCATCATCAATCATCACCGGCGTCATTACGATCAGCTTACACAGTACCACTGGAATAATTGCTGGCCTTGTGCCAAAAGTAGAAGCAATTATTATTATTATTATTAGTAGTAGTAGTAGTAGTAGTAGTAGTAGTAGTAGTAGTAGTAGTAGTAGTAGTAGTAGTAGTAGTAGTAGTAGTAGTAGTAGTAGTAGTAGAGCAGCAGAAGTTGTAGTAGTAACAGTAGCACCAGTAGTAGTAGTAGTAGTAGTAGTAGTAGTAGTAGTAGTAGTATCATTGCTGCTATTATTGTTTGTATTATTGTTGTTGTTTCCCTTCGTGTTGTAATTTACTAATTAGTAGATAAGATCCTCTCACTCAGCATTTAGGGTTACCAAGTCCCTGGTTTACTAAACAAAATATATGTGAAAGTATATAAATAAAAATGTGAAACAAAAAATAATAAAGTGTAAGACTAAACACTGCGATACCAATCATTGGAAAAGATTGACATTAAAGTGCAGCATAATATATTCCTATAGATGACAGCAATTGCAACGATTTCTTCTTTAGATATCACACCTTAACCCACAAACTGATCCATCCTTTCCCTCCACCCGTTCTCTGACTATTTTATCTTTCTCCCTGTTTCACTATCTGTCTGTCGTATCCAACCGAGAGATATCTTCCTTATCTTTCTCTATCTCCCTCTCTCTATCCTTTAATCTGCTCTGCTTTTACGATAAAATTGTTCGAAGTATATATATATATATATATATATATATATATATATATATATATATATATATATATATATATATATATATACAATATATATATATATATATATATATATATATATATATATATATATATATATATATACAATATATATATATATATATATATATATATATATATATATATATATATATATATATATATATATATATATATACAATATGTAGAAAAGATAACACACTAGAGAGAGAGATAGTGCGTCATCAGTCAAACAGGGAAAAACCACCAGTGTATGGAATCTATAGCCTATGGAAGGCAGAGTAGACACACAATAATTAAAAATATAAATTAAAGTGTAAATACATACCTCTATAACTATATAACACACGTACAAATACAAAAAGATCTGTTTCGCCAAATAGGTTGTTGAGAGAAATGATTAGCCCAAGGTTCATCAGCGTGTGTAAGGCTATACATTTCAGACAACTCTAAGAGAATCTAAAGTGACCGTCCAGCCACACGTGGGAGAGAGAATTCACAACGTGCCTAGGGCAGCAACCAGTGATCTCTGCTAGAAAGGGCAGCCCAAACCACTCAGAGAAGTGTGCTCAACCAAACAGAGAGAGAGGAAAGACTGTTATAAGGAGCGAAATATCACGATAAATTAAGGGAGCCATAGACTCTCGCTATTCCCTGTCAGTAATGTGCTCAAAGGAGAAGGAATCCCGAGCCCCTTATAAAACAATATGTAGAAAAGATAACACACTAGAGAGATTCCTTCTCCTTTGAGCAAATTACTGTCAGGGAATAGCGACAGTCTATGACTCCGTTAATCTATCGTGATATATATATATATATAGTTATGTAATAAACAACATAAGGCAATTATTCCATTTATCAGTGGTTTCTTAAAAGCAAAAATGTTTGCTTTCAATCATCAGAATGAAAAAATCCTGGTCTCTTCTCTTTTAAATCTACACTTATTTTTACCTTTTATATTATTAAACCAAGAAATAACAGAGGAAGTATTTAACCACTGTGATAGGTCAGTGTTAGTTCTAATTTGGAGAATTATTTTTCTTAAGATTTTTTTACTTGCAAGGCCAACTTCGGATTTAGCCGGGTTAATCAGTCTACAACTAGGTCGATTAGTAAAGTCCAATTTATGGTCTTTAAGGGTAATATATTCTTTACTCTTAGCTAGGCTTTCAATCCGGTTGTCTATTTTTAAAGAACTAGCTAGTTCTTTAGCTTCTTTATTAATAGTATTGTAGGTATTATTATTAGTTAATTGATATTTGTTGGTGATACTATTAGTTAAAAGTTGGTTATACAAAGTACTATTAACTTCAAAGAGATTTTTAGTTTTATCAGAAAGAACAAAGGTGTTTGTAGAATTTCTAAAATTAGAAATATCGTTAGACAGTTTAGTTTGAAAGTTATTATTGTACTTACGAAATTTGATATCACTAATTAAATTAACAAGGTCTAATTCCAAGTTGGCCATGTCTTTAATTCTAGGTGGATATTTACGGGATTTTATGTCAAAACAATCATTAGTATCAGTAAAATCAACAGGTGTAAGTCAACAGGTTGAAATTAACATCGTTTATTCATATTCGCCGTTAAATATATTTCGGTGATAACCATTATTCCCATTATTCAACAGCCAGAACCTGAACAGAAATAACAGAAAAAACATAATGATGGAACAATGTTTACCACTGTTATTTCGATCTTTTGATATGCCCAATCTCGAAATATGGTGTTATTTTCTCACCAGATCTTTGAGAAAACACCACCATGCTGGGCGTACCAAAAGATCGAAATAAGCAAGGTAAACGTTTTTCCATCATTATATTTTTCTGTTGTTTTTTCTAGCTGTCTGATGAGGCCATAGCTGTTGAATAATGGTTATCGCTGATATATCAATAAGTTAATATTAACCTGTAGACTTACACTTGTTGTTTTTAGATTACTCCAAAGTAGACAGTCCCACCTGCGCACCTCGTTGAGTGCTCTACTCAGCATACTGAAGTGTCTGTAACTAACCATATAGTGTGTGTGTGTGTGAGAGAGAGAGAGAGATATGTGTGTGTATATATATATATACAAAGAGAGAGAAATTCTCCGTCTTGTTCTATTTTTCTATTGAATTATGTACTATATGATCGTGCACGAATGTTAAATGCCAACATATAGACCGCCTTTATTTGCATATATATACATCCTTAAATGTGGTCATAGTCACACTGAGAAATTAATTCATGCGGCCTATCTTCTAGTATTTCTCCGTTGACAGAAAAAGAACGATGAGTCATTGAGAATATATCAAAATCTATTTCCAAATAGAATCAGATCGTTTACCGTTTATCATTCTGCAGATAAATACGTAAAAAAACACACGTTAGCATGTACATACTTTAGCATAGATCAGTTAATTTGTTTGTATACGTGTGCATTTAGATATGTGTATTGTTTCTGTCCTACATTTTATCCATTTCCAATGCAAGGTCCACCAATGGATGCGACCGAGTTATAGTTCTAGTCGACATATAATTCTAACTGATATTGGAGATTTATCGCTGTTTTTCCAGCCATAACTTCATTTTATCCTGTTATAGAAAACCCAGAGCTAGTAGGTCGAGGTCAGAATATAAATGAACCGGTTACGGAAATTCATTCCACTTGAGGTTCATATAATTCAACCAAACAATCGCTGTGGTCAGGTATATTATTTATCGAACCAATTAGGATGGAGGCAACGTCAATTTCAAAAATAAGCGAGCCGCATCAAATGCAAAAATTCATTCTGTCTTACGCTCTACCGATGTATTTTTATTTATTTAGCATATGAAATCAGTAAATCATTTTCCAAACGATAGGAGTAATATTTTAGAGAATAAATACATACGTGTATATGCCCACATAATATATATGAACGTCTTTATTAACATATATGTAAGGGTATATATGTATGGATATATCTGCTTGTGGATATGTATGAGTTAATAATGAGTTACCAATTCAAATCAAGACAAATGATAAATACACTAGATATACAATTCTAATGAAGTTACTGTATAAACTAATAATATTCATGCCTAAAAGGTTCGTTATTTCCCTCATCTAGTCGACATTTTCCTCCTAGAGTGTATATCTCCTCTTAACTATCATTCATAATACCAGAAAGGAGAAAGGTGTATTTAATTTCGTTACTGAAATGTAGAACATTAAATAGTGACAAATTTTCTTAGTCTCTTTTATAAATGTTATTCTACACAAAGAAAAACCCACACTGTACGTCCTGTATCATCTTTAATGTTTCCTGAATGTGAGCCTTGTGTTGCTAATAAAGAAATCAATATTACACACCACAGGTTGCTGAACATAATTTGTTGATGAACGAATTTAGAAGAGGTTCTTACACATAAATACCGTGTTTTTGGAGAACATTTTGAAGAAAAATGATTGTCTTATGCAGCTCTACTCATATATAAATTGTTTGTGTAGTGTACATATTTCATATTATAAATACTATTATATCAATATATTTGGGGTAAAAGTATATTTGTCTTATCCCACAGAAAATGAGGTAGCTTCAGACGAAAAAAAAAATCTATTGGATTCTTCAATCTAAAGTATGCATTAGAATAGTAAATTCGGGGTGCCTAATTTATTGAAATGTGATAGCTGTATACGTAAGGTTTTCAATGGCCGAAGACATAATGGGCGAATCAAATTGAATAACGTAATGCATATACATTAAATTCCAGATGAATTAGTAAGGAAGACGTCATGAAATACATACGATATTTAAACCTGACATAGACTGTCCCTCTCCACGTCCGAACGTAGCCAACTTATTTTAGAGAATCAAGGATTGGAAGCGAGAAAACGAGAGAGCGAAAGAGAGAGAGAAAGAGAGAGAGAGAGAGAGCGAGAGAGAGAGAGAGAGAGAGAGAGAGAGAGAGAGAGAGGGAGAGAGAGGGGGGGTTGACTGTCGAAGGAATGTTGGTTAAGAATCATTCGAAGTACTTAACTAGTCTTATATTTATCAACCTTCAAAGTTAAAATTGGCCATGTCATGATTCGCCACCTACTTCCAAAGAAGGAGCACAGCCGGAAACATCGAACACTTGCATTCTGCTTCCTTATTAACGTGTGAAAGTAAACACTCTATAATGTGCACGTTTCAACATTTAATATATATTTCGTGTGTTGAGACTCATTCCTCCTACTGTTAAACTGGATTAGCAACGATGTTGGTATAGACAATTACGGATGTAATATATAACGTTTAGGTGACAAATACATTGTATATGCATATATACACCCACCAACAGACATATATATATATATATATATATATATATATATATATATCCCCATTCTCTCTGTTTCTCCCCCTCTGTCATGTCAGTTAACTCTTCCTCACACTTTCACTCACTCACTGTTTCTCTTCTCTTCATTTCATCCTGTACACCATGAAGGCTATTTTTCTCTCTTCTCACATGGCCATCGCTCGTGTCGGGTCTTTTCTAAAAGCGCTCATATATTCACCTAGCTTATGCTAAACAGAATAATTTTTGAAGCTTGTTTCTTTCCCCTACGGTTAGCTATACTCTTTGTTGTTCTCCTGTCTCACTCGCTTTACGCGTTTCAATTGTCCTAATAACTTATTTTGGTTATTATTGCACCGACGTGAGGTATATGATTTTTAATGCAATGAAATATCTATGATCGTCGGCAAATCACTGATGAGGGACTCATTTTATTACATGTTATCCATGTGCTACCTGCAGTATTTTTCTCTATATTTTATTATAAATATATATATATATATATATATGTCTGTATGTAAAAGGTAAACAGATATAACAACACAATCGATACAGTACATGGTAGGAATATATTAGGTTAACGCTTGAATTAGCAGGAAAACGGTCATAACGTATCGAACGCTAGTCCTTCATCAGAAGAAAGAATGAGAAATTAGAAATATTGAAGAGACGGGAGGAGCGGAATCGGACAAAATGTTTTTAGAGAAAAGTAACATGTCCATTCATGTTGCCATCTCTTGGGAATTGTTGATGCCTTTGTTTGGTGCATGATATACATTTTTTAGAAAAGTGGATGATGGAGCACGTCAACTATATATATATATAGTTATGGGTAAAGAACCCTTTCGGTCGCAAATGAGCATGGGATTACACCTAGATCCCCTCCGAGGCACACTTCCGGGCAAGGATGTTTGTGGAAGACCAGCAATCGCCCATGCGTACCAGTCTCCCCTCTCCACGCCACTGATGTTGTCCAAGGGAAAGGCAAATGTCAAAACATCTTGGCACCAATGACGTCGAAACTCAATTCTACAGCTGAGTGAACAGAAGCAACGTGAAATAAAGTGTCTTGCTCAAGAACACAACGCAAAGCCCGGTCTGAGAATCGAACTCACATCCTCACGATTATAACCCCGGTGCTCTAAACACTAAGCTCTGCGACTTCACTTATATATAGCTACATAATCGTATATACACGTAAATGTGAGTATACGCTATGAGGATCTTTATTTATAGCATAGCGCTTTTAATATATATGATGCATATATGTATGCATATATATATAAATGTATATATATATATAGATCTATATCTATATATATAATAAAGATGAAATAAAGATGGTTATAAGAGTTCCATATATTTTATTATATATATTTCGAATACAAAATCATCGTGGGACAGATGTTGTGTTCTCTTCAGATAAAAAATAAGGTACAATGATATGAGGCATAATAGCACTTTTTTATAGGAAAGTGCTAAGTCTACATATGACAGAAAATTATGTGTTAATATATATATATATATATATATATGAAAAAGAACACAAGAGCGTCTACAACATCAAAAGATTTTTATTGGCTTACAATGTTTCTTCCTTACGTAACTGTAGGATTCGTCAGAGCTATAAAAGGGGTTTGATTGGTGTTATGGACTCTACCAACCAAACATTCAAGAACAAAGAGTAAAGAGAGTAAAGAGCAAAAGTAGGGGACGATAAGTCTAATTTTGGTGCGGGAGAGTGGGGTGTGGGTCCTTGTTTACTAGCTGCGGTCATATTCATTCCCGGGAGTCGGGTGGTTAGCTGAACCATAGATGGGGTGGCGTCGATAGTATGGTGCAGAGGGTGCGCAGAGGCTACACAAACACAAAGGGCATACAATATATATATATATATAGCGGAGGAGAAAGTACATGAGGTAATTAGAAATGGAAAAAGAGTAATAATAATAATCTATAATTAATAGTGTATAATAAGGCATGGGGAAGATTACACTATAATAAGGTATAAAAGTAAGAATAAGGTAAAATATAAAGGAGGATAAAATTGGAAATAATAAAGATAAAAAAATATATAGAGAATATATAAAGAAATATAAGCGAATATTTGGAGGGGAAAACACAACGTAAAAAAAAAAAAAACGATTTTTTTTTTCAAATAATAATAAAAATATAAATATAATAATTATGGGGGGAGAAAACGGGATAGAGAAATATGATCAAGTGTGATTAGTTGAGAGAATATAAGATGATAATAGTTATGTCAAGTTTATACATCTTAATAATTAATAATCTGTGTATCAGAGTTGCAGAACCTTCAATTCACTTACGGGTTCAAGCCACGTGGCATGGTTCATTGTTTACCTGTGCGGTCATGTGCGTTTGTTTTTGACACCACAGCAGATGCACAAGTTCGTAAATTCCTATACAGATAGAAATCTATTTTTGCTCACCCGGACATTGACGGAGGATCCAATATTCCTAGTTCAATATGTGTGTGGTGTTATTTTGGTCGCACAAATCAATCACTTGGTTCAATATTATGGAGTAGGGTTTTCTGGTCTTCGTAACAGTGTCAGTGGTTGTATATCTGGAAATCACAAGGATCACAGTACTCCGGTTTGGTGTGATTATCGGTCATCCAGCTATGTTGTTGGTGGTTGGATTCAATTCTATTCGCCCGAACGTTGAACTTTGGTGTCGATAGGACATTAACGATATAGTTATATTAATATATATTAATATAACTATATTCCCCTGCCTCAAGTATCATGTATTCTTTTGAGTAATGGTCAAACCAGTTTCAAACTGAATACGTCCTGATATATATATTCTCCATGTGTGTTTATTTTCATAATTCCGCACGAGGTGCACTCGCCTGCTTTTAAATTCCCTTTCCGGCATATTTTAGCAATGGATGGGTATCATGTTTTGAGCTCTACTGATGAACGACTCCAACCGT
>OZ024742.1:248745817-248780817 GCA_964016885.1 Eledone cirrhosa
GTTTCGTTCATATGAAGTTGGTTTTTTATCGTGAATCGACCCGTATGGAGTGCTCATTTTGGTACCACCACCCGTAATTCCCTGAACCTCATACAGTATATATGTATGTATATATATATATAGATATATATAGGAAAATGTATGACCCCGACGGCAGAGCTCAAGCCGTTTCGACGGATATATATATATATATATGTGATATATATATATATATATATATATATATATATATATATATATATATATATGTGTGTGTGTGTGTGTGTGTGTGTATGTGTGTGTGTGTGTGTGTGTTTGTTTGTGTGTATCTATGTGAGTGTTTGCGTGCAAATATATACATAGAAACAGTGAAATGTATAGATAGAGGAAGACTGAAGAGAGAGAATGTCACACATATGATACTGCATTAGAAACACACGAACTAAACAGAAGCTTAGAAAATGAGAATGCGGAGGCGTTATGAGGTGGAGGGGGGGGAGGCAATGAAGAGAAGAGAAAGGGGGAAGACAAAGGTGAGAGGGGAGCAGTGGAAAGGAGAGGGGGTGAAGTGGGGAGGTTAGGATGGAGGAGAGGTGAAGCGAGAGGAATTACAAACGAAGACATTATTGTAATAAGATGCATATTATCACTAACCTAAGGTGACATGGTACATTAACATGTCCACATAGACTTGTAATGAAGATGTCAAACTATAGATAACCCGGAGCAGGGTTCGGTCCCGGGTGGAGTAGATGGTATAATTAAGTCTGTCTTTTCATCATGTATGATGTCTCTGTGTTAATGTTTTAGTTTCTTGAGATTTGCCAGTGTTAAATAAATACACTGACTGGTTGTTGCTGGTTGGCAAATCATATGTTTATATATATGTGTGTATGTGTGCATGTGTGTGTGTGTGGATATGTATAATGCGCCTATATATATATAAATATGCGCGTGTGTGTGTACATATATATTTTTTTCTTTATGTGTGTACATTTATATTCACATATATATATATATATATATATATATATATATATATATATATAATATGGTTTCTCTTTCTTTGCTTCTATGTTTTAGCACAGAAACATATAATTGCGCAATGTAACCTTGTATTGTAGACATGTAGAGTGTGCCACATGTTTAATTATGGGTAAAGTAATCAGAGATATTACCCGGACCATATTTTCGTTCAATTCCCCCTTTGGCCGACTATATATGTCACGTCACTCGATATATTACATGATATACACACACATTCACATACACACACACAAACACTCGCATATATATATATATACATACATACATACATATATATATATATATATATATATATATACATATACATACATATATACATATACATACATATATATAATATATACATATATATATATATATATATATATGTGTGTGTGTGTGTGTGTGTGTGTGTGTGTGTGTGTGTGTGTGTGTGTGTGTGCGTGTGTGCGTGTGTGTATATACATATATATTTTACTCCACACACATACAGTAAATAAGCATCATTGAAGTATTTCATTTCGAAGAAAGATCAGATCTTATTTGAGAACATTATTGACTGGCGGTTGTTTTAATGAAAACAACTCAGAAAAGGAATTCATACGAACAACTAGAAAATTAACATCAAAAAGCAAATACTAAGAAATTCAATAATTACAATAACAACAACAATGAAAGCAACAACCTAACAAAACCCAATGATTATAATAACACTATGTCCCTTTTGGGGTATTGGAGTATAGATTCTTTCGTCACCAGTACTTGACTGTTACTTATTTTACCGAACCCAGAAGCATGATATGCAAAATTGGCCTCAGCGGGATTTGACCCCAGAACGGCAGAAACAAATACCACAAGGCAATTTGCCTGGCACACTAACGATTATGACGATCCACTGCCCTAATAATTGTTTCTACTTTTGTCAAATATCCCAGTGCATTACTGGTACTTTATTTTATCGTCCCCGTAATTATGAAAGGCAAAGTTAATCTCAGATCGTAAAGGGCCGTAACTCTATGCTACATAGCATGGCGTCTGACTCTCTGCCGATACTGCCAGAATAATGGTTTCGTCTTCAGGCCCAAGGCCAACAATTACAGAAGGGAAAATCGGTTACATCGACCCCTGTAAGTTACTGGTATTTTATTTTATCACACCTCTGAGGATAAAAGGCAAAGCATATCTTCGCTACGGGAGGACGCAAGCTCTGTGTTACTTTCGAGTGTTTGTTTGTTTGTATTTGTGTGTGTGTTTATGTTTTATCTGTTTGGGGAGAGGGAGTGGGAGGAGAGAGGGAGAGAGACAGAATGGAAGGGGAGAGGTAGAGGGAGGGAAGAACTTTCCTCATCTTCACCTTGAGTTGATTCTGCCTTGGTTGTTATTGCTGCTGCTGCTATTGCTTCTACTGTTGCCGCTGTTAGCGTTGTTTGTCATGGAACGCTGTGGGCAGCAACAGATGTTTGTGCGCCCACCCCCGCGCCTTATACAGATGAAAGCAAAAGTTTCTCAGACGTGGGGCTTCACAACAAACAAGATAGTGCAACTTTTGCCTTCAATAATCACTTGAATCGCGTAGCCGTCTGGTAGTTTAAACGTGTCCGGGATATGTTTAGTCATCTAGTTTGATTTGTAGAAGCATCCACACACCAGTCCCAGGATTTTTCTTCCTCTTCGTAAATTTCACACCCATGAGGATGATAGGGTCTTCTGCAGCCACGCATCTCAGAAGCTACTATCGGTCCACGTGGCGGGATCCTGGTAACGCGTACGCTTACACTTCTCGTCGTCATGTAGGAGGGGTACATTACAATTCGATCCGACTTGCAGAGAACCGAGTGTCTGAGATTTGTAGTGCAGCAAGATACTCTCGAATTATTTGACCCTTGCTATGTGCTCAATGTCATTAATGATGTATGGCAGTGAACCCTCCATTTGAGTTGGGAGGCCATCTCAGCTTTGTGAGATTGTATCGCAATGAACTTATATTTCAGAGTTCTCCACACGTGACTGCTATCACGTGAGAGCGGCTTTAACGGGAAGGGGTGTATTTCCTCCATATTTTTGACAAACAAAAATTATTTCGAAAAGTTCAAATATTTAGGCCCTCGGCCCAAATATTATGTAGTCGCCTTTTCACAAGGCAACGAATAGTATCGTTTCCACAGTTCGTAACAAAAATGTTCAACAAATTTCACTTTAAAACAAATTAACCAGTATACTGGAGCCTATATGAACATGACTAACAAAATAATATTACTAGTAATAATAATTGTTTCTACTTTTGGAACAAGGCCAACAATTACCCAGTACATTACTGGTACTTTATTTTATCGATCCCGTAAGGATGAAAGGCAAAGTTAACCTCGGCGGGATTTGAACTGTGACCGAAAAGGGACGTAACTATACTGGAAATACTGGAAAGCATGGCGTCCGACTCTCTACCGATACTGCCAATCCTCTTTCTTACATAGGCACAAGGCCAGTAATTGTTGGGGAAGGGAAAGTCGATTAAATCGACCCCAGTGCGTGACTAGTACTTTATTTTACCGACCCCGTAATATGAAAGGCAAAGTTAACCTCGGTGGGATTTGAACTCAGATCATAAAGGGCCGTAACTCTATGCTGCAAAGCATTGGCGTCTGACCCTCTACCGATACTGCCAGCCCACCGCCCTCAATAATAATTGTTTCTATTTTTGGCACAAGGCCAGCAATTATCCAGTGCATTACTCGTACTTTATTTTATCAACACCGTAATGATGACAGCAAAGTTAACTTCGGCTGTATTTGAACTCAGAATGGCAAGGGCCGTAACTCTATGCGTCAATGCATGGTGCCCGACCCTCTAACGATACTGCCAATCCACCACCATTAATAATAATAATAATAATAATAATAATAATAATAATAATAATAATAATAATAACAATAATAATAATAATAATGATAATAATAATAATAACAACAACAACAACTACAGCAGCGTATTTTAACAATGACACAATGTACTGTATTCCGTTTGTCATTATATTCTGTTTGTTATGAATATTGTATGGAAATTCAATATATGTTTAAGAAGACAACGACTCATCAAGAAGACGTACAACTTTTCTTGTTCTTTGTCTTGTAACATCGATCAATAGATCACGTGCCTGAAATTAGAGAAAAATAATTCTCTAATTGCAATTATGAAATAGTTTGTCAATGGAAGTATTGAAATTGATAATGCTGTGATTGTGATAATGAACGATTTTAAAACAAAACAATAATTTATTAAAATCAATACCATAATTGTTACAGCAATTATAAAATATAGATGACCACAACTAACATATACCATTAGTGGGGGGTGGGGGATTTTCTTGGTGCCGAAGATGTTGTTTCTTATATTTTTATATGCCAGGTCTGGATGAATTGGGTAGGCCTGGTGACATTTGCACGGCCTCCGTGATCGGTGAGATTTATGCCGTTGATATTTAGTTTAAATTGCTCCAGATCGATTCCTGAAACTAAGACATGCGCACACAGAGAATTTCACAACATACTGGAGAGGAAAGACTGTGCAGAAGTGTAAGACGTGGGGTGATGGACACAATATGGTTGATGAGAGTGGGAGAGACGAATGAGATGAGAGTGCCTAAGTGGATATTATACGAGGTCAGCCATATCCGCGTAACTGAGACCATTGTTGTAATGGTAGAACAGATAGAGACAGCATGTGAAACGCCGAGAGACAAGAGAGTGTATATCAGTGATTTCAAGGCAGTTAGAGGGGCATGCTATTTGTTTGAAATATTTGATAAATAGCTTTATTCGAAACGTCGACACTGATATCGCACAACGTTCTATGAACTGATTCAAATTTTAAAATGTTACACAATATTGTATTTTATTTTCTGGCGGAGGCCATTAGTAATTTCTTCAATTTCTTGGTTTCATGCATTGTTTATATAATTAGTTATTCATTTTTCTTAATGCAACTAGAATCATGTGTATGTGGGTGTATGTGTATGTGTGTTAAGGTGTGTACCAACCATATAGAGCCATGTTTTGGAAATGTTTCGTTAGAATAGTGATTATAATTCTTATTGGAAACATCAGCTTCATCATCGCCATCATCGTTGTTGTCTTTATTAACCTCATCATCAACATCACCATCATGACTGATATTATCATCATCAACTTCTCCACCAATATCATCATCCAGTATTGCTATCTAGAAATATGTCATTAAAGCGTTTCCTGCGAATTGTTTCGTAATTTGTAAAAGAACATCAGCATCGTTATTGCTGTTATTGTTGTTGTTTCCACCGCTGCTGCCGTTGTTACTGCTAGTGCTGTAGCTGCTAGTGCTGTTAGTGCTGCTGCTGTTGTTACAGCTGCTGTCGTTCTTGTTATTGTGTCTAATTTTGGGGTTGATATTGCTGTTGGTTTTGCTGCTGATGCTGCAGTTGTCATTTTCCTGCTGTTGCTGCTGCTGTTATTTTGCTGCTCTCGTTTATTTTTGCTGTTTATTTCTAAGATGCTAAATATGTTTGTCTTTGGACTTCCTTTTAATTCCTGTTATCGCAAAAATCAAGCTTCCACCCCTCACCCCCCACAGGTCTAGCTGAATGTTTAGGAAGACAGGGTTACAGTCATATGGGCACGGGTTCGATCTGACACAATAAATTGGCTCAGATTATTATTTTCAACTGAAGCTTAGTGCTGATATGAATTTTGTGAGCTACACTGGAAGCACGTTAGATGGATGATATCTGGAATTGAACTGGTTTAGTCAGGTCATGTACTGAGTGTCTCTGTGGATTAGTTTAAAAGTGCACATGTTTGAGAAATACTCAGCCATTTACAATATCATTCAAAGAGTACCTTATTGATTTAATGGTAGCATTTGCTTCACATGTTTACCTTCGATTCAGTAAGGTTTAGGGTCATGTATCATCAACAGTTTTGTAGCTGTGACCATCCAGCATTTTTAATGCTCGGCCAGATTTCATAAAAAAAAACGACATTATGTAACGTATCTTTCCTCTAATTAGACTATAATCGGTGTAGTTGGGAAGGAATCGACTGCTACTTTGTTGTGCATTAGCGGAGAGATTCGAACGTCATATTAAATGCGTGGATATTTCTTCCGAAGGCGGCGAATTTGCAGATTTGCCATTCATTACTTCGAGAACTACCAGTCTAGTCCTGGAGACATTTCTCCCTCTATATCTATTTTTCACTTCTTCTCTATCATATTCTCCAATAGCCTGAAAGAAATCGGCTGTATACAGACTTGGAGAAAACTGGTTCGTCCGGGTTTAAAAGCCCAAGACAACTCCCCCACAACTGTATCAGTAGTTACGTGTCCAAACATAACATTGTTTTGAATTCTAATCTTGCTAAGATCAACTTTGTTTATGCTTCGGTGAGGATAAGAAAACTGTCCACGGTCAGTTGATTGGCAGAATTGTAAATCTATAGGATAGAATGTTTTACAGTAATAGTTCTGGGTCTGTGTGTTCTAAGTTCACTTAAACACCTACTGTCACTAGAAAAGCGGTAAGGTGCCTGTCACGAGATGAAACCATTATATATTAAAGTAATGGAAATGTTGTTTCCTTAGACCAATCTAATGAACGAATAATATAATTTTTCGGTTAATATTCCGTAGACTTAATACGTTGGTAGTTCCATTTGACAGAACAGACAATTGTCGTAATCATCGTCGAAAGTGATGAAGGATCCGAATTACTTATTCATTACGTTTACCCACTAAATGCAGCAGAACCTTGCGGTGCTGATACAATTGAGTGATACGTGCAGATATTTAACTACCAACTGTAACTAGGGAGATAATTTCGGGAGCGATCATTCAATGCAGGCTTCTGACGGCAATGACGTATGTTGTTCAGTTATGTTGTTCAGTTATGTAGCAGCAAATGAAATTAAGACGCCATTATATTGCTGTCAGAAAATACTGATTGTGAATTCCAAACCGAACGCCTTTTTTGTTAAGATGGTGCACAGCTATTTCGAGTGAAATCTCTACACAAATGCTACAACCGCCAATTCCATTTGGTCTTACTTCATACTGTTTAAGGAAAAATAAAGAAATTTGAAAAATGTAGAAGAATGAATGAAAGAATGAGTAATAACAACAACAATAACAACATCAACAAAAAACAGTAATAATAATAATAATAATAATAATAATAATGATAATGATACTAATAATAATAATAATTGTAAAAACGGGAAGAAGATAAAAAATAAGATAGAAATATTATCAGAAGACAAGTGAAGATGAATAAAAGAAATTAAGGGGAACGTCTTGTGTTGGGGAATGTGTCGATTGACTTAAAGAGAGAATATACATAATTTGTTGAATGCTATAAGGATAGTAGATGCATGGAGTTAGGTTGTTTCAATAAATTTTTATATCTTCCATTGAGTTCCACGTACGATTTATGCATAATTATGTAACATACTGTGATAATCCTTTTGTAAAATGTGCATCACCTATTCTACCTTTTTCGATGTATTCTTATCCACCTCACTATCTCTAACTCTGTCTATTCATCTGTCTATCTACCTATCTACCTATCTGTCTATCTATACTGCATTCTTTATATGTCATTGTTATTATTTTCTTTGACATTCCTCCTTAGTTATTATATTTGTATTTTTATTTATATTTCATTTTTAGTTTCCTTTATTTCTTTTCGGGATATTAAAAATTACTTTTAAGCAATCGCCTCTCTCTCTCTCTCTCTCTCTCTCTCTCTCTCTCTCTCTCTCTCTCTCTCTCTCTCTCTCTCTCTCTCTCTCTCTCTCTCTCTCTCTCTCTCTCTCTCTCTCTCTCTCTTCAAATCACACACACGCGCATATACACACGGGTATATAGCAAGTGAGCAACATAAATGCATATATAAAATTATACAATGATACAAAGATAATTTCGCAGTTTCCAACCAGCTTATTCTATATTGCGAGTTGAGTTTCAGAAGTAAAGTTGATACTCAAAATTAATACAGATTAGTGTCGCAATAACCAGTTAAAATAGACGGTCCAAAAATAATAGATAAATAACTGAAAATAAAATCCATGTTTGACAGAACAAATAATTACCGTCTCATCGTTTTTATTGTCTCTGAGTTTCTTGGCATGTACCAATGTTTATTGACTGGCTGTTGCAGCAGAAATCTGAATTTATATTGAATAACGCATTGCACGGGTGGTGGCTGAAGAAGGGGATAGAGGTTTTTGTTCGTTCATCTTACGTTTCCTGTGCTATATACTACTAGATTAACTCTAGTCGCTCCTTATTTAATTATATATGCATATATATCCATATATATATATATATATGTATATATGTATATATATATATATATATATATATATATATATATATATATTTGAAAGAATAGAGGTGTAACACACGAGTTATGATATATTGGTAAAAGGAAAAGAAAATGTTGACAAATTGTTCCCAGTGAAAAATAGTTTAATTAGGGATAAGTAAAAATTAGTAATAGCATTGGTTAGTATTCAGTTTTGGTTTTAAGTTTTACCGGTTGCGCATTTCTAATGCTTTTCAAAAATAATTTTAAGATAGAGCGCCCGTCATGTTTGCTCTAATCTGATTAGTTTTGGAAATTCTATCTGTTTTATGTAAAAAAAGTGGCTCCAGATGTATGAAAAAATTATATATATATATATATATATATATATATATATATATACTTATATATATGTATATAAATATATATGGAGAGAGAGGGGAGTAGAGATAGAGAGAGAGAATGCAAAATCTGAAGGACAGGACAATGTGAAATGGAGGAACTAGAAAATAAGACGAAACAAGATGTATTACCTTATTACTCTAGTTATTGATCCGTCCTGGTATTTCAAGATGAAATCCCTTTTTTGTATATAGCAAAGGACAGGTCCGGAATCATAGCACGTATACCGATTCATCAGAACGTTTAGCGAAATATCAAGACAGATACATAAATAAAATAACACATAACATCTTTCGTCTTATTTTCTTGTTCGTCCATTTCGCATTTTCGTGGCCTTCAAATTTCTCCATAAGCTAGGCATGAAGCAAATTATATATACACTAGCCGAATTACCCGCGCCTTCCTGCGTTTCACACAATTTTTTTGTAAGAAAATGATGATTGATTTTAAAACAGTGATATAATTTATGGTGAAAAACTCTGCATTTCAATATTTCTCAATGTAAAATGTTATGCAGGAAAAATTGGAAAATATGATTTTTTGTAATATATCAAATCAAAATTACATTATTAAATCTTATTCTTATTTTGTTTCTTGTAAATAATTTTTTTCAAAATATCAATTCAAAATGTTTGTGAATAGGCATCATATCTTGTCATTTACCTATGGTTTAAGTTTCATATGAATCGAAGGGAAAAAAATTTTCAGCAGCTGTTTTCACCTCCGGGGAACCCTAATAGTGGGTTTAACCCCCATTAAGGTGTCTTAATAATATTGAAATTTGCTGAGGTTTTGTGAATAGGCAACATATCTTGTCATTTACCTACGGTTTAAATTTCATATAAATTGAAGAGAAAACATTTTCAGCGGGGTTTTGTGCCCCCGGGGAACACTTTGATTTAAATGAAATATACTTATCCAACTACCTTGGGTACTGTAGTTTCAGAATATATATGGTTATGGGGGTCTATCTCCAAAACCCTACGAGGAGTTCGTGAACAACAAACAAACAGACAGGAACTAGAACTTTATATATATAGATATAGGAAAAGAGTCAGGACCCCGAGGGCTAAGCTGCGGCCTTTACGACAGCTAGATCCGAACTGTTCGGATCTGACTCTTTTATTATATTATTACGCACTCTACTACCCTAAGTAACAAGTAATCTGGGGCGTTATGTCCACCTGGTATCTTACCATCTTTGTATATATATATATATATATATATATATATATATATATATATATATTTCGTTGGCAACATGACCCTCCCAAAGTATAACAATATATATATATATATATATATATATATATACGAATGTATATATAGTGTATTTTGAAATACACTGTATGCTTAATTAAAAGCATTTTGAAGAACTTACACTATTGATTTAAAGTAGTGACTATGTCACTAACTTCTTTTTTCAACAAATAAAGGGAGATAAGCTGACAGATCTCTGTTTCATACTATTGGTATTCCTCAGAGCTTAGCACTCCCCTTGACTGTTGAAAATTATGAATGTTGGATTCTTATGGAATTCCAGTAATAATCAGGAACTGATTATACAGAGCGGTTGCCGGTCCAACAGAAATTGAAAATTACAATTGGTGCTCTGAAATAGCAATATATATATGAATGGATATATAGTGTATTTGGTAATACACTGTATGCTTAATTTAAAGCATTTTGAAGACTTTAGGCTATTGTTTTAAAGTAGTGACTATGTCACTTACTTCTTTTTTCAACAAACAATATATATGTGTTTGTTTGTGTGTGTGGGGGTGGGTGTACGTGTGTGTGTGTGTGTGTGTGTATGTGTGTGTGTGCATATATATATATATATATATATATATATATATATTTGAATTTGTATTCTTTTAATATGAAAATTGTTCGAATAATTTGGGTTTATATTACTTTGAGACAGAAAGATATCTACAGCGCCGCCCGTCTGACATTCACACATGCAATATACCGCTCCACCGCGCTAGCCATTACTCTAAAGAGTCAGTTGACAAGGTTTTCTGTTGTATGAAGCTTTATAAAACAGGTGGTATGTATGTAAACGAACTATTCAACAATTTGGGGGAAGGGAAAGTCAATTGAATCGCCCCCACTCATTACTGGTACTTTATTTTATCGACCCCGTAAAGCTAACCACATTGGGATTTGAAATCAGATCGCAAAGGGGTGTAACCCTAAGCCATAAAGCATGCTGCCCGATGTTCTACCGATACTGCCAATCCACCGCCATTATTTTTAGAAATAAGCTGAATGAGAAGAAAAGTGTGAAAGTTAAGAAATAGCAAGAAATCAGGAAACTGGGCAGAATCTGACATGTAGAGGTGGTATTGATTGTAGTTGGCGCACTAGGATCAGTTAGTAGAAGGTTGGATGCATGTCTTATTTAGCTAGGAATTAGCACCAGGACAGGATTGTTGCAGAAAACAGTCTTGCTGGGAAAAGCAAGAATTCAAAGAAGCATGATGGAAAGTTGAAGGGGGAGGAATGATCCAAAGAACCTTTAGCCATTGGCTATGGCGCGCTCTTTTGGTATAGTGTCAGTATATCATCTGCCAGGACAAAAACGTTACGAATAACAATTGTTTCTACTTTTGGCATAAGGCCGGCAATTATCCCAGTACATTACTGATACTTTATTTTCTCGACCCCGTAAGGTTGAAAGTCAAAGTTAACCTTGACGGGATTTTGAACTCAGACCGTAAAGGGGTGTAACTCTATGCTGCAAAGCATGGCATCCGACCCTCTACCAATACTGCCAATCCACCGCCCTACGAATAATAATTGTTTCTACTTTTTTTTAATAATGTTAATAATGCTTTCTTTATTAACCACAAAATGGTTTATAAAAAGAAAAAAAAAATACATTACAGACAGCACAGGACGGTACAGAAAGGTACAATTTAGGATTTCTGTGTGCATAGAACAAAAGACAAAAACAACGGACGTAGCAAAAATTCGAAACAATAGAGTGGAAACCTCCGAGGGTCACTCTTCAAGAAAGCCCACAAATACCATGGTGACCCTGACCACCAGGGCAAGTGTCTCTCTCAGTTTTCCACATCCAGTCTACAGGTGCATACTCAGAGCAGGCCCATTCACTTGGGCCATGTTCGTCTCTCTGACCCATCTTTCAAAACAATTTAGGAAAGGAGATCTACCCTCTCCACCCTGATATACCTTTTCAAATGAAATTTGAAAAAGTTAATTAGGGCTTCGGTGAAGAGGTAAATGCTCGTCTTCAGCCCTTTCAAACGTGTCCAACACACGATCTCATTTACCATGGCCACCAGGCAAATAGAAACTGCCTGCCCTTCCCGGCTACAGGATAGTGGCCGGCCAATTTTCACGATGGAGTCAGCTGGTAGCCGGATCCATCTTACACGCGACAAGAGGTGTTCGACATATACTCACAACTCAGCAATGCTCGGACACTAGACATGTGCGTGCGGGACGGTTTCCTTACCCTGCGCGCATCTTGGACAGGTTCGGCTGACGGCACTTCCATGCTTGTTAGTCTATCCACAACTGGCAAACTCCTCGGTAGCACTGCCAGGCCAATGATTTCTGGAAATTCTCCTGTCCGAAAGCTTTCCGGAAGAGATTGGCTAATTGATTTTCATGTACGCCCAGAGTCTCTTACCGTCCACTAACCCTCTATAGAATTCCAAATTATTCCAAGGCACCATGTTGAACCGTTCACTCTCACCACAGAGCCGATGTCGATGTCCATGGCTGCGATCCAGCCTCTGAAGACGGGTGTTGATGGTCGACCCAATCGAAAGTGTTCGACTTATCTAAACTGACCAAGGCCCTATACGTGCCACGTTTCCTAGCTACCCACTCCATGATGTATCAAATGAGGTGGAGGTTGTGTTGGATGGATCTATCTGGAATGGCACATGTCTGTCACGTTGTGGAAAATTAAACCTGGCAAAGTCAATCCTTCTCCAAATACAGCCGATTTATTCCACAGAGAGAGAGGGGGCAGAGAGAGAGATATATATATAGAGTATGAGGGAGAGAGTGTGAGAGAGAGCGAGAGAAAGAGAGAGAGAGAGGGAGAAAGAGAGAAAGAGGTATGGAGAAATTTAAGACAGCGAAAGAATGTTAACAAGACAGGATTTAAAGCTAGGGCGAAGAGAGCCGGGACGTATAGAAAGAAGCATTCTGTTTGAAGATTTAACGGCTCTGCCAATTCGCCACCTATTTCGTAAATTTCTATATGTATAGTTATGCACAATTTCCTCCTATCTCCGCCAAACCGTAGAAATGTTACAGTGTTGCAGCACTGCACACACTTGGCTAATTAAGTCGGAAATAGAAACCCAGTTTTAAAAATACATCAATCAGAAAAATCTACCGTTAATCTCAAATAAGATTATATATTCTCTAAGGCAAATCCTAAAAATATCACGACTTTACTGGGTTTGTGTTTTTTCTCACTCTATGTTTACATCTCGCCGAGAAAAAATCATAGTTCTTCTCTCTTTCTATCATATGTTGGGTTTCGTTCTGGATATGAAACCGTTTGTTCTCTCTGGTCTAGGGGTATTTTCATTGGACATGAGCATGTGCGAGTATTAGATATAATTAGACATAAACACCCATAGGATCTTGGTTTTTAACGCACACTCACACACGCATATACGCATGTACACGCCCCTATGATCATGTACGCACACACGCACATAGACACATACATACCACTGTTTTTCTTACAATCATACGTGATGTGTAGTTTTACAACTTTCAGCTTGAGTTTCATTACACTGAATTAAATAATCTTGTTTGTCATAGAGATATATCGCACGCACACCCCGCACACACATAGTCACACACACACACACACAGACACACACACACACACATATATATATATATATATTATGAGAACAGATTAAAGTTTAAGCAAAGAATCGCTGCTTTCATATATGTATATATATATAGAGAGAGAGAGAGAGGGGAGAATATATATACATACATATACAAGTGTGTGCGTGTGTGTGTGTGTGTGCGTGCATGATATTCCTTATATTATATATCATTTATTATGTATATATCAAATATTTTGCATAGATATAGTTGAATATCATGTCAGGATTAGGCATATACAACTTATATACCTATATACATATACATAGATATATATACATATACATACATATATTCATACATATATACGTACATACATACATACATACACACATACATACATACATACATATGCGTATATTTGTATGCGTGTATCTCTGTGTATTTGTAATGTGTGTATATATGTATACATGTATGTATATAAGCAGAGTTAGAAGGAGAAAAAGAGGGAAAAGTCTAGTTTGAGTGTCATCATTTATTGTAATGGGAAACTAGCGTTACTTCCATAGCTGAAAACATCCATCTTGTACTTCCTAGTAGTCTGTTATTTAAACAAAAAAATAAAGACAGCCATTAATTTGCTATCCACGATGGATATCCTCTTCTAACAATCCCTCTTCCCCAGTTTTCAGGTTCCTGACAATTTATATGTCGATATGAGATTGAGCCCTAACATTATTTCTCCTGGAAGTTGTGTTTCATTTGATTGTCTCTCGTATTTAATTAGGTAATTATCCCCTATTCATCAGTAGCTATAATTATTAGTATAGTAGTGACACTGTAGGTGAAATTGTCCCGAACGCTGCCCTCAAAATGTTTTTATTGCGACTTCTGTAATGTTTTTGATGATATATTTGCTTAATCAGGGCTGATCTGTGTTTAAACAATAACATCATTCATGGATGAAATGTGTTTCATGAATGATCTATTGGATTAATAGTAATTTCGAGCTAAACAACAACAATATGTCTAATCATATGTTTCCTTGATCAGGGCTGCTCTGCGGTTAAACAAGAATACCATTTATGGGCGGAAAGTGTTTGATCAATAATTTGCTTAGTCACGTCTGACCTGGTGGTAAACAACAACACCATTCATGTTTGAAATGTCTTTAACCATCAGTGTGTTTGATCAGTGATGCCCTGCAGCTAAGAAACAACATGTTCGTAGCTGACATGCCTTTCACTATAGATCATAGATTCCTGGGGCTAAGCAACAACATAGTCTTGATTGGAATGTCAGCAGAATTAAAGCAGACATTGACTTAAACAATGATCTGGTCATGATTTTAATGCTTGATCATGGGTTTACTCAAACAGAGTTAACCTGGTATTAAACAATAAACACATGTTCATATTTGGACTATCTCTGATCGTATTTCTGCTCAATTAGTGAAATTATAGAACTCAAAAACAATGTCATGATTATAGATGGAGAATTGACCTGGGGCTAGATAACAAGGCCATGATCATGATGGGAATATCATTGATCATTGATATGTCGGATAAAATGTGATCCGAGGCACATCTACCACACCATGGTCATGAATGGAATATTGTAAATCATCTTCGGTTCAACAGCAATCTAGGCTTCCAAACAGATTCTGCCAAACCTATTTTTTTCCAAGGCTTGGGCCGATCCAAGGCTATTATAAAGTCGCTTATCGAAGATACCGCGCAGTAGAGTCGAACTCAAAGTAGCATGGTAGTGAAACATATTTCTCACCAATCCACGATGCCTGCTTCCACAAAGAATATTCTACAATAAACTCCACGAAAAAGAATTCTACCGATAGAGTAATTTTAGTTTCTGCGTATGTAAAGGAAATCGTTTTTCTTATATGTTTCTCCTTCCTTCTCCTAATTGCTTTATATTTAGTAGTTTATTCCTTTATTGTTTTACAAACAACGGAATATCGACTGAAGAAGAATTATCTCATCTCTCCTCATTGCAGAGAGATTCCAGCAGCAAATTCCAGTACATTAGTTACCAACTCTTCTAATTTGCCTGTGAATACCACCCGAACGTTGAACGTTGATCAATCACAACTAACTATGATGTATACGACTTCGATACATGATTATAAGCTTTCACAGCCAACCATTGACTGAAATTACAGTGTAGAAATCTAAGAATGACTAATTTAACAATGAGTTTTCTCTCCAGTTCAATATATTTGTTCGATTAACGAAATTGATAAATGTTTTCGCAAAAGATTTTCAACTTGCTTCCATGTCATTATACAATCATCTTATTAATAAATACTTTTCCGTTGTTTTGGTCTGGATAGAAAGATAATGGGAGTGGGGGATATATTACTTGCCAAACTCAATGGTTGGGCTAGGATATGTGTTACTAAGCGATACACAGCTTATGTAGTGACGATAATGTTAAGAGCGCGATGTTGATGGTTATTCTGGTGGTGCTGATGATGACTGTGGTGGTAATGGTGACAATGATGTTGATGGCTTATTTCCCTCACATCTATCTTACCTGTAACATTATACTTGAGAAAGAGCAGAACACAATAAATAAATACAGAGTGCTTAATGTACATATTGTATACGAACACGCATACACACACACACATTCACACACGCACACACGCACGCACACACACGCACACACACACACATATATATATATATATATATATATATATATATAAATGATATTAATAAATGGAAAGTATATTTATAAAACCATATTTATTCTATTATATATATTTCAAGGGTACCAAAATTTGGGACGCACTCATCAGATAAAATACAAAGTTTTATAAATATTGACATATCTAGGAATGAGACCTTAACGGTTCACGTTTTACCTGGATAGTCAATATTTATAAAACAAACTTTGTATTGTATATATCATAGAATAAATATGGTTTTATAAATATAGTTTCCATTTATTAATATCATTGATATTATACTCCAGAAAACTTGTCGAGTGCTTCGACTCAGTTATAAATATATATATATATGTAGAATTACCAACAAATTAAATATCCCTTTCCTTACACACACACACACACACACACACACACACACACACACACACACACACACACACCCACCCACCCCCCACACACATATATATATATATATATATATATATATATATATACATATAAGCGACATTATATATATATATATATATATATATATATAAACAGAAAGAACTTCCAAATACGAACTAGATGCGAGACTAACCAGAATAGAAACCTAAACCCTCCATCTCAATTTTACTTTTGAAAATCACAAGAACTGTGAAGCCGGTAAAGTAAATAAATATTCTTAATAGACACCAGTTGCATTTTGTTGTATATATACATATATATATATATATATATATATATATTTATATATATATATATATATATATATGCGCTTGTATGTGTGTGTGGTTTTGACTTTCAGTGATTAAATATATTTCTTTATCTTGCAGGACCTCCAACAGATACAAACGCGCCTGATTTATGTGATGAGAAATATTTGAGGCTTGACGACTGGCCATGGGTCGGTGAGTAACTTATATTACTTCACGTTAGAAGCGAACCGATATTTGTAATACCTCTGTTCATATGTGTTAAGGCTGTGAATTGGCAAAGTTGTTTGAACACCTAACACAATTTCACGCGGTATTTAGTTTCGACATATTATGTTCTAATTTCAATACCTACAGAGATTGAATTTGACTCGCATTCTTCCTTGTTTGTTCGCTAATATATGGCGCCATCCAAAAACCGGGTTTCAGTTTGTGAACTAATTCCACTCCCATATATCTCTTGATTATTACTTATGTCATTACATTGGTTTTAGTTACGACCGAGGTCAACTTTACATTTCATCCTAGTCAATAAAATAACGTACGAGTCGATTTCTAATGAAGAATCAATCGACTCTCCACTCTCAATATTTGGCCTTGGGTTTATTTTAAAAACAACTATTATTATTATTTAACAGACCAAATCAGAAATTATTTGGATTGGCAGTATTGGTAGAGGGTCGAACGCCATGCTTTGCAGCAAAGAGATACGGCCCTTTATGGTCTGAGTTCAAATCCCGTTGAGGTTAACTTTGCCTTTCATCCTTATGTGGTCGATAAAATAAAGCACCAGTAATATACTGGAATTATTACTGGCCTTGAGCCAAATGTAGAAACAACTATTATTTACCAGACTGGCGGGGAATTGGCAGTACCAGTAGAAGATCGGACGCCATGCTTTGCAGCATATAGTTACGCCCCTTTATGGTGTGAATTCAAATCCCGCCAAGGATCACTTTGCCTTTCATCCTTACGGGGTCGATAAAATAGAGTATCAGTAATACATTGGCATAATTGCTGGCCTTGTGCCAAAAGTAGAAACAATAATTATTTAACAGACATTTTATTCGTAGAATCATAGAGAAGCATTTTCTGACTCGTTATTCTCTCAGTCCACACCATACTGGAGGGAGGTCAACCTCTTCTTTTTGTAATCGACAAAATGGACACTAGTCATGTGGTAGGATTCACATAATGAACTATATATATATATATATATATATATACCACCACACTAAATTTTCTGATCGAAACCTTAGATAGAAATCAACGTTTACGTACATGTGAGTCTTCTTGATTTTTTCAAATTTTCCCGTCCGTTTCTAATGTGTTTTACATAATATATCCATCTCAGTCCTTCGTCCTTCTACTCGACATCCAACCCTATCTGATTCATCCCCAACACAAATTTATTTTAAACATTCTTATTTATTAATTTCTTTCTTCAAAAATACATTTCAGTATAAAAATCAATATTTCTTCGAACTCACACACACAAACAAAAACACAAGATAAATTGATAAGATATCTTAAATATATTCTATTTCCTTCAAACAGAAAGAAACCAAAAATACAAAGACTCCGTTATATTTTTCTGTCAATGTATGACTGTTATTTAGATCTACAGATAATGAAAGAGACTGGGAAATGTGAACAGCGTGATTTGTTGTTCGCTTGTTTGTTTATCTGTATGTTGTGTTTCCAAGTGAGTTATTCATTTAATTTAATATACTAATTAATGTAGAGTAGAAATTTCTGATTACTGGGCTTTCCTTAATTGTTTGTTCAATCATTAAAAAAGTAACGTCATGTGATGTTTTAATTTGTTTGTTTTTAGAGCTAAACTCTGAAATATTCATATTACTCAGTTTCTTTTTTACCATTTTAAAAACAATACTAGACTGTGAATTGACAGAATCAGTAAAACGTCTGAAAAAATATATCGCACTATTCAACTCAACGCTCTACACTTTAAGTTCAAATGCCATCATTTCAAGGTCGATCAACGATGTGCCATCCTCTACTGGGGTCGATTGCTCCGCTATATCTCTTTCTCTTGTCATCGTTTTCGCATTTTGCTCATTATCCAAGAGGAATGTCGAGTGTATGCAGTCTGGGAGAGGAATGAGCTCCGTCAGATTTAATTGCTCAGATACGATGTATATTATGGTAGCCCAGTTGCTAATCAATGAGTAGTTTAGGGCATACAGCATAGCAACACATGACTGATGTTGACTAAATTAAATATCTGCTAGAAGAAGCGCAAACTGTCCCTCATATACCGAATTTCACTTTTGAATGATGACGAAATATGCAATCCGTCAGAAAAAAGATGGAATGCTCACTGCTAGAATGATCACGATTGAGCAAGTGCCGTCTGTAGAAAGGCTGACATAGAACTAAACTTAAATAAAAAGAATTATGACGATGAGCCTACAAGCGAGTCTATTTATGTTGGATTCAGTTGCTTGAGATAGAAGCCAAATATCTAACAAATCTCCGCCAACCTTTGTGACATAGCGACTAAATAACATTGATTACTAAATAATTATAATTTTCTGGTGTTTTATTAACAATGCAACGCATATATATATATATATATATATATATATATATATGATATTAATAAATGGAAACTATATTTATAAAACCATATTTATTCTATTATATATATTTAAAGGGTACCAACACTTTGGTACGCTCTTATCAGATAAAATACAATGTTTGTTTTATAAATATTGACATATCCAGGAAGGAGATCTTAACGGTTCTAGTTTTTCCTGGATAGGAAATATTATACTCCAGAAAATCTGTCGAGTGCTTCGAATCAATTATAAAAATATATATTTGTTGAATTACCAACAAATTAAATATCACTTTTGCCTATATATATATATATATATACATATATATGAGAGAGAGAGAGAGAGAGAGAGAGAGAGAGAGAGAGAGAGAGAGAGAGAGAGATGTATGTATGTATATCTGTTTGTGGTTGACGGCTGAGAGAAAGGAGTACTCAAAACCGAAGTAAAGTGTTAATATTCATTTATATTAATGCTAAAGGTATTCCCGAGAAATAAGACACACTTTTTAGCATTAATATAAACGAATATATCTGTAGTAGTAGTAGTAGTAGTAGTAGTAGTAGTAGTAGTAGCAGCAGCAGCAGCAGCAGTAGTAGTAGTAGTAGTAGTAGTAGTAGTAGTAGTAGTAGTAGTAGTAGTAGTAGTAGTAGTACTATTTACTTGGTAGAGATATGCAAGGCATAGAGCAACTCAAGTCCGTTGGACGAGTTTTAATATATTATTATTAAGACCAGTATTATAACGAAACCATAACTGGGCACGTGTTTCGTTGCGTCGGACCAATTTTTCAACCTGTACCGGGGGAAAGTAACCAGATATAGCTTATATAAAGGTGGGAGATAGGAGAGTGACCAAAAGGAGGAATAAAAGAATAATTGGGAAAGTAATTAAACAATTTAAAATATCAAAAATCTTTAAAGATACTAACATAGAGAATTGCACCTTCAGTTCGAAATCTCAGCACAAATATGAAATCACACCTCGTACATAAACACAAATGATCCCAAATATATGGATGTTCGTGTAAAAAGCCAGACTCCTGGCCACTAGCTCAACAATGCAAATCGCAACCTATAATATATGAAGCAGAAATCTCTTCTTTGATTCAACACCGTGAAAATGAGACCGAGCCATGTGGTCATGTTGCAGTGTCATTTTAAAAAGAGTTTTCTACGTCATGAAACGACTTACAGATACACAATTAAATGGAATACCACTAATTTGCTGAACAAACTAAGGCAACTCAAGGAAAAGAACAGAGATTTCATTATTAAATTGAAGATAATTGATCAATTTCAACCATATATAAATGGATTCAAAATGTGCAGGTTATGCAATGATGAAGAAACTGATGAACATAAGAATTACAGTACACTACATATAAACTTTTAACATCAATAATCAATGACCTTTAGTATTCATTTTTGCAGGAAAACAATATCTTACTAATAGTGCAAAAGGAGTGGAAACGGGGAACATATAGGTGTAAGGACCAACTATTATTTTACAAAATGAAACTGGATAACTGCTCTACAAAGAAACGAAATCTCAGGACAGCCTGGATAGAGCATTAAAAAGCCTTTGATAGTGTCCCCTATTCTTCAAGCTCTTGATATTTACAAAATATCTCCCCACAAATTATAAATTTCTTGAAACAAAGTATAGATTCGTTGAAAACAACTGTTTTCTTTCACAGAAAAGGGAAAAAAAATTCAGAAATTGTGATACGCAGAGGACTATTCCAGGATGATCATTTCTCCCACCTTCTCTTAGATATAGCATTGACCCATTTTTCTCATGAACTAATTAATTCTGCCTATGGTTACAAACTTAAAGAAAGCCTTTTCAACTATCTCTACAATATGGATAATCTTAAGCTCTTCGCTAAAAATGGTAAAAAATCAGCGGGTCTGCTTTAGACAGTAAATTATTTTGGTGGTGGACTTTGGTCTTGATAAGTGTGCAAAGCTGTCCTTGCAACAAGGCAAAGTATCTGTAAGTTCCAGCATAGACGTGGATATAAACACAGAAATAAGAGAACTTCATCAGGAGGACACCTAAAAATGTTTTGGCATCTCTGATGGGGGGGGGGGGGGGGGGAGAAAGAAAAGGCCAAAAAAGAATATCATAAACGAATGTGACTTATGTTAAACACAGAGCCCAATTCAAACAACAGAATATCTGCGATAAACAGTTTAGCAGTATCTGTTGTTCAAAACACGTTTAGCATAGATAAAGGGACAATATAGGATATCAAACGATTGCATATTAAGAACCGTAATCTCCTCACATGTCACCGTATGTACTACCCTAAAGCGGACGTTGAGCGATTCTACCAATCCAGATTTTAGGGAGGCAGTGGTGTAATCCAATTGGAGCTTGCCTACAAGACAACTACAATTGGCCTGCATCAAAACCTTCAAGCAACCAATGATTGAATGACACAGGCGGTAAAACAGCATGAAGGTAGCAACAGCCTCACTTCGTGGTAAAAGAAGACCCAAATTTATGCGGGGAATACATGTAAGCAAAGGTTACAAAAATAAAAGCAAAGGAAGTAACCCTTGAGCTGATGAAGAAGAATGACAAAGTAAGCCACTACATGGATAGTACTTGACTCGAATCAGGCAAGCTGGTGGAAACCAAAGGCAATCTAATCACTGTCTGGGCAGTTCAAGACTGAAAGCCGAAACAGAAGGTTTCATACTGACTGCACAACATCAATGCCCTGCTACAAAACATTATTCATAAAGATAGGAGCTGCGTCAATCATTTATTCTTTATAGAAGATTTAAAACCATACAGTCGTAATGTAGAAGAGCTAGACAACCTAGTGCAAACAGTCAGAGTAATTTCCGAAGACAGTGTGATGCAGTTTTGCATTTCAAATTGTGCAATGATTGAGTGGAAAGCTGGTAAGGTGTGATGGAATCGAACTTCCAAATGGAGAAAAATTTAAATATAAACTGCCTGCCTTTCCTGGTCAAAGGAGAGCGGCTGGGCAATCTTCATAATAGACTCAGCTGATAGCAGCACCCGTCCTACATGCGGCAACAGGTGTTCGACATAAACCCAGAAGTCAGCAATGCTCGGACACTGAGCGGTTGCGTAAAGGACGGTCTCGCCACCCTGCGCGAATCTCGGACAGAACCAACTGACGGCACTTCCATGTCTGTAGAGTTTATTTTGAACTGGCAACGCTTCTCGGTAGCTCTGCCAGGCCAAGTATTTTCGGGAGTAATCCATTGGCCCTGGACCGAAATTCCTCCGGGATATAATAGCTAGTTGGCTTTTGGCGACATCCAGAGTTTTCGAAAGGACGTCGTCGCTCTTGCCCTCCATTAACCCTCTACAGAAAAATACGTATCCACCAATCACAAAGCCCGATTGGCAAAGGGCAGTGAGTGTTGGGAGACATTCCATTTTCGAAGCGCTGCCTCTCGGTCACCGCGTGACCCAGGATTGCAGCTCCGTCAAGAAGACGAAGTGAGGAAAATGGGCTTAGCGAAAGGCGACCACACCTGACACCGTCTAGGAAAATCTAAAGATATCGTAGTTTCAGCGTGTGTTTACGCATCATCAGCCACATCATACCCAGTCTTCCACGTAATGGGTGTTGACAGCTAAGGAACCACCTGACCATTCGAGTGCGTCCCTTCCACAAAAACCGAAAGACAAACGCTCCAGCGCAGTTAGGCGAGGCTAAGGAGACAATCACCACAATCACCGCTCACTCTCACCACAAATCAGCCATTAATGGATGACGAACACTATGGACACGTTTACCACCCCAGCGCGACATTTCAAGGATAGCTTTCTCTAAGACAATTTCTGGGTGAGAGATGCCACCTTGCTCGTCACCTCATACCAGTTTCTGTCCATCTCAGGTCCCGATCAAACCAAACCCTAGCAGTTTAACCGGCCCGTCTTTGCAGCGCCTAGCGACGCTGTTGGCTGGCATAGACATGTCTATCCAGGTGCCGAACTGCAGACCCACCGACTTTTCCTGGTTAATATTAGCTCCAGTAGTTGCCTCGTATTTTCTCAGAGTAGTATCGTCATCATAATAAGCACCCACGGGTCTCCCACCTCCCGGTTCATGCGGGAAGCCCCTCAATGTGTCCAGTTCCTGCATTAATGGCTCTAGAGTCAATAACTACAACCGGGACGATAGGGCACGAATTTGGCGGACAGAGAGCATGATGTTGAAAGGTACTGAAAGATGACCGTTCACTCTCACCACAAAGCAGGTGTTTCTGTGCTTGGCAGCAACCTACCCTCTGAATCCGGCCGGCCTGAGGACGGCCGCCTGGTATTGATGGTCGACCCTATTATAAGTTTTCGATTGATCTAGATTGATCAGGGATACATCCATAATAATAATAATAATATTCTTTCTTGATTGGCCACAAGGGCCTACATATGCAGGGCAATACAAAATAACAGTGGCAGATGGGGTTTTCAAAAGAAAATCGAGTAAAAAAATAAATAAAACATTAAAAATAAACAATGAGTATACATACAACAGAATTCCCCAATAGGAAGGAGGGTTAACTGCACAGAAGTGACTCAGCTACCCTACCAATCCTGAACCACCCGACGCTTCAAGAACACGTGTATGGTCACCCCCTCCTCCTCAAATCAACCCTCCACACGAGCCATTCTCGATACATTCACACACCTTTTAGCACATTTCCTGGGGGACAGTACATCTCTCTCCACCCTCACTTTCCTTTCCAAGTGAAATTTGAAAATGTTGATTGGCCGAAGAGTAATGTGTCTGTATTCATGTTTGCAACATGGTACACCACACAACCTCTTTTGCTACGTCCACCCAGCAGAGGAAAACTGCTTGTCCTTCCCGACCAAAAGGCGGCGCGTCGATCTTCACTATGGACTCGGTTGTTAGCAGAATGTGTACTACACGCGACAACAGCTGTTCGACATAACTCCACAATCAGTAAAGCACGGATACTGGACGAATGACTGCAGAACTGTTTCATCGTTCTCTTCGCATCTTGGGCAGATCCGTCTGACATCACTTCCATGCCTGTAAAATTTATCTCAAACTAGTAACAAGAGAGGGATTTATGGAAGTTATCCATAGACCCTGGCTTGAAATCTCTCCAGAAAAACATGTTAGTTCGACTTCGTTGACGCCTAGAACTTCTCCCAGAAAGTCGTCGCACTTGCCCACCACTTATCTTCTATAGAATTCTAGATTGGAAGTTCCACAGACCATATTGCCCATCATGTGTAGGGTTGTAAGCGTCTGGTAACATTCCAGATGCCAGGCGCCCAGTCATAGTTACCTCTTTAACCAGGACTGC
The DNA here is from genome assembly GCA_964016885.1 of Eledone cirrhosa. Lineage (NCBI taxonomy): Eukaryota > Metazoa > Mollusca > Cephalopoda > Octopoda > Eledonidae > Eledone > Eledone cirrhosa. The sequence goes on from OZ024742.1 coordinate 248,770,693, forward strand.
AGCTGAATCAAAGAAATGAGTTGCGGAATGTCTGAGCACGATTTGCCACAGCATGCCCTATCCCCTGCATAGAAGGTGCTGACAGAAGATGAACCGCCTCACCAAGGGAACCTGTCCCTTCCACAAAAAGGGAAAGAGGAGACGTTTCAATTTGGCGAAGTGCAAAGTGGGGAAAGGCACGATGGTCAGGCTGTAGGAGATGACGGACGCGATGTACGCGTTCGCCACATCCACCCGACTTTTCAAGGATATCCTCCTCTCCGTCAATTTATGCGTGAGAGTAACAACCCTGCTCGTTACTTCGTCCCAATAATAATAAAACTAATAATGTTGAAATGTGAAACATATTGTGAAACATATTGAACATATTTAATACTTAATTATTTTTTTACGACCGTCTTTGGTGTTGTGCTAAGGGTTTTGAGACATGGGTTGCACCAGTAGTTATGTGCTCCTTCATCCATATGTGTAGTTTCCGAAGAGTGCAGCCAAAGCATGAGCTGCGAGAAACCAAGCATAGTGAACAAAATTGAAACTGCTAAAAAAATGTTCACACAAATATCATTGATTCTTCTTATTGTAAAATAAGCTACAATACAAAACAAAACTACACCATTCAGAAGATGAACCTGCGATGGGGTAGAAGCGTTTGAAATAAAATTTAATTAATTTAAGTACTGTTCCAAAGAAACTTCAATGAACTCATATGAAAATATGGAATAATTTGGATATAAATGATAAATAATGTCTAAAGGAAAAGAAGTTTCAAAGCGTATAAATATGTATATATGTATGTATGTATGTATGTATGTACGTATCTAGGTATGTATGTATGCATGTATACATATATGTATACAAATATGTGTGTGTGTGCGGGTGTGTGAGAGAGAGAGAGAGGAATAGAGAGAGAGAGAGAGAGAGAGAGAGAGAGTATGAGTGTATGCATGTAAGTATGTATGTATCAATATATATGCAGGTATTTATTTATGTATGTCTATACATTACTCTCATTTCGGTATGCAAGCCGTGTATTATTGAAGAATCATCCATCTTAGAAAAACGTAAATAAATAAGCCAAAGAGGAAACCAAAATGCCACACATGTTCCTCCCTTGGCAATCATCGTTTTAAAAGCCTTTGCACTTCTCAATATTTTCGTCTGTGTTTTTATGTTTCTTCCTCTCTTTCTTCTATTACTCTTCCCGTCCCTTCCTTCCTATATATACATACGTACATATATACATAAATGCATACATGCTTAAATGCATACATACATACGTACATGCATACATATAAATATATACACACTCACACACATAAACAAACACACACACACACACACACACACACACACACATATATATATATATATATATATATATATATATATATATATATATATATATATATATATATGCATATATATATATACATATGTATATTTATGTATCTACGAATCACTTTACCAATAAATAATAGTGATTTATGGATAGCGCATTGGCACCACAGAGAACGGTGTACTTTTATTGAGGTTTGCTTAGGCATCACGTGGTACTTTCCAGATAGGTGAGGTGTCTTTTATCATAGGTCCGGAGGTTTGGTCTCAGTGACTGGCAGCTGCGTTTCGTAGTCACGCACACACACACACACACACACACACACACACAAACATACACACATACATACATACATGCACACACACACACACACACACACAAATATATATATATAAGACAGTATATAGAGAAACATACACAAAGATGTATGTGTTTAATTATAGGGGATAGAATACCACCAGGGTGAAAACCATATTGTTTACGAACAGAATGGAGAATATACATCAATTAAAAGAATACATGAAAATGTAACTATATCTCTTGGCCATGCTGTAATCATGTTTCGCCACAAATAATGTGTAGAATCATACCATTGACGGCTTATCAATAGGAGGGTCAAACAATATGATCCACACTTCTAAAATTATATCAGATAACTAGCAAACGCACATAGTGTAAAGAGATAACATGGGCACTATACAGCACATGGTGGTGTGAATGGACCAAAAGACCACTAAAAATAACAGCCACGAACCATTCAGCTTAAAAAGCTCTACTTGCATATAGAAATGAACCAGGAACCAATATTCCAAATTAAAAAACGGAATAAAAGACTCACATTAATCCCCCTATAATTTAATGGGAATCTTTAACTCGGTTTTTTAATTATATATATATATATATATATATATATATATATATATATATATATATATATATATATATATATATATGTATATATATACATAGACGTGAAACAATATATAAAGGAGAACAAACCGTTAAAACATGTTTATACGGTTTGTTCTCCTTTATATATTTTTTCACGTATATATATATATATATATATATATATATATATATATATATATATACAGAGAGAGAGAGAGAGAGGGGGGGGGAGTAGGTGAAGTCGGAAATAGCACGGAAATATATATTTTAGGCTCTTTTTTTATTTTTTCTTCCTTTCTTTCGTCAAAGTGACATTATTGAAATAAATGAGAGGAACGATTCCTTTTGAAAAGGAGTTTTATATTGTATATAAAGTATTACCGGTTTCGATGTATTATTAAAATTCATCTTATCAAATGTTGAATATTTCAATTAAAAAGAAATAATAAGAATTAAAAACTAAAAATTAAAGATTTTAAATTAAGAGATAAGTTTTTTTCAACTTCCTTAAGAAGGAGACTGGAGAATGAACTCTTGTGTATATAGAGAGAGTAGCCATAAAGTAGCAGCACCATGCTCTATATATATTTTCCGTGCATGAGCTTAAAAATATATAAGATAATGTACATACATGCGTGTGTGTGTGTGTGCGTACGTGTGAGTGTCTGAGTGTGTGTGTCACTGTATGTGTGTGTGTGTGTGTTTGAGTGCCTGTGTGTGAGAGAGAGAGAGTGTGTGACAGACAGATATATAGATGGATAGGCAAACAGATAGAAATAACCTGAGTCTTTATTGTGAGGAATTAAAGTAAATAAAGGACAATATCACACTAACCACTTCTTTTTGCGTACCAACAGCATGTGATTCGCTCAGAGAGATAATTAGTCAAAATTGATTTGTAAACAATAAAGTATATTAATTGATGTCAATAATTTGTTCTCCATTCTCCGACTGAGCACTGGTTCTGCTAGAATTATTCGTTGATCATTCAAAAATAAAATAATAATGACAATAGTTATGCCCAAAGTGATAACTGAAAAAAACCACTATGGTTACATTTCACGGTGATACAGAAATGTATGTTTCGATCTAACTTATGGTTTTTTTTTAATAGATAAATACATATATATGGGGGATGCATGCATGGGTAATTATGTGTGTCCACACACACACACACACACATATAGAGAGAGATAGAGAGATAGATAGATAGATAGATGCATACATACGGATATATATATATATATATATATATATATATATATATATATTGTTATACTTTGGGAGGGTGATGTTGCCAATAAGAAACACACGCACCAGTTGCTTTCACTTCAATTTATTATAATAAATTTATAAATTTAGGAATTTATAAATTTCTGGTTGGTTGGTTGGTTCCACAACCAGATAGTTGTTTATATATTGTCAAAGTTCTTTCGTCACACATTCTGTGACCTCTTCAGTGAGTGGGGATTCTTTTCTTTGTTTTTGTGCCTCTCCTTTGTTCTGTCCTACGGCATTTTGTTTCTGTGTGTGTGTCGTGTGCTCAGTCTGCGCATGCGTCACATCCGGGTGTCTGTGTGTGTTTATATTCGTTTATGTATTTGTTTATTTGCATGTTACGGGTTGGTTGTTTGTTCTATGTGCATGTGTGTTCTCATTTTGTCCTTAATTGTAAGTTGTGATGTTGCTGTTCCACTCATATTTTCTATTTAATTTTGGTTGTAATTGTTTTATGTTTATTGCCTCTGTGATTTGTCTAAACATTGCGTCTTTTCTGTGAGTAGATTCTATTTTTATTTCTATGTTATCTAATTTACCCTTATGTTCTATTTTAGCATGTTGGTAGAGTACAGATGATTCTTTACTATCTTGAAGGTCTCGCCAGTGTTCATTTATCCGTTCCCCTACGCTACGAGCTGTCTCAACTATGTACACTATATTTTTGTCTCTACATTGTCCTTCAGTACATCTTATGCTATACACTACATTTCTAGTTTTACAGTTAATATGGGGGCTTATATTACAGGTTATACATTTCTTATCTATACAGGGAGGGTCTTTGAAAAGGGTATGTCTTGCTAATAAGTGTTTTTGCGGAGGTACCTGGTCTTTCTACTATCTTATATTGAGTTTATGTTTATCTAGGGCTCTTCTAAATTTGTAAGCTAATTCACCTCTAGGGGTTGTATCGATGAACATTACACTCTGGTATTTATTGCTATCATACCATGAGTTTATTCTATTAGCTTTATTCCTAGTTCTTTCTATTCTATTCCAAAATTTGCTCCTATACAAGGGGCAGGTCCCATTTGTGTCATTATTTCCCATTTTTTCCCATTTGGTTCTGGCTCCTCTATACACTCTGATTTTATCTCTCTGATTGTAACCAGAGAACTGCATACGGTGGATGAAGTGTTGTATGTGTCTCTATAGTTCTTCGGGGTTGCACATGCGGGACACGTTTCTCATCACCCGTACCAAATCCGCAATCAGTATGTTGATTTTGGTATGGTCAGAAATAGCTGAGTTTCGGTGGATCAGATGTTTGGAAGTCATGGGTTTGGCATAATGGGAATGGAGGATTTGTTTTTTGTTATTAATGGTATCTAACCAGAGCTCTGTGTCTAGTACAGGTAATCGATGGTTGGGGTGTTTACTTGGGTAGTCTATAGTAACTCTAATACTCTGGTGGATGGAGTTAGCTATTTGCTGGATGCTTTCCATTGTGTTTTTCTCTAGTTCCTGACTGTTCTCTAGTGAGGGTGTCTTAACTACGATGTTTATATCATCAACGTAGCGGGAGTACATTATCAGGGTTAAGGGGTCTTCTAATTGTTCTTTAAGTTTAAGTTTAAGTCTACTGTCCCACCATACCATGAATAAGTTAGCTATGTCGCCTGCAATGCTAACACCAATGGCTGCCCCTTCCTCTTGGGCATATGTTTTTCCATTAAATTTGAACATATGTTCCTTAAGGGTTAGTTTTATGCTGGCCCCTACCGCATGTGCAATCATTTTCTTCAGTTCATCGTGTTTTCGGGTGTCCGTATGGCTCTGGTCCACCCGTTCCATCTATCTGTGTGGGTTTCCTTGGCCATTGAGGTAATGGTAGGTGGTCTGCATCTTACTGGTCTCGTAGGGTACAGGTTGCTAAGGTCATATGTGTGTAGGTAATTATTACTATAGGTAAGTTTAAGTAGGAGTCCCAGCTCACTGGTATCAATCCCACGGAACTCAACATTGCTCTCACTGATCATTTCTACGCATTTCTCCACAGCAAAATCCACGTCAATAGATGGATACAGGGACACAACATCCATACTACCTATTATGCAGTTTGTTAGGTCCCTAGATCGGTTACCCTCGCCGATTCTGCTGATGAGGTCCTCTGTGCTGTCACATACATCTGGGGTCATTTCAATGATGGGGCGTATGATTAGGGAGAGGAAGTAGGACAGTCTGTAGTTACTAGCAATGTTAGCTCCACAGACTGGCCGTGTTGGTGGTCCCGTGACAGGGTCACTGCCCGTTTTATGGTCTTTTCGAAGCCCATACAACGCCGGCACGTCATTGTTCTAGGCCTGGAAGTTGTTGGCAGTCCTTTTGTTGGGCTGCATTATATTCGTCCACATCACCATATGGGCATCGAGGGCTTTTTCTCTATCCTCATGCTCCTGTGGTGTTACCTCTCTTGTGTTAGTGATGTGGGGTTGCATTACCTGAATTTAGTTTGGTAGTCTGTCAACCGACATTCTGCCAGAGCTGTCTGTTGGAAAGCATGCTATCTCTCCATTACGCGAGCGCTGCATGAGCTTACGCAAGCCATTTGCAGATTTTTTTCCCAGTTGCTGGGCCTCCATTCTATTATGCTTCTTGCTACACTGTTCTATAATATTTCTAAGTTCGGATCTAGCTATACTAAATTGTGCTTCTGTTTGTTGATCGACCTGCGACGGCAATTGCGTGCGTTTGTTAAATGGTAAAGTCGTGGCGTGGACTCGTCGCAGGTCGAACGACTTATCGGAGGGATTATAAAAAGTAGAGTTCCAGGCTGCTGCTTTATGTGTACTAGTGCTATTGTTATTGTTAGTTGTGTTGTTTCTATTTCTATTTCCACCAACAGCCTCATGGTTGTTTCTATGTCTCTCATTATTACTCCTGTCTCTTTCCACTGGCTCATTATTATTGTCTACTCTATTTTGTGTGTATGTGTGTTCGTATTGGTTATTTTCTTTGTCCATAGTCTCCCTTCTCCTTTTAATCCTATTACTTTCCCTTATTTCTGTGATTTCTATGCTACTGTCATTACTTGTTTTCTGTGTCTGTGTGTTTGTTAAGATTGTGGTGGTGGTGAGAGGCATTGAATGTGTCTGTGTTGTTGTTGTTGATGTATGCTGTTGTTCATGTGTGAAATGTATAACCTGTAAAATAAGCCCCCATATTAACTGTAAAACTAGAAATGTAGTGTATAGCATAAGATGTACTGAAGGACAATGTAGAGACAAAAATATAGTGTACATAGGTGAGACAGCTCGTAGCGTAGGGGAATGGATAAATGAACACTGGCGAGACCTTCAAGATAGTAAAGAATCATCTGTACTCTACCAACATGCTAAAATAGAACATAAGGGTAAATTAGAGAACATAGAAATAAAAATAGAATCTACTCACAGAAAAGACGCAATGTTTAGACAGATTACAGAGGCAATAAACATAAAAGAATTACAACCAAAATTAAATAGAAAATATGAGTGGAACAGCAACATCACAACTTACAATTAAGGACAAAAGAAAACACACACGCACATAGAACAAACAACCAACAAGTAACATGTAAATAAACAAATAAATAAACGAATATAAACATACACAGACACCCGGATGTGGCGCATGCGCAGACTGAGCACACAACACACACACAGAAACAAAACGGCGTAGGACAGAACAAAGGAGAGGCACAAAAACATAGAAAAGAATCCCCAGTCACTGAAGAGGTCACAGAATGTGTGACGAAAGAACTTTGACAATATATAAACAACTATCTGGTTGTGGAACCAACCAAACAACCCGAAATTTATAAATTCCTAAATTTATAAATTTATTATAATAAATTGAAGTGAAAACAACTGGTGCGTGTGTTTCTTATTGGCAACATGACCCTCCCAAAGTATAACAATATCGGTTTCAACACACGTTTTCAGATAAAGAATCTTGCTAAACAAATTCAGAAACGATATATATATATATATATATATATATATATATATATATATGAGGGTGTTAAAGTTTGCTTGAAGCATTGTGAAATGTGTAAAATATGTAGTTTAGAAAGCCACAACAATGCAGATGGGAAATCTCGAGGTAAGAAGTGAGTGAGAAATAGGAGAAAAGTGAAAATGAAAATGAAAACAAAACAAAGCTAGAAGGGTTACCGTAGTGGAGATGTAATCCCAATATTTCGGGCTCACGCCCATCAACGGGGGAAAGTTCCAAAAGGGGGGGAACAGGCCAAGTCGGAGAAAGTTGTATTGTCGTTAAAACATAGAAATGTCGTTATGGGGAAAAATTCAAACGAGGGAAAGAATGCGCGTGCGCGTGATAGGCTGTGGCAAAAGCTACTTGTTATTAAGAACTTCAGACCCCCACTTAACAACCGGGCTGAGGGATTAAATCTCCACTACGGTAACCCTTCTACCTTTGTTTTGTCTTCATTTTCATTTTCACTTTTCTCCTATTTCTCACTCACTTCTTACCTCGAGATTTCCCATCTACATTGTTGTGGCTTTCTAAACTACATATTTTATATATATATATATATATATATATATATATATATATATATATATATATATATATATATATATATGTAATAATTGTTTCTACTTTTTGCACAAGGCCAGAAATACCCCAGTGTACTGGTACTTTATTTTATCGACCCCATAAGGATGAAAGGCAAAGTTAACCTCGGCGAGATTTGAACTCAGAATGGCAAGGGCCGTAACTCTATGCGTCCGGGAATCGAACTCACAACCACGCGATTATGAATCCAGTTCTCTAACCACTCAGCCACACGACTTCTCTATACAAATATATATGAATATATGTGTGTACGTGCGGGTGTATGTGTGTATTAGTTTGTATTTGTGTGTATGTGAGTGTGTGTGTATTTGTGTGTATTAGTGCGTTTTTGTTGTGTGTGAATGTGTATGCATGTTTGTCTCTGTGTGTATATAATTATGTACGGTTTGTCCAAGCGCACAAGATTCGCCTCTCTAGGCTTATACCAACTACTCTCAAAACTGATTTTGGTGATTTGTATACGAGAAACATTGAATAAAATATATAGAGGTGTGGTAGGATATATTCACTTAATTGAGATGATCTTATTAAATTTTATTCTTTTCAGATATTGGTAGGAAATAAAAGTTCATTTTAGGAATTGTAAAATGCCTATCGAGTGGAAAAGCGAGTGAAAATAATGCTAGATAACTAATATATTGTGGGTAAGTTAGGAACGTAATAAATATTTAAAAACATAAAGGTCAGTATATAGTTGAAACTTCATGGTCAATTAATCTTGAAAATGGGAAATTGAGAGGTTTATACGTGTATATGGTAGTGTGCTGGAATAGGTCCTATAGAATTATTTGCAGAATGAAATCATTACTTTTGTAAGGTTAATGGAAACTTGCAAATGTTTACAGCTAAGTAACAGTGATGCGGAAAATGAAACAAACAACAGAACATAACTGAATAAAATGCATGTTAGAGCCCTAAGATCAAACTTCCGGAATCTGATCTTTCACCAAATAGGAACAATCAAAAATCAAATATGAAAATGCATAAGTATATATATATATAGTAATAATAATAAGTTTGAAGACTAAAATCCCAAGCTCCCGTTAAGGGTGAAAGCAGCGATTCTTTGCTTAAACTTTAATCTGTTATTTTAATATATAAATATATTTCCGATTATATATATATATGTATATATATATATATATAAATCTATTATCTTATCTATCTATTTCCCTCTCCCTCTCTCTTTATATATATATGTATATATATATATATATATATATATATATATATATATATATATATATATATATATATATATATATAAATATATGTATATATATATATATATATATATATATATATATATATATATATATATATATATTTTTATATATATATATATATATATATATATATATATATATATATATATATATATATATATACATATATATACATATATATATATATATATATATTATATAGGGAAAAAAGATGAAATCGAAAATGCAACTGGAGTCTTTTATTTTTAAAAATATATTTATTTGGTTCCTTTACCGGTTTCGCAGTTCTTCTGCTTTTCAAAAGTAGAATTGAGATGGAGGGTCTGTGGTTTTTCTCACATCTGGTTGTTCTTTGAATATTACTTCTGTTTTATATTGAAAAAAGTGGTTCAAAATGCCAGGTTTTCGGAGCTGGCATTTCGAACCACTTTGTTCCATATAAAACAGAAGTAACATTCAAAGACCAACCAGATGTGAGAAAAGCCACAGACCCTCCATCTCAATTCTACTTTTATAAAGCTGAAGAACTGCGAAACCGGTAAAGGAACCAAATAAATATATATATTTTTTTAAAAAGACACCTGTTGCATTTTCGATTTCATCTATTTTCCTTATACTTTCACTCGTGTAGGACACCTCGGTTATTTTTCATTTTGCAAAAAAAAATCTCCATTTCTAATATATATATATCTACACACACACGCACACATATATATACTATATATATCTGTGTGTAGAATAGTAGAAACAATCAGTATTACATATATAAAGGGCAAGCCGTGTATTATTGAAGAATCATCCATCTTAGAAAAA
>OZ024742.1:248788317-248793317 GCA_964016885.1 Eledone cirrhosa
TATATATATGTGTGTGTATATATTATATATATATACATATATATATATATATATATATATATATATATATATATATATATATATATATATATATATATATATATTTAATACATTAACAGAGAAAGCTTTTAGCGATACTCTGACCAACTCCATTAGGATATACCTATATATATATATGTATATATATATATATATATATATATATATATATATATATATATATATATATATATATATATATATATAGGTATATCCTAATGTTTGTTGAGTGAGATGTTACACCCCCTGGATATATATATATATATATATATATATATATATATATATATATATATATATATATATATATATATATATACATATATGTATTTATATATATATATATATTTGTGTGTGTGTCTGTTGGTGTCGAGAGAGAAAGATAAAGAGAGAGGGTCGGAAGGGGGGGGGCGGTTGATTGGATGATAGATAGGCAGAGAGATAGAAATATAGACATAAAATTCTCAAAATTAATAAAATAAAAGATTAAGAAATATACTGATTTAACAGTTAATATAATTTTCAAAAGAAATGTTGCACACACACACACACTCACACATACATGCACATATATTTACATATTCATTGAGTGAATCGGAGAAAGGAGAGAGAAAAAGATACTCACCACGAAGCAAACTAACATACATTTATATACAGGTGAAAATAACTATATATATATACATATTTATATATGTGTGCGTGAGTTCTTATGTATGTTTATGTTAATGTGCGTTCTTATGGATGTTTGTGTGTGTGTGTGTCTGTACGTATTTATGTGTCTATGTGTTGGTATAAGCATATATAGAAAAAGTATTCAGAGAAATTAGCCATAAAGTACAGAGAATATTTGAAAAAAATATATATATAATATATACATATAATCGAAATAATATCTCAGTGAGAAACATTTCTTTTGTTAAAAGAATATTTTGAGAAAATTATGAAAACTTTTTGAAATGAAAACTGAAGCGGATGATAAAAAAAAAAAATAATATGGCCGCCCGCTGATTTTTCTCTCTCTTGTATTATTTCTCTGATCTTTTGTTCAGCTAATAAAAACAACAGCAACAATAATAAAAACATGAAAAATGTCAGTGTGAGTGAGAGTATGTGGAAGTGGTGGTATGATATAATGGAGAAGTGGGTTTCGATGGCTGGAATTAAAAGAAAAATTGATTGATACTCTCTAGCAACGAGATTTATTTATTCCTATTATCTTTATTTTTCTCCTACTAAATATATCCATCTATATATCTATCTGTCTTGCCCTCCATTTCTCTATCCATCGCAATCTCTCTCTCTCTCTCTCTCTCTGTCCCTCCTTATCTCCCCCCTCTCTCTCTATATATATAAAGAGAGAGAGAGAAAGAGAAAAGGGGAGGTGAGAATGAAGAGAGAGAGAGAGGGAGAGAAAGAGAGACAGCGAGATGTCTAATACTCTTTATCTCACCTTTTACGAATTACACACCCTCTCTGTCCAACTGTATATTTCCCTGTTTCTCACAATCTTATTCAAGTTAATGTCGCTTCATTAAAATTTTATTACAGTAAAGCATTCATTTAGTTTTAAATGTCATATATCATTCTAACTTTAAATACGCACACACTCACACGTACAGATGTATATATACATATATATACATATATATATATAGGTATATCGATATTTATATCTATTCTATATCTATATATTTATCCATATATATATACATACATACATATATATATATATATACATACATATATATTTATTTATACATACATATATATTTATATATATATATTCATATATATATATATATATATATATATATATATATATATATATATATATATATATATATATATAAACGTATACACACATTTTTTTATATATATACATACATACATGTATATATATATATATACATGTATGTATGTATATATATATATATACAAAAATGTGTGTATACGTTTATACATACATCAACACAGACAACAATCGATCGCGACCAAAAACTATATTCATAAAATCTTCAAGAGTTTACAAATGTACGCATTCACACACACACACACACACACACACACACACACACACACACACACACACACACACACACACACACACATACACATACACAGACATAAACACACACATACACACCTGCATATAAATATATATATATATATATATGTGTGTGTATATATATATATATATATATATATGTATATATATATATATATGTTATATATATGTATATCGATGTTTAAATGCCAGCTATATGTTTCTAATTATGCCTCACTACATGGCTGACACCAATCATGCGTAAACTTTCGGAAACACACGCTCATGCAAACGTACACAGCCACCCCCACACCCACACTCTGATGCTGATGCACAATTACACACACAATCTCACACAAACACTGACGCACCCACGTATTTACATTTATTACCATGTGTGTGCATCTTATATATGTATATGACTATGTTTATGCAACTTTGTATGTATTTATATATGTGGTTTTGGGGCAGAATCGCTAATGCTTTGGCCAAAATCCTTCGTCAAATCCCACCGAGGTAAAATTTGCAGTTCATTTTTTCAGAGATCGATAAAATAACTTACTTGGGGTTGTCAATATAATTGAGTTTCCCTCTACACCAAATTGCAAGCCTTGTGTTACTGAAAAGATAGAAGTTATTACAACATAAAAATAGCATTTGACAAGAGAATGAAAACTCTATCCCTGGATTGGCGGTATCGGTAGACCATCAGACACATATGCTTTGCGGCATAGAGTTATAGCCCTTTACGTTCTGAGTTCAAATCCCGCTGAGGTTAACTTTGCCTTTCATCCTTAAGGCGTCGATAAAATGAAGTACCAGTAACGCACTCGGGTGATTGCTGGCTTTGTGCCAAAAGTAGAAACAATTATTATTTGGTGTTGCCAGTACACTGTTGATACACTGCTAGTACACTGTCGGTACACTGATGGTACATTATTGGCACATTTTACTACGCTGTTGACATATATTAGTACCCTGTTGGTATAAATTGTTGCTACACTGCATGTACACTGTTACTATACTGTTGGTACAGTGTTGGTATACCAATAGTATAGTAGTTGTATTACCAACAACAATACGAACAACAACAACAATACCAACTTCGGCACACAACTACACAAAGAGCAACAACAACGAAATGACCGAAAAACATGGTTTTACTTTGCCATCTGAAATTGTGTTTTCTGTGAGTGTTTATTCTGCGCATGACACTAAAACGTATTTGCGAGTGTGAGGTGTCATTTAGTTCAAATAAAATATCGAAAGTTGAAAGAAAATAACACCCATGAGCATCATTTAATGATCTGAATTCCATCAGAAAACATATTTGTTGCTTCTATAAAGTTTCTTCCAGTCGCAGACTAGTTCTGTGATTAATATTTCTCTGGAAAGATCAGGAAGTCTGCAATGGAGCAAGTTAAAACCAAATTACAAATACAGCAACAGAAACACCTACAAAAATAGAAGAAATAAAAAGAAAAATCAAACATTACACATGCGCACACACATGGCTGTATACACAATATCTCTCACAAGACACACAAAGAACACATACACACAATACATATAGGTGTACAGCATACACACGCACGTACTAACGCATAGAGTTAATACACATGGAATACAGACAGGACACTAACACAGCACACGCATAATAGCCATAGATACACAACATACACCATAACATATACAGACAGAACACAGAAAACACACATACACACCACACACATAATGACACTAACAGGACATACGCATAACATAAAGATAACGCACGAATAACATAACCACGACACATAGACGCACAGCCACAAAACAGACACAACACACAACACAAACATGACACATTCAACACACACTGAACACACATATTACACACACAACACAAACATAACACATACAACACACACTGAACACACATATTACACACACAACACAAACATAACACATACAACACACACTGAACACACATATTACACACACAACACAAACATAACACATACAACACACACTGAACACACAACATACACACACAACACAAACATAACACATACAACACACACTGAACACACATATTACACACACAACACAAACATAACACATACAACACACACTGAACACACATATTACACACACAACACAAACATAACACATACAACACACACTGAACACACATATTACACACACAACACAAACATAACACATACAACACACACTAAACACACATATTACACACACAACACAAACATATTAGTTTAAGGCATGTTTGTGTTGTGTGTAATATCGATGGACCCTATATGGGACCATCGATATTACACACAACACAAACATAACACATACAACACACACTGAACACACATATTACACACACAACACAAACATAAGACATACAACACACACTGAACACACATATTACACACACAACACAAACATAACACATACAACACACACTGAACACACATATTACACACACAACACAAACATAACACATACAACACACACTGAACACACATATTACACACACAACACAAACATAACACATACAACACACACTAAACACACATATTACACACACAACACAAACATAACACATACAACACACACTGAACACACATATTACACACACAACACACACAACACAAACATAACACATACAACACACAAACATAACACATACAACACACACTGAACACACATATTACACACACACAACACACACAACACAAAAGTAACACATACAACACACACTGAACACACATATTACTTATAATAACACAACACAAACATAACACATACAACACACACTGAACACACATAGTACACACACACAACACACACATAATACATACAACACACACTGAACACACATATTACACACACACAACACACACAACACAAAAGGAACACATACAACACA
>OZ024742.1:248798317-248810817 GCA_964016885.1 Eledone cirrhosa
ATATATATACATATATATATATATATACATATATATATATATATATATATATATATATATATATATATATATATATATATATATATATATATATATATGTATATATATATATATATGTATATATATATATATATATATATATATATATATATATATATATATATATATAGTTATACTTTGGGAGGGTCATGTGTGCAATAAAAACACAAGCAAAACAAATTCAAAACCGAATTTTAAACCTATATATACCTATTGGCTATTCAAGTATGGGATTTATAGTGCTTGTAGAAAACACCCACAAATTTCTGCAAATTTCATACTTGATGACCGAATATATATATATATATATATATATATATATACCATCAACATCGTCAAGGTATGTCAGGCATCAACTTATCTTATCTGATGAGGACGTACTGTTGAAATAGCTCAGTACCTCTGAAATATGTATAATAAAATATATTTGATCACATGAATTTCTTTATGTATTAACATTTTAAAGTAATATATATATATATATATATATATATATATATATATATATATATATATATATATATATATACATATAGTAATAATAATAAATTTGAAGACTCTATAATGATAATTATATATAAATACAATATATACATAAAAATATATAAAAACCGTAGAGCAAATATTTATTAAAATAACAGATTAATGTTTAACAAAGAATCGCTGCTTTCACCCGTAACGGGATCTTCTAAAACTAAAAAAGTCAATCTGTGAACGCAGAAGTAAATATTTCAAAAAACGTTGCAACGGAAGGATGACAGGAAGACGATACTTTGGTTCGTGGAAACGTTCCCTGGCAAAGAACGGAAAAAAAACGAAGATATTACGTCATTATTTTCTGTGGTGAAAACAATTACACGCAAAGACAAAACTACGTTTATGGTATAAATGAAGTCGTAGACTAATATTTTATTAGGTGGTTCATGGAGACGTTCTCTGGCAATGAACGGAAAAAACGAAGATAATACGTCATTATGTGAACGATGAGAACAATTACACGCAAAGACAAAACCATGTAAATGGTATAACGGAAGTCGTAGACTAAAATTCTATTTAGGAAACCGAATGATTCTCGGCTTCAGATTAAGAATAACGTAAATAAAATCCAGAGGTAATTGAAATTAAATATATACAAACACGCATCCATATACGTACATGCACAAGCATACGCGATGAGTATGCAACACTCGCCATGGGTATGCAAATACAAGCACGTACACAATCATTCGGTTTCCTAAATAGAATTTTAGTCTACGACTTCAGTTATACCATAAACGTGGTTTTGGCTTTGTGTGTAATTGTTTTCACCGCACCAATTAATGACGTATTATCTTCGGGGTTTTTTTCGTTCTTTGCCAGGGAACGTTTCCACGAAACAAAGTATCGTCTTCCTGTCTTCCTTCGGTTGCAACGTTTTTAAAATATTTACTTCTGCGTTCACAGATTGACTTTGTTAGTTTCAGAAGATCCCGTTAAGGGTGAAAGCAGCGATTCTTTGCATAAACTTTAATCTGTTATTTTAATAAATATATATATATATATATATATACGATATTAACAAATAGAAACTATATTTATAAAACCATATCTATTTTATTATACATATTTCATGGATACCATGTAAAATTATGGTATGCTTTCATCAGACAAAATACTTGTCGAGTGCTTTATATCAGTTATAAAAATATTTGCTTGTTGTATCCCAACAATTTAAATAGAACTTTTGCATATATATATATATATATATATATATATATATATTTATATATATATGCAGTAGGAAAAATTAATAACAAAGCAAACGAAACACTACAAAGAAGAAATATAATATTTGTCTAATTTTACATCACGGATCACAATCCACTCGTTCCCGGAGCAGAGTCTTATTTTGCGTCTTCGAACCAATTTCTCCCAATCGACTCAACTCTCCTCCCCAATTTCATTAATTTTATACACATACGCTTCATGCATACATCTCTACAACTTATCACTTTCCATTATTGAAACTGGTCCCAAGGCGGAAATCAGACTCTGCTCATTCCTGGTACGTGAGGCCTGTGATTCGTGATGTAAAAGGGCATCATGGACTGAGACATACAGGGAAGAGTAGCCTGGGATATGGAAATGACGAGCGAACGGGGTATGCATACCGAGTCGTATGTCACTCAAATGTTCATCAACACGGACCGCGAAACGGCATCTTGTTTGTCCGATGTATAAGCACTCGCAAAGGGAATACCGGAAGACATACTATGTGGATGGATATGCAGGTGAAGGAGAGACGGATACGGAATGAACGATTGGTGCTTGTAAGAGTGGTGGACTAGAAATGAAGGGACATGTCTTACATCGGCGTCGCGAATAGGTACGAGAGCCGGGTGGTTACAGGCCCGCTTAAAGGCGGTGATTGGTGGGTTTGGAAAAAAGCGAAAAGTGACTGGCTCAAAAGAGAGAGTGCTAAAACAATGGATGATATGCCACAGGAGAGGTAGGGTGATAGGATGGTAGTTGAAGGGGGATGGAATGCGGGTGGTTTGGGAGAGGGCTCTCTATATATTGTCATCTTGTTGAGGCGCGTAGCTGAGTGGCTAGAGAATTGGATTGGCAATCGCGAGGTTATGAGTTCGACTCCTGGATGCGTTATGTCATTGGACAAGACACTTTATTTCACGTTGTTCCTTCTACCTGGAGTTGCGACCGATACATAGTATTAGCAATTGGAAAGAGTAACGGAAACATTGCTTCCTCTGTCGGATTTGACGAAAGTCGATCGACTGTCGATTGTTATATTCGGGGATGTTCATGTTGCTAAAATTGCCAAAAGAATATCGCAGAACAAATATATATATATACATATATCTATCAATCTATCTATCTATCTATCTGGCACCTGGCACCTCGAGTGCCTTCAGGCGCTCACAGCCCTCTACCAATCGGAAACGGCAATCAGCGGAGACTCCACTTCGACATTCTATAGGGGATTAGTAAAGGAAAAGTGCGACGACGTTCTCGGAGAAACTCTAGGCATCGAGGAAGACGAATTGACCAGTCTGTTCGGGAGGACTTTCCGTCCAGGGCCTATGGATAACTTCCAGAGGTCTCTGGCCTGGCAGTGCTACCGAGGTCCTCTACCAGTTCGAGACAAAATCTACAGGCACGGACGCACTGGCAGAGATCCTGCCAAAAGGACCTGTCCAAGATGCGAGCAGGACATCGAAACCGTTCTGCACGCAATTGTTCAGTGCCCAGGGATGACCGACCTGTGGAATTATGTCGGACAGTTACTGTCTCGTGTAGGACGCATCCAGTTGTCAGCCGAATCCATCGTGAGGATCACTCCACCGCCTTCATTCAAGAATGAAGGAGAGGCGGTCTTCCTCTGTCTGGTGGCTATGGCGAAAGAGGTAATATGGTGGACGCGGTTAAAAGGACTGAGGGCAAGTACCTTTCTCTCCGGACAACAACTCATCCCCTTCTTTAAGTACCACTTCAGAAGGAAGGTGAGAGTGGAGAGAGAGGTGCTACACCCCAGTAAATTCGCTGAAAGGTGGGTCAATGTGGGGGAAATGGCCCGAGTGCATGGGCCTTCTCTGTATATAAACCTGTAGGTTGAGGAAGATAAACAAAGGGAAGGCAGGAACACCTAAAAAACGTGTTCCTCTGGTGTTGAGGGTTGTTCTATCCACGAGTCGTAAAACAACCCTGCGGGAGCGTTACCGTCCCTCCCCCCTAATGGGGAGTTCAATTGTTTTATTTTTTATATAGTTTATCGTTATTTATCATTGTTAAAAATATATATACATATATATATATACATATATATATATATATATATATATATATATATATATATATATCTTCCGGCTGTATGAAGAGTTAACTTAATATGTACCTTCCATATACTGTGTACCGATTGTGTTGTTATTTCTGTTTACCTTTTACATACATACATACATATATATATATATATATATATATATATATATATATATATATATCACAAAGAAAGTGTGGTAAGAAACCAGGTGGACCATAACGCACCAGAGTACTCGATACTTAGGGTAGTAGAGTGGTAACAGCAAAAGAGTCAAGACCCCGACGGCGGATCTCTGGCCATTTCGACAATTCGGATCTAGCTGCCGAAACGACCGGAACTTAGCCGTCGGGGCTCTGACTTTTTTCCTATCTATCTATCTATCTATCTATCTATCCATATATATATATATATATATATATATATATATATATATATATATATATATATAACGAAGGAAATGTGGTAAGGAACCAGGTGGACCATAACGCACCAAAGTACTCAATACTTGAGGTAGTAGAGTGGGTAATAGGAACCAGTAAGACCCCGACAGCTGAGCTCAAGCCGTTTCGACGGCTAATTCTGGACTGCTTTCGCAATCTTCAGGTTCATGATATGTGGTGACAGTCGAGTTTGCAATTTTCAACTGTTGAAAATTGCAAACTCGACTGTCACCACATATCATGAACCTGAAGATTGCGAAAGCATGAAAGTACTTGTCCAATTAACACTTAGAATTTAATATTCTATCATACTATTTCATTATAATACCATTATATATATTTTAAAGGATTGTAAATAAAACGAGTAAATCAGACAAAGTTGGAATTCCTCTTATTAATATATATATATATATATATGGATATATATATATATATATATATATATATATATATATATATATATATATATATATATATATATATATATATATATATATATATATATATATATATATATATATATATATATATATATATATATATATATATATATATATATATATATATATATATATATATATATATATATATATATATATATATATATATATATATATATATGGCGGGGGAGGGGTGTTACATGTTCGTGTATATGAATGTTATATAATACAATGCTAGAGGAAATACACAGAGCGACACGAACACGGATATACTCTAATGCTAAATACCCGCAAACTAACAGGCACAGAAATGTGTACACCAATTCACATGTATAACATGATAATATACCTGATATTCCACACTTTACTTCCTATTATCTCTAAAACTATTATATATTCCTTCCATCCTAATCTATTCTTTTCTCGGTAGAGACATTTCAAAATTTCATCATATTCTAAATTCTTATCCAAGAAGTACATGTCAAAAATGGTAAAGAACCAACCCATTGTCCACATCATACAGAATTTACACTGGAATTGATTTTGGTTTTGCATTTATACAATACTAAGAAAACATGATTTCATGAACATTTACGTATATTTATATGTATGTAAATGTTCATGTATGTATGTATGTATGTTCTTCTGGTTTTATAATTTTATAAATTTTTACCAGTAGAGAGAGTCGGTTTCTTACATATATACAAGACTCTCATTGGGAATAAAACAACATCAACTAGGTAGATATATATGCATGTCTGCATGCATGTGTGTGCATGTATGGATGTATTGTATGTGTGGATGTGGATGTTTTGAGTTATATGTGTGCATGTTCATATGCTTTGCATCTGTACATGTGCACATACAGTTATTAGATGCAGAATTTTTGGAATGTTTTACATATTTATAATGTTCCATTAATGGATCGTACTGGTAATTTCCTAACGAGTCGTGTTCTTTCTGTTTCTGTGAAAACCAGCTTCTCAAGATTTGTATTGAGGCAGTTACTAACATATCCCAGTGCCCCAATAATCAGAGGTGTAAATCTGAAGGTATAGTCAGGGTGGAGTATCTGCAGATTTCTCATTAATTCTGCATAA
This sequence comes from Eledone cirrhosa, assembly GCA_964016885.1. NCBI lineage: Eukaryota > Metazoa > Mollusca > Cephalopoda > Octopoda > Eledonidae > Eledone > Eledone cirrhosa. Next base: position 248,804,154 of record OZ024742.1, read on the forward strand.
ATATGCTCCTTTTCGCTAATCTTTAATATTATATTATATCTGCTGAGGAGCAAACATTCACTACTGTGCATGCCTTCTTTTCCCTGTATCATATCATTATATCTGGTCTGTTATGCTTACATTTTAGTTGGGTTTTGACTGGGATATTTCACTAGTACTCTTTCATTTTATGTATCTCTATGTCTTCCACATTGCTGTAGCTTTTAATGTGTTCATTGGCTTTTCTACCGATTGGTCACTTCATCATGCTTCATAGATAGATAGTACCGTGATGACATCTTTGGACAGCTGCTTATGACATGGGTGATATCTTCGCTGTTAATTCTGCAGAGTATGCACTTATTGTCACATCTGGGTGTTTTGCCTGCATCCCCATCTCTTTTGTAAAACAAGTATTTTATGTTGATTTTCTGTTCTTGGATTGCAAAAAGTGGGAGCCAATATAGTGGTTATTGATCCACGATAGACCACTTTGCCTATCTATATTACTCTCACTCTGGAGCTTCCTGGCAACATATCCATGCATGATTCTTTGCTGATAAGCATGCAGTTTTCATCCATGGATTCACTGCGGTACTGCTGGGCAACTTCCTTTGGTATGAGTTTCGATTATCATGCAGGGAGTATCCCCCAAGGAGCTCCTCAACTCCCATAATCCCAATTCACATTTCCTATAGTTTTTCGTAGGTCTTTTTTTCTATTTTAATTATATATGATGGTATTTTTGGTGATCTTTTGTTTTTGTTAATATCTCTGCTATCACCAAGATAATGCTTCACGGTCATTGCTGGCGCATATAAACAGGTGTTAATTTGCAAAAAAATGTGGGAGTTTTAATTCGTCGTAAATATTCATCCCCTATTTCGTCAATAGCACGTAAGATTTCATTATTTGGTTTTACTTTATTTAGTATCGTTGTTTTTTTTTACGTTCAGCAAGAGAAATGTTTATATATGAATTAATTTCTCTCTGGTAGATTTCGTTCGGGAAAAATTTCTATTGTTTATACAAAAATGTGTGCTTTTCATGTCTCAGGCGTATGTTAGGGGTCCCAGAGCACACAATAAGGCCGCAGACAGTGAAGTTTTTCGTCGAATGTCCGGCTGAGTTGAGATGTCGGGTGGCCGGGGTCGGTTGCGGACGTGGAAGTCTCGGAGGTGCTCGGCGAAATGGTCGGTCTGTTGACGCCCACTCTTTCCGATGTAGAGAGCTCCGCATAGAGTTCAACGAAGCCTATAGACAAGGCTGGATGATTACCAGACTCGGAAGGATTGGCCATCGGAGAATGGTGGTATTGCATATGTAATTGCAAGTGAGGCAAATCCGGGAAAGGAATTGCACGGAATAAAAGGAGCTGTGGAGGTGCACACTTGAAAGAAGGGAAGACTGGGAGGGTAAATATGGTGAAGTTGAATAGGCAGTGGCGGAAATGTTGGAGGAGCGTAGTCCGCTGGAGGGGAAAAGTGGAGAGGTGGTAGGTAAATGCGAACTGGAATCGGCTGATGGTGGGGTTAGTGCGTGAGGTGAGCATGATGGAGCTGTCAATGCCACGGGTGCGGGTGAGAGCGACGTGGCCAAGGAAGGAGGATGCATCGCCGAGTGATGTGCCCAGCCATGTACTGGGCTTCAGCCTCAACGTCATGAGTTCGGCTGCACAGGAGGCGGAGGCGAATAAATTAGAAGTAGGGGATGGAATGTTTACTGTGGGTTGGGTGTGGTGAGGTAAAGTCGAGGCAGGATTGGGAGTCAGTAAGTATAAAGAAGGCGGGGTGATGAGGGAGCAATTGGAAGTTTCGACGGAGACGGAGATGTCCAGGAAGTGGACGGAGTTGATGATGTCGAGTGCACGGTGGAAGATGCGGAGGAAAAAGAAAAAGGAGTCGAACTGGTCTGTGGTGAATGAGGTGAAGCTGATACCATCGTCAACAAAACGGCAGGTTTAGCTTGGAGGTGGTACCAGTGAATAGAGCAAAGATTTGGGCCTCAACGTAGCTGTCGAAAATGTTTGCGTAGCTGGGGTACTTTCATGTTCCCATGGCCAACGCGGTTAGCTGTTGATGGAACTTACCCGAGAAGAAAAAGCAGTTGAGAGTGAGGACCAGCTCGGCAAGGCGGGTGGAGGTGAAGCTGGAGAGTTGAGCGGAGGGGAAAAAGTCGAGGAATATTTGGAGGGCACGTAGGCCCTCGGCGTGGGGATAACCCTGTAAAGGTATTTAATGTCGACAGAGAAGATGAAGAGGGCGGTTCAAAGGGTGAAAAAGTCAAGGAGGCGGTGAGCGTGTTTGGTGTCAGATATGTCGGAAGGGAAGAGACTACTAGTGGTCCGCTACAGGCAGTTGCAGGTGAAGATGATGGGGCGGCCAGTGGTATCTGTGTTGTGGATTGGGGGTAGAAAATAGATGGTCGGTTGAAAGGGGGTGCGGACGATGAGGTTTATGGCGGTGGGGGAGAGGAGGTGGCGAGTTGCCCTGCTGTGGGGGTTACTTGTAGCTGGGATGAGGGGTGACGGTAGAAGAGGGGGTTGCGAAGCTGTCGTAGAGTCTGCATCGTTTAGAGGTTTGGGGCGCCACACAGCCACGGCACCCCGTTGTCCAACGGTTTGATGACAATGCTGTCGGAAGGGTGAGTTTGGGTTGAGGTTGGAGGCATTGGGCTTGGAGTGGGTGGTGGGAGGTGTGTGTGTGAGAGAGTTTTTAAGTCAGTCTATGTATATGTATGTATATATGTAACGTGGGTGTTTCAACCTTATATTTGTAGACAATGTTACTAGAGAGGCATTTCCCGGATAGGGGGCAATCAACCCGATTCCTACAATTACAGTTAGTACTAACTACAGAGTTGCACGTGTTCCTACGGCTAGGTTGTTTAGCTAAATTTGAAGCTGTGATGTTATGTGCAAGGTTAGAAGTCGTAGAGTAAGTCATTTTAATAGTATTTCTATTAAAAATGTTACTATATTTATGTGTAGGGGGAAAATGCTTCGTAATAAGGGATAGAAAGATCTTAGCTAATGGTGTGGCCACCTCCATATTATATGGTGGGTTATACCATATAATGCGACGGGATCTATTTCTTCTAGGTCTATTCTCGTACTCAGCATATGCTACCTTATCGACAAATCCACTCCGAGCAAGAGCTTCATTGTAATAAGTGGAATGGTCGTTGAAAATATGCTCGTTAGTAGATAGACGGGAAAGCCTCAACAAAACGTTTCTTACCAGGTTCTTGGTTATGCTGGCAGGATGGTTGGAATGCTTAATTATGTAATTAAGCGTATCATTCGGCTTTCTATACGGGTAATACAAGCCATTTGATAAATTGAGGGTAACGTCGAGGTAATTAACGACTGTATAGAGAGGTTGAAGCCTTTAAAGCCGTTAAGGGTGAAAGCAGCGATTTTTGCTTAAAATTTAATCTGTTATTTTAATAAATATTTGCTCTACGGTTCTTATATATTTGATATATATTTATCCTTATCGGGCCCTCTTTGGATTTTAGTCTTCAAATTTTTTATTATTACTCTATATATGTATATATATATATATATATATATATATATATAAGTATTTATTATTGTATTATATATGACGATAGATTAACGGAACCATAGACTCTCGCCATTCCCTGTCAATAATGTGTTCAAAGGAGAAGGAATCCTGACCTCTTTAAAATACAATATCTTGAAAAGGTAACACACTAGAGAGAGAGATAGTACGCCATCAATAAAACAGGGAAAAAACACCAGTGTATGGAATCTATAACCTATGAAAGCAGGGTAGACACACGGTTATTAAACATATAAATTAAAGTGTTTTTCCCTGTTTTATTGATGGCGCACTATCTCTCTCTAGTGTGTTACCTTTTCAGCACATTGTATTGTATTATATATATATATATATATATATATATATATATATATATATATATATATATATATATATATATATATATATATATATATATATATATATATATATATATATATATATATATATATATATATATATATATATATATATATATATATATATATATATATATATATATATATATATATATATATATATATATATATATATATATATATATATATATATATATATATATATATATATATATATATATATATATATATATATATATATATATATATATATATATATATATATATATATATATATATATATATATATATATATATATATACGTTATAAAGGCCAGATTAAATGAAAACAGTGGTCGTGAAGCCATCAGCCACCGGAGCCAAAAAAGACGAAGCAAGCTAAACAGGTTAACAAAAGAATTTACCTGGACCTCCTGGAAATTGTTGGTAAAATCCAGTGGGAGGTTTCTGTGACTTCTAAATCAATTATACTGCTTGCTTTCGTTGTAGGCTTTTGGTATAAGGATCGAACAAGGTAGCCATTTCGTCAATAGGTATTTTGTTCTCAGCCGGCTACTGGGTTCCAATACAATAGTAGTGACGTTATTACCCCACTTGTTTACCCTGCAAGGGAGGTAACCGCGGTTAATTGCTCTGGTTTTCTATGACTCCATTGAGCGCTTGCCGCACATCTCGAGGATTGCGTTTCGTTTTGTGTTTGGCCCCCGCTGAAATACGATCTCGCTGAAATTATATTTGTATATATATATATATATATATATATATATATATATTTACAGAGAGAGAGAGAAAGAGAGAGAGACATGGAAAGTGAGAGAGAGACTTGTTGAAGCTTATTCAAACACATACATACATACATACATACATACATACATACATACATACATACATACATATATACATATATACATACATACATACATACATTCATCCATCCATTCATCCATACATATATAAAGAGTCAATAACATCTGTACGTGTATTACACACGGATTTCCTCTCCATTTCGACTGAAAGACATTGATCTCTCCTTCATCTATTTGATGTTTAAAGAAGAATTTAAACTTCTAAGTATTTTTCACCAATATTACATCAGAATGATGAAAGACTATGAGTTGACCCCGAGGTGGTCCCTTTACTTGTCTCACGACTTAAATCTATGTGAAGTTATCCGACATATTTTGTCTCCAATAATTTACTGATGATACCAATCACCGATTAAAATATGTAACGTTGTTGTCACTAGATACGTGTGAGCTGCAGTGGGAAGGAAAAGGTGAGTTAAGGAAACAATTGACAGATCAGTCCAAGGAAATAATGTGTCCATTATTATTTCCATTACTGAAATGCCATTTGTATGTCGTATCAGGGGTGATATTTCAACACATAACCCACAATGCCGAATCAGATACTGATATGTTAACAATTCCGCCTGTTCACCTAAAATGGAATGGTTATTAATTTATGAAAAAAAGGTTATGTTCAGAATGTTTGCATGTTGTTTTCTGGAAATGAGGTTCTGTTTAGAAACTCTGCATATTGTTTACTTGAAAGAAGACTATGTTCAGAAATTCTGAGAGTTGTTTGTTTCAGAAGGCTGTACTTGAAATGCCGGTGTGTCCCCAATGTTACCGAGCAGTTGTTATGAAGCAGTGATAAAAATGTATATTATCAGATTGTATCTAAGTGATACATTAGTGTTACGTGAAACTATTTTAAATCACAATATAAAGAAGTGAAATGTTTTCAAATAACACATAATCAGATGACAAATGCCATTATACAATCTTCAACACACACATATAAACTTTCTCTCTGAATAAATATTACTTGATTAAAATCATTCTCAACAATCCTACATATCTCTCTTTATTGATATTATCTGTGACTCACTCAGAGAGCATTGCATTGATCTCATGAGGATTAAATGCAAAGTTGATATCGCCGGAATTTGAACTAAAGATTCAGTGAACCGGAATAGGTACCGTGGCATTTAATCCAACGCTCTAACAACTCTGCCATTTCGTCTCCTGTGAGAAAGAGGCAAACGGAAATACGAGCCGGAAATTAGAGAAAAAGATTTTTTTGAAATTATTTGCAGGATACTTTAGAACACCTCCTCACAGCCTCATCTTATATATTTTGTTTGGGGGATAGACTTAACAACAAAAAACTCGTCTTGTGCTCGTATAGACAAAACATTTCTACAGCAGCAGCCACACAACATCACACCACTCTTTTGTTGCACACACACACACGTAACCGACACTACGTGATACACATACCTGGTCTACCAACTTCTAATGCGCTCCCAATGTTATGGATAACGGTGCACCTGAGTAACTAGAGGGGAGAATCCCGAAAATCTAGTTCCTTATAAGGGAACAACAACCCAAATTATAATGTTAATCTAATATAATTGTTTCATCCGTATAACTTATAATTTGACCACCAAGGCCGCAATTTGTGAGGAGCAGAATGTCCACGTCAGTACTTGACTGGCACTTTTGTTTTAATTAATGCGGCCGATAGAAAGAAAGACAAATGTGGTTTCGGTGGCATATGAGATAAGAAAGGATTCCTATAAAAATTTCATAAATTATTTTGTTTGAAGCTCTAACGATTCTGTCAATTTTCCGCCATTAGATCATCATAAATTCATATTTTTTTAACTAGACAGTCCAGTGTTAATTCATAGACCCGATTATATTGATGAATACATTAAATATCCTTTCATATCGAAGGCATAATTGGACTAAT
>OZ024742.1:248813317-248818317 GCA_964016885.1 Eledone cirrhosa
GACACATACACGCATACAATTACACATACAGATACATACCTCCATGCAATTACACACACACACACACATATATATACAGTATATATGTGTATATAAATGTAAGTATGCACACGTATACACAAATAATATTTCGTTTCTACACACAATTATTTCCCCACATGTCTCTTTTTCAATTCCAACCCCTGTCTGCCATACAACTGCATTATTACATTAACAAGTACATAACATAACTTCACATACAATCAATACACAACAATCTTTAAGAATTAATACACCTTAATACTTGGGATGTCTCTGAACACTGCAGTGTGTTGCACTATTAGTAGCTCCGTGTGTTAATGTGAAACATGTATAAGACGGAACACATGCTATGGGTACCAAACTGAGTGATAGAGCTCTCATGTCGTCTTGTTTACTTGGTGCAATTTAGTATTTTGGTAGAGGTTTAATATACTGCTTTTTTTAAAACCATCTTGGTATGTGGATGGCATGGAGTTAATATGCCATGAAGTTTAACAAAACATCATATTGTGTGTAGGGTAGACATTTAACACGCTGTTTTATCTAAGACAGTGTGGTCCATTGATGGAAGAGGGTTGACATATGTCTTGATTTAACACCACTGGACTGGTATATATATGGTAGAGGGTTAAATAGCCGCTTTGTTTAACACTACAATATTTTGTATGGTTTGCCACAACCTAGAACATATATAGTAGAATGTAAATATGACACCTCATTTTCATCAAACGTCTCTTCTAGTTTTGATGGCAATTCAAATGCATTACATGTTTTATCAATAATATAAACGCGACCTTCCTCCTTGCCGATTATTCAATGTATTCATTCAGACACTGGTTAGGACCACGTATATTCTGTCAGGCTGATTATGTTTGCGTTTATTGCGGTCACATCTGGGTAATCTGTATGGTAACCAGTGCATGTGCACCTTACTTATATCCGTTTAGATCTTCGTTCGTCATCTGTGCGCGATCATTGTTGTACTTGTCGTGTTTGGTTTTGTTGATATTATTGTTGCTACTAACAAACATGGCCTAGATTATTTAATGTGTTCACGAGTTCTATAGAAATATGATTATATTTCTCATTAAGTAGGCTAAGTGTGTTCGTGCCGTTAATAACGTTAGTGTTCTTTTTGTTTCTGCTAAGAATCGTATATGTATACGGTAACAAAACAATTCTTTGAAACTTGCAAAAACACGAGAAAAAAGACAAATGCAAAACCAACAACATTTGTTATCATTACTATGTTTTAATTATGCGTATTTATATATATATATATATATATATATATATATATATATATATATACTCCTTTACTCTTTTACCTGTTCCAGCCATGCATATATATATATATATATATATATATATATATATATATAATTCAATTGAGGAAAGTTGATGGAAAGTTGGTTGATCAAATAATCCACCTACTTTGGTAGTAGACATACGTAAAACACTATTCGACTTGTATTCTTTAAGTATTGTCAATAAGGTTTTAACCGGATTGTGAATACTATAAAGAAGAGAGACGGCTTTAAAAGTACATCCTGTTTATTATATAATAAACAAAGGATGTACATTTAAAACCGTCTCTCTTCTTTGTGTTATTTAATATAGAAATGGCTTCTACAGGACTAGAACTGCTTCATTCGAGATAAATCATCAGGAAGCCGACTGGTACCTTTTCTGCTGATTGGGATGGGTGGGGCTCATTGGTTGATGGATTTAAAGAAAAGGGAATTCTTTAAAAACTATATTTAGAGTAACAAATGCAGGACACATTCAAGCTAAGTGACTGTAGGCAGGTTCACATTTGGGGGCACTCCTAATTTTAAGATTTATTTAAGCTTACAATGGTTATTTATTGATAGCTCTGCTGGAATGCTAAGGTGTCTACAAACACACATACACACACACAATACCCTGTAAATATATATATATATATATATATATATATATATATATATATATATATATAATGCAATGAAATACCTATGACCGTTGGTAAATCACTGATGAGGGACTCATTTTATAACATGTTATCCATGTGCAACCATGCAGTATTCTTCTCCCCATTTTTTCATATATGTATATATATATATATATTTTTTAAAAATAGGGGTGTGACACACGAGTTGTGATATATTAGTAAAAAGGAAAAGAAAATGCTGACAAATTTTTCCCAGTGAAAAATAGTTTTATTAGGAATAAGTATAAATTAGTAATAAGTATTGGTTAGTATTCAGTTTTAGTTTTAAGTTTTTACCGGTTGCGCATTTCTAATTCTTTTCAAAAATAATTTTGAGATAGAGCGAAATGCGCACCCGGTAAAAACTTAAAACTAAAACTGAATACTAACCAATACTTACTACTAATTTAAGTTTATTCCTAATTGAACAATTTTTCACTGGGAAAAATTTGTCAACATTTTTCCTTTTTACTAATATATATATATATATATATATATTTATATATATATATATATATATATATATATATATATATATATATATATATATATATATATATATATATATATATATTGTTATACTTTGGGAGGGTCATGTTGCCAATAAGAAACACACGCACCAGTTGCTTCACTCCAATTTATTATGAATTAAATTATAGATTTAAAAGTTTATGAATTTCTGGCTGGTTGGTTGGCTCCACAACCGGACGGTTGTTCATATATTGTCGAAGTTCTATCGCCACACATTCTGTGACCTCTTCAGTGACTGGGGATTCTTTTCTTTGTTTTGTGCCTGTCCTTCGTTCTGTCCTACGCCATCTTGTTTTTGTGTGTCGTGTGCTTAGTTTGCGCATGTGTTACATCCGGGTGTCTGTGTGTGTTTTTATTTGTTTATTTATTTGTTTATTTACATGTTACTGGTTGGTTGTTTGTTCTATGTGTATGTGTTTTCATTTTGTCCTTAATTGTAAGTTGTGATGTTGCTATTCCATTCATGTTTTCTATTTAATTTTGGTTGGAGTTCATTTATGTTTATTGCCTCTGTAATTTGTCTAAACATTGCGTCTTTTCTGTGTAGATTTTATTTTTATTTCTATGTTCTCTAATTTGCCCTTATGTTCTATTTTATCGTGTTGGTGGAGTACTGATGATTCTTTTCTATATTGAAGCTCTCACCAGTGTTCATTTAATCGTTCTTCTATACTACGAGCTGCCTCACCTATGTACACTATATTCTCATCTTTACATTGTCCTTCAGTACATCTTATGCTATATACTATGTTTCTAGTTTTACAGTTAATATGGGGGGCTTAGTTTACAGATTATGCATTTCTTATCTATACAGAGAGGTCTTTGAAAAGGGTATGTATTACTAATAAGTATTTTTATGGATGTACCTGGTCTTTCTACTATTTTAATATTTAGTTTAAGTTTATCTAGGGCCCTTCTAAATGTGTAAGCAAGCTTGCTAAACAAATTCAGAAAAAAAAAATATATATATATATATATATATGTGTGTGTGGGGGGGGGGGGTATGTACACACACACACACACACACTCACATATATATATGTGTGTGTGTGTGTGTCGCGGGGCACAAGGCAATAGTATAATGGATGGAGTTATAGTTAACGCATAATCACCTTTAGATTATGGTATATGGTTTTATCGTCTGCGAAGTGAGGATGAACGAGCCGTAACTATAGAGCACAAGGTCAATTGTTCGGCACGCTGAAAACTTTTCCTTACACCATCTTATTAATAACCTTATTATAACATGACAACGTTGAAAAGTGCCCATTAATGCCATCACTCCAGCCGCTAAACTTGAAAAAGTTATTGGGTGCGTAATAAAACGCTTCAAGGCGATGCTCGAGCATGGACATATTCTAATGACTCTAACCGGTAAAAGAATTAAAGAATAAATAACCTATGCACTATCCTATAAATAATCTTATTATAACGTGATAATATGAAATGAGGACATTTATGCCAATGCTCCAACCGCTAGGCTTGAAATAGTTATTGGATGCGTTATAAATCGCTTTAAGGATATGCCCCAACATGGACGTTGTTTAGTTACTGAGAGCAGTAAAAGAATAAATAACCTATACACCATGTCAATGTAAATGACAAATGGTCATGGCTGGAATATCTTTACTAAAAGGGCTGTTGTAGCAATCCGAGCCTGTTACTAAACAACACCAACAGTGTCGACAACAAGAACAAAAGAAAAGTAACTCTAACATTAACAATCTCATTAAAACAAAGGAAAATAATGAAGTATTTAATATGCAACGGCATAAAATAATGTACTTCGTGACAGCACGAACTCACAACCCTTCTGGCCATTTGGCACACACCATTATCCACTGAACCATAGCTATACAATGTGATATACAATGAGTAGGAAGATAATTCATATTAATTCACAACTAAAATATATACATACAACTTCACACATTAATTATTTCTGCCTAAAAAATCCATTCTTATTTATTTTCAATGTACGCCATTTTGTTATTGCAGAATATGGTGTTGCTTTCTTCTTGTTTGTGTTGTTGGGTTTTGTTGTTGTTGTTTTTTTTGTGGTGGGAAGTTCTAAACATTTTTGTTGTTTCGTTTGCTATGTAGTTTCCTTTGCTTTTAATTTGTTTTTCTTGATGTTTTCATTGTTGTTGTTGTTTTTGTTGGTGTTGTTGTTGATGATGTTGTTTTTGGTGGTGGTGGTTGTGGCGGTGGTGGTTGGTGGCGGTGGTGAATGATGGTGGAGGCATCTTTGTTATTGATATTAATGCAGCTCGTTTTGCAGCTTTCCTTGTAAATTTGCATGTGCGTGCATACACACGCACATACACACAGATATACATTCACACACTATAATATAATATAGATATATAACCCACACTCAGAAACCACACACACACACACACACACACATATATATATATATATATTATATACTACTGTGTTCTGTCTTTCCCAGAAGTGTCAGAGCTTTAGTTCG
>OZ024742.1:248823317-248828317 GCA_964016885.1 Eledone cirrhosa
TACATCACCAGTACTTGGACATTGCATGTAACTCATTTCAGTAACCCGTGTGCTTGAGGTCCTCCATGTATCCTATTCGAGTAATAATCAAAGGCCCGGATAAATGTCAAGAACCTCTAAGATTTCTCCTCCCCATTATTCATGAAATGTGTATCATTAACTTGTAACATCTCGTAATCTTTTAGTAGAAAATATGTAAAAAACGGATTTTTTAATTAAAAGATTTTTAGTATCTTGACTAGTGGAGAGATTATTGTGAATGTTTTCAATACTTTGTTATAGTCTTTAGCTCTTAATTTGGCTGTCAGATTACTGCTTTTTACTTTTCAAGAATATATTACTAAAATGATTTAATGTGGTACAGGATGATACGAGTTAATTACTTAACGTTTTGTAATATAGTCTGAGAGATTTATGAAAGGTTCATGTTGTACCCGACTATTTAGGACATTGGGTGGGAGAATATCTGGCTTTGTATACATTGTATCGGAGCTCCAGTTTACTGAATAAGGTCAATCTTAAATTAATTATCTCAATGTCATGATTAAATCTATTTCCAAATTGTCACTCACAAGGGTTTCTTGAATAATAAGCTATAGTAGAAACACTTGTCCAATGTGTCATGTTGATGGATTAAACAAATATTTCCCATCGCTCAGAAATTGACGTGATAAACGTACAACTAAACATAAGTACACATTTTTTCTAGCATATCTGTAAACACCTAGTCATGTAACCTCTCAGACATGTGACATCGCATTCATGTGTCCTCTCCGTTATGTGATGTCTCGGTTCCGTGATATCCATGATCTATAACTTTTTAGACCTATGAACTAGCAGTGACCTCTCAATCCTCTAACCTCTCAATTTTCTAATCTCTCATCCCTCTGTCCTCTCTGATCTTCTATGGCCACCTAATCACCTGAAAACTGCCTTCTGACCTTCTTGACCTGTGTCCTCATATTATGGTAAATTCATAATACTGTCACCTTCTAGTTTTGAGTAATCTCAATCATGTGACCTCTCAGGACTATGATCTCTCTCGTTTGCGACCTCTGAATTCTGTGACATAGGAAATTTGTAACATGTTAGTTTGGTGATATAGCAGTGATATCAAGTATCTTGGGTACTGGATCATGGACTCTGAGAAGGATTTTGCCACCAGGAAGGCCCAAGCATGGTCAGCTTGCAACAAGATGGATCGAGTTTGGTGCTCAAATCTTTCCAACCACACTAAGATCAGCAATATCACCAATAATACATGCTATCCCATTTACTAACTCCACTACAAACACCTCAGCTATCACCATTTCGACAATTCCCACTACTTCAACACCTCCACCATCACCATAATCATCATAATCAAAACCACTTCCTCAAAGTCTATTAGAAATATCACAAAAACGATCATCAACGACAACAAAAACAACACCAAAATTACAAATACCAACGAAGCCATCACAAACAACACCATCACCAATATGATAAATCCAGCAAGTACGTCACCTAGAACACTAACAACTCTAACACCAACTACACAAACAGCAGCACCACTAGCACTACCTATCTAACACCACACAATCCAGTATCCGTCGATAAGCTGTCAGAAGTTAGGGAGACCAAAACTACGTTGATTGCGGATGTGCAACAGTGTCGCAATTTATTTATTTTTTCGTTTTGTCAGCAACAATGGCAAAGGAAATGTATATAAATATAGTACATATATACATATATATGTGTGTGTGCGTATGTGTGTGTATATATATATATATATATATATATATATATATATATATATATATATATATATATATATATATATATATATATATATATGTGTGTGTGTGTGTGTGTGTGTGTGTGTGTTTGTGTATGCACATGTGTGCGTATGTATATTTATGTGTATATATATATATATATAAATATATATATATATTCAAAAAATATTTCTATCAGCCATTTATCTGTCTTCAAATAAAAGATCGGCTATGATTTTCTTACAAAATTGAAATAGATTGTGACAGAAAGCTTTTTAGATAGTAAAGTAGGTGAACGTTGGAGAGGTTTGGGTGGTAGGTAGGCAAGAACAACAGAAGTTATATCGTAAAGCGGCACAATCACTCAATGAAATGTTTTGTGTGCTTTTAACTTTAACATCTTCTACTACTTCTTCACACCCCTTCTACACATTCAACATGTCGGTTTACTTGTATTTCATATATGAATACATGTACACTGTCACATAAATATTCACATATAGGCACATTCTCTCAGACACACATAACCGCACACACAAACACACACACAATCACACACATACATATTTATATATACATATATTCATACAAGTATATCTATCTAGCTCCTTCTCTCTCAATACACACACACACACACACATACACACACACACACACACACACACACACACACACATACATACATACATATATATATATATATATATATATATAAACATATATGTACATATATAAATATATATATATATTACATAAGCAACAGCTAAAGTAGGTAATTAAAATATAATTACATAATCTATCTTTGAGTGATTATTGCGAGATTCTTGAAATGCCGAAAAGAAATATGTGTAATAAAATTATAGATGGTTGCAGGAATAATAATAATAATAATAATAATAATAATAATAATAATAATAATAATAATAATAATAATAATAATAATAATAATAATAATAATAATAATAATAATAATAATAAAAGTAAACAATCTACCACATTCTGAGAAATGGTATGAGCATAGGCCAGAGGCGGTGATGGAGAACAATCAGGTGAAGGTGCTGTGGGATTTTAGGATACAGACGGACAAAAAACTGGAACACAATAGACCTGACCTGGTGGTTGTGGACAAAGAAAAAAGATCGCGCCTGATTGTGGATGTGGCCTGCCCGTTCGACACGAGAGTGCAAGAGAAGGAGAGGGAGAAAATTAACCGATACCAGGACCTAAAGTGGGAGGTGAAAAGGATTTGGAACTGCCATGAAGTCAAAGTGATCCCGATTGTCATAGGCGCACTGGGGACTATCTCCAAAAGTTTCCAGGGATGGTTAAAGAAAATCGGCCCCTTCGCGCTTTTTGGAACGCTTCAAAATGCATGCTTGCTTGGAACAGCAAGAACCCTCCGATACGTCCTGAATATCTGAGGCTGCAGGTAGTGGCTTGATATTCAATCCAACGGACTTTCCAGTTAACCAACATCAATGACTGAGATTCAAGGAATAACAATAACAATAATAATAATAATAATAATAATAATAATAATAATAATAATAATAATAATCATAATCATAATCATAATAACAACACCATATTTACAAGGAGGAGGCTAGCCCACTGTGCAGGATCTGTGGAGAGAGAGAGGAGACTGTGGCTCACATTGTATCCGAGTGTAAACACCTAGCCCAGACTCACTATAAGGGCTGGAGACATGATGTGATGGGCATGGTGGTCCACTGGCACCTATGCAAAGTAAACAATTTACGACATTCTGAGAAGTGGTATCAGCATAAGCCAGAGTCGGTGATAGAAAACGATCAGGTGAAGGTGCTGTGTGATTTTAGGATACAGACGGAGAAGAAACTGGAACATAATAGACCTGACCTGGTGGTTGTGGACAAAGAAAAAAGATCGTGCCTGATTGTGGATGTGGCCTGCCCATTCGACACGAGAGTGCAAGAGAAGGAGAGGGAGAAAATTAACCGATACCACGACTTAAGTGGGAGGTAAAAAGGATTTGGAACAGCCATGAAGTCAAAGTGGTCCCGATTGTTATAGGCACACTATGTACTATCTCAAAAAGTTTCCAGGAATGGTTAAAGAAAATTGGCCGCTTCACGCTTTTTGGAACGCTTCAAAAGGCATGCTTGCTGGGAACAGCAAGAACCCTCCGATACGTCCTGAATATCTGAGGTTGCAGGTAGTGGCTTGATATTAATTTCAACAAACTTTCCAGTTAACTAACATCAATGACTGAGACTCAAAGAATAATAATAATAATAATTTCTTTATTAACCACAAGGGTTTACACAAAGTAGACATTAAGAACAGTACAGGACAATACAGGACGGAAAAATGGGCATTACAGCGTATGAAAAAAAACAACAAAAAAACAGAGGATGTAATAACAAAACAATGAAAAATTCCCCAATAGGGGGGAGACTTCCGAGGGCAATCGTGGAGAAAGCCCATTATAAAAAGCCACGGTGACCCTGACCACCAGGGCAATTGTCCTCTCCCAGTTTTCCACCTTCAATTTACAGGCATATACTCAGAGTAGGTCCACTCACTCGGGCCATTCTTGCCTCTCTCACCCATCTTTCAACAAAAAGCTGGGAAGAGAGCACTTCCCTCTCTACCCTGATATTCCTTTTCAAATTAAATTGGAAAAAGTTAATCAGGGAATCACCGAAGAGGTAAGGGCTCGTTTTCAGCCCTTTTAGACGCGTCCACCATACTATCTCTTTCGCCATGGCCACCAGACAGATAAAGACTGCCTGCCCTTCCCGGCTAAAGGAAGAGGGCGGGGCAATCCTCACGATGGACTCAGCTGATAGTCGGATCCGTTCTACACGCGACAGCAGGTGTAATAATAGAAGAAGAAGAAGAAGAAGAAGAAGAAGAAGAAGAAGAAGAAGAAGAAGAAGAAGAAGAAGAAGAAGAAGAAGAAGAAGAAGAAGAAGAAATCAATATAAGGTATTCTGCGAGTAATTAAGAAAATATAAATAAATACATATGCAAAGCACCAGGACTATTGAATATATACAGCATACGGAAAATATCTTTTATAGCACTGTTCATAAAAGATATTCAGTAGCCTCAATGACGTATGCGCAGACCTCACCAACAGCAATATCCCTGCTCATTCCTGAGACGCTCAAAGTTGTTCTTGATAACGCGATGAAAGCACGTAATAAAGATAACATATTATTATGAATTGGCAGTATCAGTAGAGGGTCGGACGCCATG
>OZ024742.1:248833317-248835817 GCA_964016885.1 Eledone cirrhosa
CAAGCCACTTTTTTCACATAAAACAGGAAGAATTTCCAAAACTGATCAGATTAGAGCAAAAATCACGAGCACTCTATCTCAAAATTATTTTTGAAAAGCATAAGAAATGCGCAACCGGTAAAAACTTAAAACTAAAACTGAATACTAACTAATACTAATTACTAATTTATACTTTCCTAATTAAACTACTTTTCACGGCGAAAAATTTGTCAGCATTTTCTTTTCCTTTTTACTGATATATCACAACTCGTGTGTCACACCTCTATTTTTTTAAATATATATATATACATATATATATATATATATATATATATATATATATATATATATATATATATATATATATATATATATATATATATATACGTATATATATATATATATGTGTGTGTGTGTGTTTGTGTGTGTGTATGTATATGTATATATATATATATATATATATATATATATATATATATACGTGTATATATGTATATATTTATATATATATATATATATATATATATATATATATATATATATATATATATATATACATATATATACGTATATATATATATATGTGTGCGTGTATGTATATGTATGTATATATATGTATATGTATATGTGTGTATGTATATGTATATGTAAATATATATATATATGCGTGTGTGTGTGTATATATATATATGTGTGTGTGTGTGTGTGTGCGTAACGTTTTATTTCAACATACGTTATTAAATCAACTCTATGTTCAGGTTTTGATTTTTTCTGTCACGTTTTATCATATGTTCTCGTGAGAGATCTTGTAGCTTGTTTCAAACAACAACGTTTCTTATATTCATAAACTAATCAACATTTAAAGCCTTTCGCAGCATTATCATCACACTGCGGCGTGCTGTTGCTTTATTTCTACCATCTATTTTATTTGAGCCAAATGTATTTTGTCACTATTGTATAAAATTTCCATTGCCAATACTTGAATTGGCTTTATTGCATGGACTGAAAATGTAATGTTTAATCCATTGAGTTATACGTCATCAGTGTGTATATAGTTTTTGTGATTATCTAACATTGTGTCGTGTTTTGCGCGTTTAACTAAGATTTATATTGTGATATAGATACCACCTCTATAGCTAAACGTCTCTTTGTTAGGGATTCTGTATACTATGGATGTATTGTCTGTTGATGTTTTTCTATCTAGGTTTGTTTTGTGATGTTGTATTGATCTATGTTGTAAATGCATTGTGTACATTCGAGACATTGTTATAGTTGTATGGCCATTGAACTAGTTGGTTTAATGAAGTTTATAACTTAAAATTTTACAGTTGAATATATAAATCAGATTGGTAGTTTACTTGTGTGTTTTTATCTATGTGGTGAGTTTTGGATAAGGAGAGTTTTCATTTGAAATATGAAAGGACAAAAATATTATATGGAGATCAGGAATAGAGAAGGAGAATGAAATTTAAGGAAAAGCAAGTCAAGATAACCGGTAGAGGAATGTAAGAATGTGAAAAGGTAATATAGAAAAGAGTTAATGCGAAGAAAACGCAAAGTGACACATTATCAGTCATGGGTTTTTACTGTTGTTAGAGAAACAAAACAGTCACGCGAATGTAATGCCACAAATATCTAAAAGTAAAGAAAGTGGTATATGTCACGCCTGGAAAGTCTTTGAACATAGCAGTGTTCTGAGACTGCACAACAGCAACAGCAATAACAACAACAACAAAAATAATGATTTCTCGCATCGGCACAAGGCCAGTAACTTGGGGGGAGGGGAGAATTGATTAAGTCGACCCCAGTAAGTTGCTGGTGCTTTATTTTATCGACCCCGTAAGAATGAAAGGCAAAAACACTAACCTCCGCGGGATTTGAACTCAGATCATAACGGGGCGTAACTCTATGCTACAAAGTATGGTGTCCGACGCTCTAACGATACTGCCAACAATAACAAAAACTACAACAAAAACAATAACAAAAACAGACATAACTAATCCTTAATTAGAAATGTAATTTCGTATTCATTCAAATGATAATTACTGTTGCAATTGGAATTTGGTTAAACGGTACAGCAAGCTTACACATTTATATCTAGCCTGTATATATTATATATTTAATTATATATTATTATATATGTGTGTGTGTGTGTATCTCGCTCTATATGTCCCTCTCACTCTCCCTCTCTCTCCCTCGCCCACCCCTCTCTCTCTATCTCTCTCTCTCTCTCTCTCTCTGTATATATATATATATACACACATACATATACATACATATATATATATATACATATATATATATAAATATATATATATATATGTATATAAATATGTGTATATAAATATATATGTATATACATATATATATATATACATATATATATATATATAATATACATATATATATATATATATATATATATATATATATATATATATATATATATATATATATATATATATATTTATATAAGGAATATAATCGTTGCATCTACAAAATATATTTATTCCTATCACTA
>OZ024742.1:248840817-248850817 GCA_964016885.1 Eledone cirrhosa
TGTTCTGAGCAAAATAAATTTCCAATTCCCATGCCCTGGGGACCGCATTAGGCGATTTAGCGATCTCTCGCTATAATTCTTAGTTTTTCTCTTTTTAGATAGATACATACATATAACGTCGTACCCTTATAATATCTGTCTGTATGTCTTACGGTCTGCATTACGTCACTTCGCAGAGGATGTCTGTCTGTGTGTGTGTGTGTGTGTGTGTGTGTGTGTGTGTGTGTGTGTGTGTGTGTGTGTGTGTGTGTGTGTGTGTGTGTGTGTGTGTGTGTGTGTGTGTGTGTGTGTCTGTGAGTTTGAATCCCTAAAACTCGAGAACAACCGACTTTTTTCAAACTTTACATATGCATTACTTATGTCTGAGGGAGTGTTATGCACATTAAAACATCCAACATTTTTGTGGCCTAGGGCCTGCATTACGTGAAAAACTTCATCTTTTTAGCTTTTTTAGGGCTTTTTTGAGGCATTACGTCAGCCGATTTTCCCGAAATTTCAAGGCATATTATGCACATAAAAAAATTCCTTTTCTTGATCCTCTAGGGTCCGCATTAGGTGAAAACCTGCATTCTTCCTGCTTCAGCGAGGAATCTTAAAGATTATCCAGCCATCAGAGTATTCGGTTTTTCCACGATTAGGTTTGTTGGCGGCTCGCGTTCCAAAATACCTTATCCCTTGCAACGCCGGGTACCACTGCTAGTATATATATATATATATATATATATATATATATATATATATATATATATATATATATAGTTGGAGTTGCGACCGATAGATAGTATTAGCAATTGGAAAGACCAACGGAAACATTGTTACCTCTGTCCGATTTGACGAAAGTCGATCGACTGTCATATATATATATATATATATATATATATATATATGTGTGTGTGTGTGTGTGTGTGTGTGTGTGTGTGTGTGTGTGTGTGTGTGTGTGTGTGTGTGTGTGTATCAAAGATTATGCAGGAAACCTAATCAAAGCGGAAAGACATGGGATTAGTTATGAAAATTACATGCCAGTGATGAGTGGGGTAGTGTGCTCAATGCATATAACTTGCAAGACTACAAAATCAGTAAGCCAGAGTAAAGATGTCCAGCAAGCATGGAATAAGCAAAGTCAAAATACAAATATTAAATATCAGAGAGAATAACATCAGAATTTTGAAAAATTACATTTGCTGTCTGACAAATTGTTTCATAAACGAAATCATTAATTTGTACACCATCACCTTTACTATCGATGTTTGTACAGTAAAAATAATTGTTCGATAAGATTCCTCTGCGGAGCCAAAAAGAAAACATTGCAACATAACAATTCAAATGGAAATCATATCACTGAATAAAAGGCTATAATATACTCGATACTTGGAGTAAAAGAGTTCGCATTCTTGTGATGGTTTTAGACCCGTTATATCCAAACCATTCTCCACATTGTTAGACTATATTAATAATGTTTCACTTTCCTCATTAGTAACACTTCTTACTTTTCTTAACCGAAATCTTTTTCAATAATATTTTATTTTCCATTTACTGATATTTTTTTAATATCTCATGTCCTCTTTCCTTTTCGACCTTAGTATATATCATTAATCTTATTTACACCCATTTTAATATAATTTTGTTTAATTATTTTCAATTAATTTTAATTAACTTCGGATCACTTTTATTCATCTCATCTATACATTTTTAGTGTGAATGTTTACCATAAGATTCCCTCTTCGGAGCCAAAAGGGAAATATTAGAACATAACAATTCAAAAGGAAATCATGTCACTGAAAAAAAAAAGGCTACAATAAACTCAATATTTGGATTAAAAGAGTTCGCATTCTTGTGATGTTTTGGGAGATGGTCCATTAAGGCAGCGAGCAGCATAACGGTTCGAAAAATAAGATGGGTGAATTCGAATGTAGTCAGAAGAGTGAATAACAGGAGACATAACTCATAACAAAGGGAGATAAAATAGTAGAACTGTATATATTATGGTCAATTTAAAATTATCAAGTAGTTACGGGAAAAGAGATGGGGAAAAGCTTTACAAAAATTAAAAAATAATAATTTAAGAGAAAAGATATCAAAAATATATTTAATTAGTATAAAATAGCAGGAGGAAAGTTTAATCAGTAAACATTCACACTAAAAATGTATAGATAAGATGAATAAAAGTGATCCGAAGTTAATTAAAATTAATTGAAAATAATTAAACAAAATTATATTAAAATGGGTGTAAATAAGATTAATGATATATACTAAGGTCGAAAAGGAAAGAGGACATGAGATATTAAAAAAATATCAGTAAATGGAAAATAAAATATTATTGAAAAAGATTTCGGTTAAGAAAAGTAAGAAGTGTTACTAATGAGGAAAGTGAAACATTATTAATATAGTCTAATAATGTGGAGAATGGTTTGGATATAACGGGTCTAAAACCATCACAAGAATGCGAACTCTTTTAATCCAAGTATCGAGTATATTATAGCCTTTTATTCAGTGATATGATTTCCATTTGAATTGTTATGTTCCAATGTTTTCTTTTTGGCTCCGCAGAGGGAATCTTATCGAACAATTATTTTTACTGTACAAACATGGATAGTAAAGGTGATGGTGTCCAAATTAATGATTTCGTTTATGAAACAATTTGTCAGACAGCAAATGTAATTTTTAAAAATTCTGATGTTGTCCTCTCTGGAGTTTAATATATGAATATATATATATATATATTATTCAAAATATTAATAAATGGATACATTCACATAATCAAAATATATGTTTTATTATATATATTTCGGAGGTACTGTGCTGTTTTTCAGTACGTCCTCATCAGATAAAATACATAAATTGATGTATGTCATACCTCAACTGTGCTGAAGGTTCAATTCCAGTCTGCCAAGACTGAAAAAACCGCACAGTACCTCCGAAATATATATAATAAAACATATATTTTGATTATGTGAATGTATCCATTTATTAATATTTTGAATAATATTAATTACTCAAGAAAACTTCATTGTTGAGTGCTTTTAATCTATTGTTATATATATATATATATATATATGATGTTAGAAAAAACCACAGACCCTCCATCTCAACTCTACTTTTGAAAAGCAGAAGAACTGCGAAACCGGTAAAGGCACCAAATAAATATATATATTTTTTTTAAAATAAGACTCCAGTTGCATTTTCGATTTCATCTCTTTTTCTTTATACTTTCACTCGTGTAGGACACCTCGGTTATTTTTCATTCTGTGACCAAAAAAAATAAACCTCACTTTCTAATATATATATATATATATATATATATGTAAATATGATAATAAGGGCGCTGCGGAGTTGCAAATGGGTTACATATGAAAAAAGTTTGTCCTTCATCAGTGATCTTCCAACTATCACAGGCATTTCATCATATATATATATATATATATATATATATATATATATATATATATATATATATATATATATATATATATATGAAAGACGTAAAATAAGAAAATTTTAAAAATCAAAGATCAACTATATATATATATATATTTATATATATATATATATATATATATATATATATATATATATATAGTAAATTAGTAAATGAGTGAAAAATAACATAGTCGGTTGTAAAATAGGGTTTATTCAAAGTATTAACAATTGTTTCATTAGTCCTATGTATCTAAAAATCGCTGATCGCCAGAAACTACTTCACTCCATTTTAATTACAATCGATACCCGACCAAATCTTGACAATACTGATCTGAGTACATGATACAATGTGCTAGTATTTATAGATATATGGGAAAGTTACATGAATAATAATAAGGATTGCAGTGATGAGGGGATAGAGGGGCAAAATAGTAATGACAATAATGGTTTCTTATATAGGTACAAGGCCAGCAATTATGGGGGAGGGGAAAGTCGATTCAATCGACCCCAGTGCGTGACTGGTACTTTATTTTATAGACCCCGTAAGGATGAATGGCAAAGTTAACCTTGGAGGTATTTGAACTCAGATCATAAAGGGCCGTAACTCTATGCTGCAAAGCATGGCGTCCGACACTCTACCGATACAGCCGATCCACTAATAACATGGAAAAAGTAAGAGATGTGGTATGAAGAGATGATATGATAAGGGAGATACTTGAGGTAACTTGACAGTGTAATAAAATGGGATGGGATGACATGAGGTTATAATTGAGGTCTGAAAGACCTACATTGATATGTTAATTATTGACAGTTAGGTGAATTGATTGGTGGGTCGTGATCAGGTACTACATTGAACTGGTATCCATTAGTAACAGTTACGTGGACTCTAGTCTGAGACTGAGCGACATAGATCTAAAACCTATTACTGACAGCCAGGTGGACTGTGATTTAAAAGCGAACATTGATGCGGTGCATATTACTGAAAGTTAGGTAAGCTGATTAGTATATTGTCACCTTCGACTGAACTTCATTTATCTACTACCTACTATTGAGAGTTAGAGGAGAATGAATACTGTAGAATAAGAGTGTGTTCTAAAACAAAAACAAAAGGCCCTATTGAGACATCCACCTCAGACAAGCAATTACTAAACAGAATTCTAAAAAGTCTAAAGAAATAATTATGTACCACAAAAACCTTTAAAGATTATTTATGTATTAAATTTACTCTCTCAAAGTTTCGTATTTATAATAAATACTGAAAGGAAACCATTCTAAATCTCAAAATATTCACTAAACAGGGGAATATGGGTGCGAAAATGTTTGTGTGAAAACCAATTTGTATGGAAAATAGGTTTGTGAAGAATAGTTAGTGTGAAAGCTAATATAAGTAATAAGAAATAAAATACATAAAATAAATTACAGAAATTCAAAATAAAACATCAGCCCTGGTTATTCCCCCCTACTCCACATTCTATTCCTTAGAGACTCTTTCAACTAAATAATGCCAATTCTTAGATTCTTAGTTAGTTCTTATCCCACATCCATGTTAATGCTTTTTGTCTGTCCATACCATATTCCTAGAAAACTAAATGCACTTAGATCTGTGAAAATCTGATAAATCCATTTCTATAAAATAAAAGCGCTCATACTTTTTTTTTTTTTGCTGAAATGATTGTTGTTTATCTTTCCTTCGTGAGTCCGTTAAGGAGTTTCATCAGTTTCTATTCATCAGTTTTTGTACAATTTTTTTCTTTCATCGGAGGCTCAAGCATCTGCTTCTTTGTGCTATTGTTGTTGTTATCGTTGTTGTTGTTGTTGTTGTTGTTTTATGTTGCTCCTCACAAAAATATAAATATATTTTTAGCTCAAAACGTATCAATGTTGAAGTTATTTGAGGTTAATGCGTTGCTAGTTGCACCAAAATAAGGAGCATTACTTTTTAAAGAGAAACTACATAAATATATTATGGGTCTACGATAACATATTATTTTAAGCAATACACTGTAACGGCTTAAAATAGGAAAAATGTACACAGTGGAGATTGTAGTCCTAAAGAAACAATACCGGAAGTAAACACGTGTGATTCATGGTTGGAATAACATTCATTGTAAATCACCTCAGGATTAACAGCATTATGATGGACTGAACAGTAGGCACAAGGTTTCTTTTTACATTTTTCTATCAACAAACAACATTTAAAGTGTCCTAGCTAGGTTGCCGTCTAATTACGGAAACTAGTGAAAGAATGAAAGAATTCTGAACAATTTGAACTCGCCACTGAGAGAAACTCTACTGAAGAAATGTCTAGAAATACCAAACAATTCTACATCAAGGCAGACGTGATTGTCTAATGGTAACAAACTACGTTGGATAATGTAATCCTTAATAGATTCTGGCTAAAGAAACGTTGAAACAGACACCTTTATGTCTGTATTAAATATTATATGTGGAAACACAAACATATGTATATATATATATACGTTCTTATGTCTGCGTTAAATAGTTTATGTGGAAACACAAACAGATACACATAAAAGCGCACATATGTATATATATATTGTGAAAATATACACAGGTGGCACAAACGTAGTGCACCAGAAAAATAACACTTTGCAATGACATCTTCATATCAGTTGTTTTTGTAACTGGTGGATCAATTTGGGTGGTGCGTGATATTTGTACACATCCCCCTCTCTCTCTCTCTCTCTCTCTCTATATATATATATATATATATATATTCATATATATATATTATTCAAAATATTAATAAATGAAGACATTCACATAATCAAAATATATGTTTTATTATATATATTTCGAAGGTACTGTGCTGTTTTTGTAGTACGTCTTCTTCAGATAAAATACATGAATTGATGTATGACATACCTCAACTGTCTTCATGGTTCAATTCCAGTATTGGCAGTAATTGAACCATCAAGACAGTTGAGGTATGACATACATCAATTCATGTATTTTATCTGACGAGGACGTACTAAAAAAACAGCACAGTACCTTCGAAATATATATAATCAAACATATATTTTGATTATGTGAATGTCTTCATTTATTAATATTTTGAATAATATTAATAACTCCAGAAAACTTTCTTGTAGAGTGCTTTTAATCTATTGTAAAACTATATTCATTGAGTAATCAATGAACTATATTAATCTTTGGTTATATATATATATATATATATATATATATATATAAATGAAGAATTAGAAAAGTTGTTATGTTCAAAAGGAATTACTGACTTTATTTTCTCATATTTTCCTCTCTTTACGTTGCCTCACCATTCGTGTTTATTTACCTGTCTCTCTTTCTCCACCCAACTCTTTTTATCCCAATAACTTAATTTAGTTATTGTATCGCCCTAGCTGGAGGTATATGGTCTGTAATGCGAAGAAATACCTATGATGGCTAGTAGACCACTGATAACGGATATTCCTGGCTTCTATTTCTAATTCTTTATTATATATTTCCTATTTGCAACAACACAGCTCGCCATTTTTCATTCACATATATATATATATATATACAGATTAATAATGATAATAATAACAAGGCGAGTTATTTTACATATTTCATTCATTGTTTTACGATCGTTTCGGTGGCTTGAACATATTGGTATATTGACTGATCTATAGCAGTCAGAGATCTGTATACTATTAGACATAATATATGGGGTCGATCATACCGTCTTCTTCGGGAACAATGACGTTAGAATCTTTATTGGTAGTATATAAACAGGGAAAAATATAAGAATAGACTTACCATACAAATGTATACCATACAAATGTAGATTCCAGATTGCCTCTTTTGATTGATAAAGATAGAGGAAAGAGTGATCTAGGACCCTGTCCGCCACTATCATTGGAGGAGTAAGAAGAAGAAGAAGAAGAAGAAGAAGAAGAAGAAGAAGAAGAAGAAGAAGAAGAAGAAGAAGAAGAAGAAGAAGAAGAAGAAGAAGAAGAAGAAGAAAACAATCATTATAATATGTGTTCTGCCAGTCATTAACAAAATAGACAGATAAATAAAGCCCCAGGACTATTGAATATATAGAGTATACGGAGAATAGCTTTTATAGCACTGTTCACATGAGATATTGAGTAGCCTCAATGACATATACGCACATCATCTTCGTCGTCATCATTTAAAACTTTGCTAGGATGGATGAATCAGTACTTGAACGGAATTACTGACTTCGCAAAAGGGCCACAAGCTCAGCATCACTAGAGAGGAAGTCCTTATTATAACACACATATGCGGTGGTTTGGCAGTATTGGTAGAGCATAGTTATGGGCATTTGCGTTCTGAGTTCAAATCCGCCGAGGATAACTTTGCCTTTCATCCTTACGAGGTCGATAAAGTAAAGTACCAGTGGTGCACTGATTTAATCGTTGGCCTTGTGCCAAAAGTAGATACCCTAAGGCGGTGGATTGGCAGTATCGGTAGAGGGTCGGACGCCATGCTTTGCAGCAAAGAGTTACATCCCTTCTCGTCTGAGTTCAAATCCCGCCGAGGTTAACTTTGCATTTCATCCTTACGGAGTCGATAAAATTAAGTACCAGTAATACACTGGGTAATTGCTGGCCTTATGCCTAAAGTAGAACCAATTATTATAACACACTTAGTGAATTCTCACGACACTTTGTATATTATATTTCCTACGGCTGTATGTCGTTCCTAACAACAACTACTTCACAGAGTGTACTTTGCATGTTCATCATATTGATAACAAGCATGAAGATGATTGTTATGATGTTAACAAAGGTAGACATTCTTCCAGTTCTTTCGCAGGTTTTTGATGACGAGATGCCTTTCCTATGATCAAGCAGTGTGTATAAGGTGCAATTTACAGTCGTGGTTATGCTCTTGGAATAATTGGTTATATATATATATATATATATACATATATATATATGGAACTGTTACTTTTATCTAAAGACAATTTTTCCAATTCCATACCGCCCGTCCCTTCAATCTATCGTATTTCTCATTCTTTCTACTGATGAAGGACTATCGTCCTAAACGTTAAGATCCTCAACCTGGTATTTCAAGCGTTAACCTAATATAATCCTTCCATATACTGTACCGATTGTGTTGTTATTTCTGTTTATCTTTAAGAGAGAGAGAGACACACACACACACACGCATACACACACACACACACACACACACACACATATATATATATATATATATATATATATATATATATATATATATATATATATATATATATATATGCAGAGAGAGGAATGGAGAGAAAGAAATATATGTATATATATATATGTGTGTGTGTGCTTGACTCTCTCTCTCTCTCTCTCTCTCTCTCTATATATATATATATATATATATATATATATACACACACACATAGACACACACATACATGCATGC
This sequence comes from Eledone cirrhosa, assembly GCA_964016885.1. Lineage (NCBI taxonomy): Eukaryota > Metazoa > Mollusca > Cephalopoda > Octopoda > Eledonidae > Eledone > Eledone cirrhosa. Next base: position 248,849,641 of record OZ024742.1, read on the forward strand.
ATGCATGCATACATGCATACATACATACATACATACATACATACATACATACATACATACATACATACATACATACATAACATGTACATATATCTTGTCTGTAGTTAGAATTGAAATTCTAACAAATATACACCAAAATATCCAGTAATACTTAATAAAATACTAGATAAAAATACTTTATAAAAATATCGTATAAAAACACGTTATAAAACTACTTAATAAAAATACACTATAAATCAACCAACAATATTGTTTCCATAATAAAATCGATATTTACATCTATACACTTGAATGGCTACAATTTTACATTGCCTCGATATATTGATATTATTAGTGTTGTTGCAGTTCTTCTTCTTCTTCTTATTATTATTATTGTTGTTGTTGTTGTTGTTATTCTTGTTGTTGCTGTTTTTATTGTTGTTTTGTTGTTGTTAATGTTGTTGTTTTTGTTGATGCTGTTATTAATATTATTAATATCACTGTTATTAGTTTGATATGTATATACGTGTGAATTGGTGCATGTAACGCTATATGCAAGCATATATATTATATATATATATGGTACATACAAATTCATACATATATTATATGCATATATATATATATATATATACATATGTAACTATATATATGTATATACATAGAACCTTCGTCGTAATATTTTTGACTAATATCGGGGCATATAATCCCACGGAACGGAATAAAGATGGCTATCAGCACACATCGGAGTCGAAACCACACCTCATTGTTGTTGGCGGAGTACGCTACCATTACGCCAAAGAACCCTTCCAGCTTTTTCCGTTATTTTTGGAAGCTGTAACAGAAAGTATATTTGCAACGCAGCGAGCAAAGTTTATAATTGAAATAGAAGCTTCGCCATAATACTTATGACTATAATTGTTTCTACTTTAGGCAGAAGGCCAGCAATTACCCAGTGCATTACTGGTACTTTATTTTATCGACCCCGTAAGGATGAAAGGCAAAGTCAACCTCGGCGGGATTTGAACTCAGATCGTAAAGGGACGTAACTATGCTGGAAAGCATGGCGTCCGTCCCTCTACCTACACTGCCACACTTATGACTATAAAAGTGTCTAATAATTGGGCGTATAAACCCACAGAACGACAAACAATGGGTACCCGCACACACTAGAATCGAACCCACATTTCCCGTTTGA
>OZ024742.1:248858317-248863317 GCA_964016885.1 Eledone cirrhosa
ATATACATACATACATACATACATAAATACATACAAACATACATAAATACATGGTGGCTGCCAACTGGTTTTCGAGTACGGCCACTACTTTATATCCATGTAGGAGAACCCCTACCGATGCGCTGAACGAGTGTGACTTTTTAGCTAAGGGGTCATCTCTCCCGGTGATTATGGATGGCCATTGACTCTTAAGAGCTCCTTTGCCCTTTGACAGGTTTTGTTTTTAGTCCTGCAGGATGTCCAAAGTCACCTTCCTCACCAAGAAACCTTGGTGGGGTTGCCAGTTTAGTCGCCAACCACCCGACCATGAGACAGGTTGTACTTGGTAACATGTTACCAGTAGCACCAAGTGGTGACATAAATACATACATACATACATACATACATACATACATACATACATACATACATACATACATACATACATACATACATACATACATGGTGGCTGCCAACTCGTTTTTGAGTACCGCCACTACTTTATATCCATGTAGGAGAACCCCTACCGATGCGCTGAACGAGTGTGACTTTTTAGTCCAGCCAGCGACTTGAAAACTCTGGTACAAACACTACACTTGTGACAATTATTGACACATAGTGCTGGTCCCATGGTACCATGTGACGACAAGTGCAGAGAGATCTCCAGATATAAAGCAATGCCTGTGCCGTGAAGCTTTTATAGTGAGCAAAGGCATTGCACAAAACCAGTCCTACTCTCTTAACCAAGATGATATTTACCAAAAAGAAGAACAAGTCAACATCATTGGATACCATCAGGGTTGCAGGTGTTATATCAGAGTTTTCCTTCTCCTAGAATTCTGCCTTGACAAAGGCTAAGGGGTCATCTCTCCCGGTGATTTTGGATGGCCATTGACTCTTAAGAGCTCCTTTGCTCTTTGACAGGTTTTGTTTTTAGTCCTGCAGGATGTCCAAAGTCACCTTCCTCACCAAAAAACCTTGGTGGGGTTGCCAGTTTAATCGCCAACGACCCGACCATGAGACAGGTTGTACTGGGTTACATGTTACCAGTAGCACCAACTGGTGACCTGACATACATACATACATACATACATACATACATACATACATACATACATACATACATACATACATACATACATACATACATACATACCATGCATGGATATATTGCCAGGAAGCTCCAGAATGAGAGTAATATAGATAAGGAAAGTAGTATATCTTGTACCAACAACCATTATATTGGCTCCCACTTTGAAGGATACGCTTTTGCAATCCAAGAAGAGGAGATTAACACGAAATACCTAATTCACAAAAGAGATAGAGATGCAGGCAAAACACCTAGAAGAGCAGAACTAACATCGAGGATATCATGTCATCAGCAGCTGTCGAAAGATGTCATCAAGTTACTATCTACCTATGAGACATGATGTAGTGGCCAAAACACTGTACGATGCAGTCCGTAAAAAAGATAGCCCCGATAATAAACACATTAAAATCTACAGCAATGTGGAAGACATCCATGTACATAATCTGAAAGAGTACTTGTGGAATGTTCCAGTAAAAACCCCAATAAAATGCAGGCATAACAGACCAGATATTATGATATGGAACAGGGAGAAGAAAGCATGCACAGTAGTGGAAATTAGCTGCACAGCAGATGCCAATATAATATCAAAGATTAGCGAAAAGGAGAATATTTATGCAGAACTGATGAGAAATCTGCAGATACTCCACCCTGATTACACCTTCATATTTATACCTGTGATTATTGGGGCACTGGAGTATGTTAGTAACTGCCTCAATACAAATCTTTAGAAGCTAGGCTTCACAGGAACAGAAACAACACAACTAGTTAGGAAATTACAAGTACAATCCATTAATGGAACAGTAAAAATATGTAAAACATTCCAAAAATGTTGCATCTAATAACAGCATATACAGATGTACAGATACAAAGCATATACACAAACACACATACAACTCAAATCATACACATCCACACATACAATAACATCCATATCTACACATGCATGCATACATAATCTACCTAATTGATGTGTAAATTCCAATGAGAGAGTCTTGTGTCTATGTTAGAAATCGACTCTCTCTCTATTGTGAAAAAAATTGTGAAATTATAAAACCAGAATATACATACATACGTACGTACATACATATATACATATACACATACATACATACGTATATGCATGCATTCATACATACGTACATGCATTCATACATGCACGTCATCTACATATATGTATTGTTACATACGTACAAGCACATACATATTTATAAACGTACAAACATTATGTACGTACAAGCATGCATAGTCTCAATCATACATATATACAGATATACATGTATGTGCCTGTGTGTGTATGTGTTATGGGGTGACCTTATTTCATTATGTCTCTTAACATAATTTAACAGTCGAAATGAACGACTGAACCAAGGCTGTGTTCCAGCATGGCCTCAGTCTAATGACGGAAATCTTTAAAAAGGTCATTTCGAATTATGAATCTGGAATAATTAACTCTTGCACCTATCATTGGGGTTTATTGGTCACTGGAGATTCATATATAAGTGAAATAGCTCTTTTTATCATTGAGAGGTTATATATGCCTTTTAGTCTGTCTATGTGTTTGTTTGTTTTCGTTATGTCTGTCATACACACACACACACACACACACGTATATATAAGTGTGTGTCTACATAAATATATATCTATACTATGCATACATAAAAACACACACGAACATATATGTATATATATATGTGTGTATACACAAATACACTTACACACTTAGCTCACAAACGCATATATTTGTATATCATTTTATATTGCCTTTTACGATCTCGCTGAAATTATGTCTATATACATATATACATATATATATATATATATATATATATATATATATATATATATATATATATATATATATATATATATGTATATAGACATAATTATATATATATATATATATATATATATATATTAAAACAACAGATTAAAGTTTAAGCAAAGAATCGCTGCTTTCACCCTTAACGGCATCTTCTGAAACTAGGTAGATGTACCTCTTTTCTTTTCCTCTATGTTTTCTTCTTCGCCCTGTCTCATCCTATCACTTCCTTCCACCCCCGATCTCCTTCCTCGTCTGTTTTTCCTCTTTCGCCTACCCCGATGCAGCCCATCGGGCCTCTGTAGCCTCAGTACCCCACCCATGTAATTTTAAGATAGAATTGACCGAATACGCTTTACTAGCCATTTATAGCATGTGTTAGACCCTTGTAATTTTGTATCATGTTTGTTACTACTCCAATTCTACAATTTCAAAATTTCTTATTTAGTATTTTCTATTCTCAACTTATTAACCTGTAATTGTAAGATAGCATTGGCGGAATACGCTTTGCTAACTATTTATAGCAGCTGTGTTAGACCCCTGAAAAATTTGCATTATATTTTTTTCACTACCCACTTCGACAATATCTTATTTAGTATTTTCCATTCTCAACTTATTAACCTGTTCTATAGCTTTGGCCGTACAAGCAACACCTACTAATTAGAGCAGCTGTTTCTAGACTCTACTGTTTTTTTTTGTTGTTTTTTTTATTCATTATTACTATCTAATATTTTTTTTATATTTCTTTCTATTATTTTTTATTGTCTCCTACTCACATTTGACTTACCTATTCTATAACCTCCCTCCTCCATTTTCTCCAGAACAATTTTTCGACTTTCATACACTATCCTTAGAATCTGCTGAATAGATATCACTTTCAACGCTTGACTGGCTCCACTCACTCCCTCATTGTTCTACAGGCAAGTTCAGCCACCCCTACCACCCACCAAATGCCATGATAGACTTATTTGTGTTTACAACAAATTCTGACCAATCCTCTCAACAGCTACAATCTTCCCATATAAGGAAGTACCCCTTGACAAGTTCGGCTATTTATTTACCAGGCTAAAAATTCTAATTTAGTCAAAAAATAGTCGTCGAAACGGCTTGAACTCTGCCGTCGGGGTCATACATTTTCCTATATATTTATGTTCTGAGGAGATTGTTTTGGTAAAAACAGGAGCAAGCAATTAATATACAGACATCAACGGTGAAAAAATTGTTTTAAAGATATCATAAATAAACATCAAATGCATTTTAGGTTAACAAAAAAACTAATTCTATATTGTTCAGTTTTTGAAAGATTTCATTTGACTTTTGTTTGGCTTTTTTAGTGTTATTATGTATATGTATATATATATATATATATATATATATATATATATATATATATATATATATATATATATATATGGAAAGTTATATTTAAATTGTTGGGTTACAACTAGTAAATATTTATAACTGATATAAAAGCACTCGACAAGTATTTGGAGTATATTTACAATATTAAATTCAACTTTTCAAATACAAGTCGATGTTGTTACGGTATGTCAAATCTATTTATCTATAAAACTGTTTATATTGTATTTTGTCTGAGGAAGGCATAGCATATTGTTAATATGATATCCCTGAAATATATATAATGAAATAAATATGGTTTTATAAATATAGTTTCCATTTATTTAATATTGTATATATATATATATATATATATATATATATATATATATATATATATATATATATATATATATAAGTGGTTACACGACAGTTAGTTCACCGTACCGAGAAAAAATTGTTTCACCTTAGCGGATCTTCAGCTCGGGATGTGTATGGTTATAGGAACAGGACGGACAACCGTACGAACGCGCATGCGCAGAAACTCGGTCACTTCACACAGGCAATACTAGACTGCGTACGAGAGGTGTAAGGGAGATAACTGCGAAAGTCTGGAAAGTTTTTAATCCCTTGGACTGAGTGCTCTACCACTACGGATATTACCTTCCAGTGTTCCACCACTATATATATATATATATATATATATATATATATATATATATATATATATATATATATATATATATATATATATATATATATAAATACACACAC
>OZ024742.1:248883317-248885817 GCA_964016885.1 Eledone cirrhosa
CTACCGATACAGCCAAATCACCGGACAAAATAATGTTGGCTCATCATTTGCTTGTAGGATACTTAGTTGGTCTAGGAACTTACTCTGTTTATAAGGCCGTTCGTCAGCCAAAATGTTCGTAACCGAAGCAATGTCTCCTATACGAAATGCTGAGAGAGAAATACAATGAGAGACATTGTAAAAGACAGATAGATATCACCATAATAATTAACTACACCGCCATGACGCTTTCCCGACGATACTCCATATGGGTTGCCGGCGTTTGTGTCCGTTAATTGAACGTTTTATATTGACGGTATTTCTTGCTAATTGATTGGTGATTACTTTCGCAGTCGAAATCTTCAATTAATAAACAGAGGTGTCAGCTGGAATAAGCATTGGACGTCAGTATACCTTTCCTAGTATGATATGGGTTCATGAAGTCAATGTATGATGGAGTATTAGTATAATGTTCAAGTAGAAAGCAGTAAGGATTTATTTCGCCGCCATTATACTTATTAAGGGCGTTGGATTGGCAGTATCGGTAGAGGGTGTGACGCCATGCTTTGCAGCAAAAAGTTACAGCCCTTTATGGCCTCAGTTCAAATCCTGTCGAGGTTAACTTTACCTTTCATCCTTACGGGGTCGATAAAACAAAGCCCCAGTAATACACTGGGATAATTGCTGGCCTTGTGCCAAAAGTAGAAACAATTATATTTATTAATCAATAGTTGTAATATGTATTTCCATTGTGTATGCGTGTTGCTACATAATTGTAAACCACACAGATACAGTTTCGTCAGGCAACCTTAACTTGAATTTTTCGGGAATATATCAACTGCTTAGTTCTCGTTGTTGATTCTCTACCACATGGTTGTGAAATCCTATCTGTCCGGTTAACGATTATATAACAACACACTTTCAAGATCGTGTGATACAGTAATACCATTGTAAAACTGCTAGAATGGTGTGCCAGTATCTGAGTAGCTTCTAAGATGTGACATGTATTGATAGATTTCACACTGCTACCAGCAGATTTCCATATGCTACCAGCTCGAATTGCTTATACAAAACCTATTAGGAGCACTTACATCTTGCGGATGACTGTACATTAGACGTTGCATTAGAAACCTTTACGATCCGGGAAATATACCAATGCTCTTCCCTTCGTAATTCATTGCTCTTGTTATCTATTGTAATTGGCTTACATACTATCAAGAGTTTATTCTCTCTAATATCGTAATTAAGTCCATTCTAATGCAAAGACATTATTTCTTGAATTGGGGCGGTGGATTGGCAGTATCGGTAGAGGGTCGGACGCCATGCTTTCCAGCATAGTTACGTCCCTTTACGATCTGAGTTCAAATCCCACCGAGGTTGACTTTGCCTTTCATCCTTACGGGGTCCATAAAATAAAGTACCAGTAATGCACTAGGTTATTGCTGGCCTTGTGCCTAAAGTAGAAACAATTATTTCTTGCATCATTGAAGGTATAGGGATTACTTCTTATATTTTCGACTTCTGTTGCCATGAAGTTTTATTTATATACAGATATAACATATTTTGTTTTGGCGCTGTTGTGTAGGGCGAGGGATCGCTAGACACCAGGTAATTTATAACACTTGGTCAATGCTTAAAATAATAATGCTATGGACAGGTACGACAATAAGTGGGGGAAATGAAAATATTTAAACCTATCTTTAGAGTTATTAGCTGTTCCAACGAGGAGCATTGTAGTTGATTCGAACAGACACGTCCTGAAATCAACGTGCAAATCGATGACCATTTTATAGGCAAGTTTACTTTTAACGTTATTATGGTCAACGTGAAAGAATGTATGACAAAGCCATTCCTTTTAATAACAAATTTGACTAATTTTCTCTCGTTGAGTAAACTGGAGCAATGTGAAGTAAAGTGGCTTTACTTCACATTGCTCCAGTCCATATACATACATACACACATATATATATATATATATATATATATATATATATATATATATATATATATATATATATATGTGTGTGTGTGTGTATGTATGTATTTGATTAAGTATACATACACACACACAAACACACATACACAAACACACAAATACACACACACACACACACACACACACACACACACACACATATATATATATATGTATATATATATATACACACACACACACACACACACACACACATATATATATATATGTATATATATATACACACACACACACACACACACATATATATATATATATATATATATATATATATATATATGAAAAAGTAAGTCCTTCATCAGTGGCCCTCCAACCGTCCTAGGCATTTCATCGCTTTAAGGGCCATATACCTCAGGTTGGTGCGAACAACGGCTAAAAAAAGTCGTTGGGACACGTAAATAAAGGGGACGTTAGGGTGAACAAACAAAATGGTTTAAGCAACAGAAACTGAGAAGAAAGAGACAAGTCCCAGATTTCTATGAATATAAACTCGGTGAAATCGTGAACAAGAGACAAAAGACCATC
>OZ024742.1:248898317-248900817 GCA_964016885.1 Eledone cirrhosa
CTCATATGGTCCTTGAAAGACAAAAATATTAAATATAACATCTCTTGGTGGAAAGTTTGTTCTGCCTCTCCCTACTTGAATGCCTCCCTATCCAGAATGTGTAATCTTTGCCTATCTGAGAAATTTACCATTATCTCTAATTTAGATTCTATAATAAATAGACGCACTGATTTATTTTCTCTCTGCTTGCATAAATTCCACATAACATTCCATAAAGTATACAGCTAATATCTAATACTTTACTAGTTGAAAATCCTTTTTCTCATAGGCTTATATATATTTTTTTAATATATCCATCTTTCTACCTTATTTCAATATTATTTATTATATATTATATAATACAAGTTACTCATTCTATAACATTCCTCTTTATCACTTTCCTTTTTTCCTATTTTCTTTTTTCTTTTTAATTTCTAACCTCTAATCTGTACTTTTTCTTCCTAACTACTTCTCAATTCTTATTATTACTCACCACAACATATCCACTCTTCCATCTTTCTTCACATCATTGTCCATAAAAATTATTATCATCTTTTAAATACATTCTAGCATAGTTACGTCCCTTTACGGTCTGAGTTCAAATCCCGCCAAGGTTAATTTTGCCTTTCATCCATACGGGGTCGATAAAATAAAGTACCAGTAATGTACTGGATAATTGCTGGCCTTGTGCCTAAAGTAGAAACAATTATAGTATTACCTTTAATAGTCCTTCGTAAACATAAACATTTTTTGACGTTAGATTTTTCTTCCTTATGTTTGACTTTTACATATTACATATTACAATACATAAAAACAAACTTAAACCCTAACTAATTTCCTTTAATATATTATATTATTACCATTAGAAAATATTTCGTAAACATATATATTTTGATGTTAGATATTTTCTTCCTTAAACATTCTTTTCTTCTTTGCTTTCTGCGCTAATTTTTAAACAAACTATTTACATATATTTCGCACATATATTACATTACATAAAAACAAACTTAAACACAAACTAATTCCTCCAAATGCATAACTCATCCACTCTTCTACTTCTTTTCACATTATATCCTTAATAACATTAATATTTTTATTTTAATAATACATATTAACAATTTCGTTTCCTCGCACATATTATTAAACCCTTCAATATACAAACCTTAATTTAATATTATTCTTAACCCCCTTTTTCTCTTCATCAACTTTTAATTTCAAATTCTTTTAAATTATCTATTATCTACCAACGGCTTTTTAACTTCTCTCTGTGAGAGAATATATAATTTTCTCAGTTGTAAAGGCTATCTCTCTCTCTCTCTATCACCCATCTCTCCTCCTCTCACATCCTTCCTTCTTATACTCCTCCCCCACCATTCTTTACTCTCATCTCCTCCTCTTCCTTACCCTTTCCACCCCCCCCTCACTTTTTCCCAATATCACACATCAATTTTAAATTATTTTTCATATGTTGATTTAAAATTTCACTATTCACAAGTTTTTTTTAACCTTCATATCATGTATCCCTATTTTATCTGATGAAAACGCAGATATCATCTCATGATGATATTTGTTTTTGAAATGCGCATAATAAAATACTTGGAATACTTTTAACCATCTTTTGATCTTATATATATATATATATATATATATATATATATATATATATATATATATATATATATATATATATATATATATATATATATATATATATATATATATATATATTTAAAAGAATAGAGGTGTAACACACAAGTTATTATATATTGGTAAACGGAATAGAAAATGCTGACAAATTGTTCACAGTGAAAAATAGTTTAATTAGGAATAAGTGAGAATTAGTAATTGTATTGGTTCGTATTCAGTTTTGGTTTTAAGTTTTACCGGTTGCGCATTTCTAATGCTTTTCAAAAGTAATTTTGAGATAGAGCGTCCGTGATGTTTGCTCTGATCAGAGCAAACATCACGGACGCTCTATCTCAAAATTACTTTTGAAAAGCATTAGAAATGCGCAACCGGTAAAACTTAAAACCAAAACTGAATACGAACCAATACAATTACTAATTCTCACTTATTCCTAATTAAACTATTTTTCACTGTGAACAATTTGTCAACATTTTCTATTCCGTTTACCAATATATATATATATATATATATATATATATATATATATATATATATATATATATATATATATATGTATATATATATATATATATATATATATACATGTATATATACATGTATATATATAAATACATACATATATGTGTGTGTGTGTGTGTGTGTGTGTATGTATATATATATATATATATATATATATATATATATACACATATATATATATATTTATAGTTATATATATATGTGTGTGTGTGTGTGTGAGTGTATTTTTATAGCTACTTATGTACACAAACGCCGAACCAAGATGGCGGGATTTGATCTTAGATTATAAAAAGACGGAACAAGTATTTTAAAATTATTTACTTTGGTGCTTTAGTATCTTCGCCAATGCATCATA
>OZ024742.1:248905817-248920817 GCA_964016885.1 Eledone cirrhosa
ACGATAATGTGTGGGGCTTTTTTTGTGTAAAATAAAATTTATAACATAGGCTAAGTAAATATTAATTTAAAAAGAAACATAACAAATATCCCAACTTTGAGAAGACTCCAAGGGTCACTCGTGGAGAAATTCCACACAAGCCACGGTCACCCTCTCTGCTAGAGCAAAGTGGCCTCTCCAGTTTTTCGCCTCCAATCTACCGGCGTATGATCAAGGCAGGCCCATTCACTCGAATCATGCTCGCCACAACAAGCTGGTTGAGATGCATCATTTCCCTGTCGAACCTAATTTTTCTCTTCAAGTGAAACCTGAAAAATGTAATCATGGCTTTACCGAAGGGGAATATTCAACCATTTCACACGCGTCCACCACACGACCTCTTTCGCTATGGCCACCAGGCAGATGAAAACTCACTTCCTCCCCCTCTAAAGGAAGACAGTGGGACGATCTTCAAAATCGACTCGGTTGATAGTCGAATATGACCTACACAGGACAGCAGGTGCTCGACATAAACCCATAGGTTAGCAATATTCGGACACTCGACGAAGGCGTGCAGGGTGGTTTCGCACCTTGGACAGGCCCGGCCTGTGGCACTTCTAAGCTTGTAGAGTTTATCTCGAACTGGCAAATCTCCTCGGTAGAACTGCCAATAATATTGTCAAGGAAAAAAGATCGTGCCTGATTGTAAATATAGCCGTCTCTTTCACGCAAGAGTGCAAGAAAACGAGAAAATGAGGAGGAGCAGATTAACCGATACTAGGATTTGAAGTGGGAATTAAAAAGGATTTGAGAATGTCATGATATCCAGGTCGTCCCGATTATCATACGATCACCAGGTACTATCTCGAAGAGTTTTCAAGGAGGTTAAAGAACATTAGTCCAGCCCCCTTCTTTGGAACACTTCAAAAGATTTTCCTGTTGGGAACAGCAAGAACCCTCTGACATGTCCTGAATATCTGAGGCTGCAAGTAAATGTTCAATTGAACAAACTTTCCAGAATGAAAAAATCCTGACCAGGATTTTTTCATTCTGAAGATTGAAAGCAACATTTTTTGCTTTTAAGAAACCACTGGTAAATGGAATAATTGCCTTATGTTGTTTATTACATAACTATATATATATATATATATATATATATATATATATATATATATATATATATATATATATATATATACTATAGAGTAAAGCATGTCCAGAGAATTATTTGATAATATATATACATCATCTCTACTCCCAATCAGCATAATTAACCACACAAAAAATCAATTAGACCAGGCTATAAGAATAAAAGGCATCTACGAAGAAACAGTAAATAAATACGCCACAGCGGCGTCTTCGTGCACAACCGCTATAGAATATTTACCCAACATTTCAACAGCACGTGGAAATTAATTAAATATACGGTCAACCATACATAATTAGGTAAAATTAAAGTTAGAAATGCTTATATACATACCAGGATTAAATCACTAAATCCCGACCCATGGGTTTCACTCATTTTTGAGAAACCTTATTAAGGATAAATCTCGAGTTTTAGAGCTCTTCAGGGGACAAACTCGCTATGACAGATTATTTTTCGAAGTGGCCCCCGCCAAACACGAATTCAAAATGGTTGATAACTATGACGTTTCAGTGGTCAAGTCAGGAAGGGTGTGATTGGTTGCTTACGGTACGGCGAGTGGGTTGGTTGCTAGAAAGCGCAGCCCATTATCGCCAAAATTGTATCTCAATTGTATCTTATGGGAGATTATTAAATATAAATATTTACACATACACCAATTAAACAAAGTCACAGGTATATATGTGTTATTCACGATGTGGCTCAATGAAGAATTAATAAATTAAACAATCAGAGCAATTGTGTATTGTTAATTGGTGTATGTATAAATATTTATATATATATATTTGATTTATATATATATATATATATATATATATATATATATATATATATATATTCGTTAATCTGTTTAGTTTCCTTCGTTTTTTGGGGGTCTCCGGTTGCTGATAGCTTCACGACCACCGTTTTCATTTTGCCTGGACTCTATAACGTATGTTAATTGCTCTGGTCTTCTTTTAGTTCATTGAGCGCTTGCCGCATATCTCGAAGATGCGCTTCGCTTTGTTTTGGGCCACCTCCCAAATGCGATGTCGCTAAAATTATATATATATATATATATATATATATATATATATATATATATATATATATACGATAATAAAGTGAACAGTGCGGGACTACGTACGGTTTATTTCTTTGAATGCAGTTAGTAAAATAAGTTGGATTACTTTGAATAGATAATGAATGAATATTACATAATTTATGTTCTAAATTTCTTAACTATTGATTAAATTTAATATAAATAATGTTATTGCTTATTTAAAATTGACTTCTTTTCAAAGTTTCAAATTTCTACACTTCCGGTATATCGCCGCTACCACCACCACTTCAACTACCATATATATATAGAAGAGCGTGTGTGTGATTAGAGAGATACAGATAGATAGAGTGATTATGTGACAGATATATATATAGAGAGATATACATGTATATGTATGAGTATATCACTATAATCACGCAAACACATACATTCACACATATACATTTACACACATACACACGTATTCAGTCATACAATCATGATAGCGTTCGATGAATTGGAAATGGGAGAATGAAGTTCAACTTTTTATTTATTTATTAACAACACAGTCTCAGCATTCAGCAATCAGAGAAAGGGGGTAGGTGTAAAAGCCAAACTCGCTGTCTTCCTGGTAATCCTGCTAACTCTTCCGAGGGTCATGAATCTTGGGTAATGACCAAAAGAATACAATTGCAAATAAAAGCGGCAGAAATTCGGTTCCTCTGAAGGGTCTTTAGAGTAACGTTACTCGATAAAGTGCATAGCTCAGAGAGCAGTGAGTCACTCCTGGTAGAGCCGCTACTTCTCCGAATTGAGAGATCACAACTCCGATATTATGAGCATGTGGTTAGAATTTCTCAGTAAAAATTCGCTGGACATATTTTACAGGCAAAACCAACTGTCAAGAGACCCAGGGGTAGACCCTGAGATAGATAGTTAGATAACATCCATGAGATTGGCTGGTCATGCTTTGGGATCCATCTGGATCAGTTAGAGATGTTTGCTTCTGACAGACTCGCTGGAAGGAGTGTTTAAGAAAAACTCTACTTCCACGACACTCTCAGAAATAAGATATTGCCAATTTACTTTTCAATTTACATATATCTATCCGAAAAACTCAGATTACATTTATTGTATTCAGCCATTCAGAGCGAAATTTTTTTTTATTATTATTATTTGAATATAGCAAAACCAGCCATTAATCGCTTGTATACAGGAAATTGACTGGCCAGTCTGCTCATATGCAAATCTGGCTGATCAATGGATCTGCTAATATGCAGATTTGACTGATCAGCGAGTCTGCTAATATGCAAATCAGGCTAGTCAGTCACTGTATATTTTAGAAAATATCATATATTTTCACTAGCTCTGACGGTTGGCAGATGAACAGTGAACTGTACTGATGAAGGGTAATACGCAGAAACATTAGTGTCTGCAGTTCTGTTTGCATGCATGCAAACACAAGAGCAAAAACAAGGGGCTTATTCTACTGACAGTGCTTTAAAAAAGGGGCTTGTTTGCATAATTGCAAACGAATCGAATGTCATTATCAATGGTGGATTGGCAGTATCGGTAGAGGGTCGAACGCCATGCTTTGACGCATAGAGTTACGGCCCTTGCCATTCTAAGTTCAAATCCCGCCGAGGTTAATTTTGCCTTTCAACCTTACGGGGTCGATAAAATAAAGTACCAGTAATACACTGTATAATTTCTGGCCTTGAGCCAAATGTAAAAACAATTATTAATATTTGAAAAACTCATCATTACATTTAATGTATTCAGCCATGTAGAGCGATTTTTTTTATGCATATATATTTGCGTATAATACCCATATACACACTACATATGCTAGCAGAAAACTGTCCAGGGGTGGCTTTTCTGCTAGTATATAAAACTGTCAATACATTGCTTACGACTACCCATGTGATCAATCGGACAGCCAGCTCATGAAACTTAATTGCAAGAGGCGGAGCATTCCACAGTCATGCATACATTTAATATATTTCTCACAGACATTCACCGTAACACAAAGCTGGCCCATCGAATTAGAGGTACAATTCATTTTCGCCAAATGCGTGGATTTGGGCACCGTCAAATAAAGTCTCTTGCTCGAGTACACAACACACAACTGGGAGTCGAATGCTCGACCTTACGATATAAATATATATATATATATATGTGTGTATGTGTGTTGTGTGTGTGTGTGTGCGGGTGTGTGTGCATGTATGTGTGTGTGTGCATGTATGTGTCTGCGTGTGTATGTGTGTGTGTGCATGTGTGCATGTGAGTGTTTGTGTGTGTGTCAGCGAGTGTGTGTGTGTGTGCATATGTGTGTATATGTGTATGTGCATGTGTGTGTTTGTGTGTGTGTATGTATGTGTATGTATGTGTGTGTATGTGTGTGTGTGCGTGTGTGTGTATGTGTGTGAATGTGTGTGTGTCTGCGAGTGTGTGTGTTTGCATGTGTGTGTATGTGTATGTGTATGTGTGTGCGTGTGCGCGTGCATGTGTATGTGTGCGTGTGAGTATGTGTGTGTATTTGAGGTGTTCGAACTCTGGCATAGATATATGTGATTGCGACACATGAATTTTGTTTAGCCCACCCATAAGCGAAAGAAAATGTTCACCCTTCTTCACGAAAATCCCAAAATATAATTGTTTCTACTTTTGGCACAAGGCCAGCAAATATCCCAGTGTATTACTGCTACTTTATTTTATCGACCCCATAAGGATGAAAGGCAAGGTTAACCTCGGCGGAATTTGATCTCAGACCATAAAGGGCCGTAATAATCCAAAAATATAATGTACAAATGTAAGAACCGTCTTACCAAAATTAGTAATAACTTATGAAGCGAAAAATACATTATTTATTGAATTGAAAATGTTTATAAACAGATTTAATAAAAGTAATTTCTTGAACACCTTTACCAAAACCTCTTTAAATATAGTAGAGTTTATAATCAAATTTTGTAAATAATTTGCAGTTTAATTTCATTTTTGATAACTTCTTCAAAACATTCAGAGTTTCTTTAACCATTCAGCAGAAATTTTTATGTTTTTCCATTCACATTATTTAACACAAATGGAAAATATAGTAAAATAAACAAGACTAAAGAACTTATATAGACACAATCGTAAGCAAGGTCAGAAATGTAAGGTTGTCTCCCTTGTGATATACAACGTCTACTTCCATAATGTGTCGAAGATTCAAACTAAATTCATGTTTTGACCATGATTTGAGGTTAAATATTTCTAGTGAAGTTAACTTCCAGACAAACTTAACTAATTTTTTTACAATAATGACGTCCGCAATGTTGTGGGTTGTATTTGAATTTAATCCACGCATCCTTTTAAGTTGCGTTGCATAGTTGACATAAGAAACAATTGAAAAAATTCAAATGCATAAATAGTAGTTGCTGTTGTTTAAGCTTCAAGTTACTTAGAGAAAAACGGAACTGGTGAGTAGCGTAGTGGATAAAGCAGACGGGATAGTGATGTGGAGTTAGATTCCTCGCTGGTGTATCTGTCAACGTTTTACTGTCTGTATAAGTGGTTTAATTAATTATCATTGTATTCGATTATTACTATTATCATTTGTGTTGTGACTCAAATTTTCCCAATGCTTTATAATTCAACTTCTTTGTTTACACACATACATATATTCATACATATATATATATATATATATATATATATATATATATATATATATATATATATATATCCCTTCTCTCAGTCTCTAAATATCTATCTATCTATCTATCTATATATATTTATATATATATATATATATAACGAAGGAAATGTGGTAAGGAACCAGGTGGACCATAACGCACCAAAGTACTCAATACTTGAGGTAGTAGAGTGGGTAATAGGAACCAGTAAGACCCCGACAGCTGATCTCAAGCCGTTTCGACGGCTAATTCTGGACTGAGCTTGAGCTCAGCCGTCGGGGTCTTATTTGTTCCTATTACCCACTCTACTACCCTAAGTATTGAGTACTTTGGTGCGTTATGGTCCACCTGGTTCCTTACCACATTTCCTTCGTTATATATATATATATATATATATATATATATATATATATATATATATATATATATATATATATATATATATATATATAAGGAAAAAGATGAAATCGAAAATGCAACTGCAGCCTTTTTTTTTTTATATATATATTTATTTAGCTCCTTTACCGGTTTCGCAGTTCTTGTGCTTTTGAAAAGCACAAGAGCTGCGAAACCGGTAAAGGACCCATTAAATATATATATATATAAAAAAACTCTAGTTGCATTTTCGATTTCATTTTTCCTTATACTTTCACTCGTGTAGGACGAGTGAAAGTATAAGGAGTGAAAGTATAAGGAAAAAAGATGAAATCGAAAATGCAACTGGAGTTTTTTTTTTATATATATATTTATTTGGGTCCTTTACCGGTTTCGCAGCTCTTGTGCTTTTGAAAAGCACAAGAACTGTGAAACCGGTAAAGGAGCCAAATAAATATATATATATTAAAAAAAAAGACTCAAGTTGCATTTTCGATTTCATCTTTTTCCTTATAAATAGATAGATAGATAGATAGATAGATATTTAGAGACTGAGAGAAGGGGGGATATATATATATATATATATATATATATATATATATATATATATATATATATATATATATATATATATATATATATATACATATATACATATATATATATATATATATATATAATATCTTTATATATATAGAGAGAGAGAGCGAGAGAGAGAAAGAGAAATAAATAAGCGTGTGTACATATATAAACATACATACAATTATACACACATATATGTGTGTGCGTGTGTGTGTGTGTGCGTATGTTTGTGTGTAAAAGGGAGGGGAAAGAAGAGAGACAGATTAGTGTTACATCTTAGCTAGACCGACATATCCTGGCGTGCTCTAGCCAGCACCGCAGGAAGAACAGTAAGACAACAGGGCACCGCTATAATAAGCTACATTGTCTGGAAACTCTGGAAAAGACACGAACAATACCAAAATTGGACCGTCTCTCATCAGCATTGCGTCTTGTCTTAATATTTTACATAACATTGCAACGATATGCTGCATTAATGAGAGAATATTAATTAGATTGTTTTAATTATGGTAAGTAAACTTAATTTCACTGACACAATGCCAACGCAGAAACTGAACATTGTATGAATATTAATTAATAAATAAGAAATTACCGGTTTATATCTATATATCACATATACAAAATGGACGGATAGACAGTGAAACACACACTTATATAAATATATGAGTAAGAAAATATGTAGGGGTAGGTCTATATTAATGTATATATATATATATGTGTGTGTGAATCTCTCTCTCTCTCTCTCTCTCTCTCTCTCTCTCTCTCTCTCTCTCTCTCTCTCTCTCTCCGTCTCTCTCTCTGTCTCTCTCTCTCTCTCTCTTTCTCTCTCTCTTTCTCTCTCTCTCTCTCTCTCTCTCTCTCTCTCTCTCTCTCTCTCTCTCTCTCTCTCTCTCTGTATATATATATATATGTTTATCTCGGGTTCAATCGGGGGTAACCACAGTAAGTAAGGTATCCAATACATAGCAAAGTATAAATATTTAATATAAAAATGGCTTTCTTGATGAATTCTCCCGAATGAAACAGTTCTAGTCCTGTAGAAGCCATTTCTATATTAAATATATATATATATATATATATATATATATATATATATATATATATATATATATAATATATATATATGTGTGTGTGTGTGTGTGTGTGTGTGTGTGTGTGTGTGTGTGTGTGTGTGTGTGTGTGTGTAATAGTAATAATAATAAATGTGAAGACTAAAATCCAAAGAGGGCTCGATATGGATAAATATATATCGAATATATAAGAACCCTAGAGCAAATATTTATTAAAATAAGAGATTAAAGATTAAGCAAAGAATCGCTGCTTTCATCCTTAACGGGATCTTCTGAAACTAGAAAAAATTATGGGAACGCAAAAGTAAATATTTCGAAAAGTGTTGCAACCGAAGAAAAACAAAAAAACGATACTTTGATTCGTGAAGAAGTTCCCTGAGTGTGTGAGTGTTTGCGCGTATATATAGTGTGTGTATGTTTACATAGGGTTTTGGTATATGCACGTTTGGTGAACCTATGTGTATTTACCTGTAGGTATGGATGTGTGTGCGTTATATACGCATTTATGCGTGTATATTTATATATGTATATATAATTATATGCATACACATATATTTATAAGTGTATTCGGTGTATACGTTCGTATGTGTACTTGTATATGTGTTGTGCTGCTTTACGCATGTGTGTGTGCGTTTATGTGTACGTGCATGTATATGCATGCATGGCGTGTGTTTTCGTGTATGCACGTGTTTTCTACGTATATAGATGTGTGTATGTATATATTTAATTATTATTACTTTTATGATTTTAATAACCACTGTCATTTTCGTTTAACTAATTTATTTACATTGTTCTGGGTAATTGTGCCAAAGGTAAAACCAATTATTCTTAACGGTGGATTTGTAGTATCGGTAGAGGGTCTGACGCCATGTTTTGCAGCAAAGTGTTACGGCCCTTTATGGTCTGAGTTCAAATCCCGCCGAAGTAAACTTTGCCTTTCATCCTTACGGATATTTGCTGGCCTTGTGCCAAAAGTAGAAACAATTATTCTTAACTACGAAGTCAAGAATCATTCGGTTTCCTAAATAAATAGAATAATTGTCTAATGACTCCATTTATACCATAAACGTGGTTTTGTCTTTGCGTGTAATAGTTCCTATCACTCCACATCACGACGTATTATCTTCGCTTTTTTCCGTTCATTGCCAGGGAACGTCTTCACGAACCAAAGTATCCTCTTCCTGTCTTCTTTCGGTTGCAACGTTTTTCAAAATATTTACTTCTGCGTTCACAGATTGTTTTTTTTTTTTAGTTTCAGAAGATTCCATTAAGGGTGAAAGAGGCGATTATTTACTTAAACTTTAATTTTATGAATACTAGCAGAATGGCAACGCGTTGTTCGGGATTTGCTCTAGGCTTCTTATATATTTGATATATATTTATCCTTATCGAGCCTTGTCAAATAAATACGTTTGTTTATATTTTGTTATTATGTACGCAAAAATATCAGTACACGACTATATAATTATATATATATATATAAACGGAAAAAATGAAACGAAATTTCATTTCTCACTCTTAGTACGGCTGTTACTTAAGTATAAGTATGTATACGTACATACATATATGTATACAGACGTACAGTAGTATGTATATATATATACATACATGCACATATATATATATGTACGTATGGATTTACCGAGCATTTATTATAATGCTTAGTTCGTTTGTAAACAAACATCCCGAATTAAGCCGTACAGTGTCTAGCAGCCATCGTTGCTCATTTGTTCAACACTGACAAAGGAACGCTGTACTAGTTTCAAGCTTATTAGCTATCGTCAGCAACATATACCTTCCTGCCAGATGATTGAACGTCTGAAAGTATATACTTTCCATTTGCATATTAACGGCTGAGCATCCTAATAGCTAATACGCTTGAAACCAGTACAGCGTTCCTTTGTCAGTGTTGAACAAATGAGCAACGATGGTTGCTAAACACTGTACGGCTTAATTCGGGATGTTTGATTACAAACACACCGAGCATTATAATATATGTTCGGTGAATCCATACGTACATATATACATGTGTGCATGTATATATATATATACATACTACTGTACGTCTGTATACATATATGTATGTACGTATACATACTTATACTTAAGTAACAGCCGTACTAAGAGTGAGAAATGGAATTTCGTTTCATTTTTTCCGTTTATCGTTTTCGGTGCGCCCGGCCGATTAACTCGATATGCAAATTAGGCTGCTCAGCCGTTAATATGCATAATGAAAGTATATACTTTCACATGTTCAATCATCTGGCAGGAGGGTATACGTTGTTGACGATAGCTAATAAGCTTGAAACTAGTACAGCGTTCCTTTGTCAGTGTTGAACAAATGAGCAACGATGGTTGCTAGACACTGTATGGCTTAATTCGGGATGTTTGTTTACAAACACACCGAGCATGATAATAAATGTTCGGTGAATCCATACGTACATATATATATGTGTGCTTGTATGTATATATATATACATACTACTGTACGTCTGTATACATATATGTATGTACGTATACATATTTATATATATATATATATATATATATATATATATATATATATATATATATATATATATATATATATATATATATATATATATATATATATATATATATGTATATATATAGTAATAATAATAAATTTGAAGACTAAATTCCAAAGAGGGCTCGATAAGGATAAATATATATAAAATATATAAGAACCGTAGACCAAATATTTATTAAAATAAATGATTAAAGTTTAAGCAAAGAATCGCTGCTTTCACCCTTAACGGGATCTTCTGAAACTTTAATTTGTTATTTTAATGAATACTAGCAGAATGGCCCCGCGTTGCTCGGGACTTGCTCTAGGGTTCTTATATAATTGATATATAAGAATTTATTGTAATAAATATATATATGTTATTTTAATAAATAAATATATATATATATATATATGCAGAAGTTATTATGGGTTTATAAATATAGTTTCCATTTATTAATATATTGTATATATATATATATATATATTAAAATAACAGATTAAAGTTTAAGCAAGAAACGCTGCTTTCACCCTTAACGGGATCTTCTACCTAAAAGCAGTATGAAGTACACTAAGACTAACTGATGTAATCGTTGGCCTTGTTTCTTTATATTTTGTTTTTGTGTATGCAAAAATATCTGTCAGTGATGCATGTGATTATGTAATCGCCAGCCTTGTTTGTTTATATTTTGTTTTTTGTGTATGCAAAAATATCTGTACACGAATATCTATATTAAAATAACATATTAAAGTTTAAGCAAAGAATCGCTGCTTTCAGCCTTAACGGGATCTTCTGAAACTAAAAAAATCAATCTCTGAACGCAGAAGTAAATATTTCGAATAACAAGGAAAACAGAAAGACGATACCTTGGTTGGTGAAGACGTTCCCTGGCATAAGAATATATATATAAACACACACTATATATACATATATACACACACACATACTGATCGCGTCATAATGACGTAATGCAGACAACCAGGCATACAGACAGATATCATAGAGGCGCGACGTCATATCTATGTATCTATCTAAAAAGAGAAAGACTAAGAGAGAGAGAAAGAGATCGCTAAATCGCCTAATGCGGTCCCTAAAGCATTGAAAGTTTGAAAACTTTTTTGCTTAGAACACCCAATAGGACCATAAGTATTACATATGTAAAGTTTGAAAACAATCGGTTGGGTGGTTCTCGAGTTTTAGTGATTGTACAAACAGACAAACAAACAGACATTCTCTGTTTTAGTAATATATATATATATATATATATGTGTGTGTGTGTGTGTGTGTGTGTGTGTGTGTGTGTGTGTGTGTGTGTGTGTGTGTGTGTGTGTGTGTGTGTGTGGATGTGTGTATATATACAGTTCAAGGACCAAACATTGGGAATACGGAAGATCGTGTGGTTGAGAGGAAGAGCAAAGCCTGGGCGGCGTGCCACAGCTTGAGATCGGTGTGGATGTCGGACCTTCGTAAAGACCTGAAAATCCGCTTCTTCATTGCTGTAGTGGAGTCTGTGCTGCTGTATGGGTTTGAGACTTGGACACTGACCAGGAAACTCACTCAGATTGTGGATGGGGGCTATACGAGAATGCTGAGTATGGCTCTGAACATTAATCAGTATACACTGAGGATGAAAACCTTAGAGCTGTATGGGAGCCTCCCAAAAGTCAGCTCAAAAGTGACACAGAGGAGACTGAGGTTAGCTGGAGATTCTCACCGACATCCAGAGTTGACATTGCACTCAGTGCTCCTGTGGGAGCCCCTACATGGACACACTGGAAGTGGGAGAACAGGGTTAACGTATGTTGATGCCCTAAGGACAGACACTGGTCTGTTGGAGACGCAGGATATGGCAGCGATAATGAGGGACAGAGACCGCTGGAGAGGACTCGTCCATGGATCTCGGGAATTTTACCCGCCCTAGAAAAAAAAAGGAGACAACAAACATATACTAATACACTTTCTCGATAAATATATTTCTGCCCCCTCTCAACGATTATCCTATCTAGTGTGGACAATACAGATACACTTGATCATACATATAGACGCACCCATAGATATATACAATCACTAAGCCAGATATCTATACACACAACCACACACAGCCACTCCCTCAACAAACCAGATATTTTCGTGAAAAATTCTTTCCAATTGGATAAACAATGTATTCCCTTATTTGGACAAATGACAACTCCTGATAAGATAGCCCGTTAACCGTTAAGGCCTATGCCATTCAATCTCGAAATAGCTATTGAACGGCAAGAGCTCACCCGTCGAGGTCCTGGCTAATTTATATACATATATATAGTAATAATAATAAATTTGAAGGCTAAAATCCAAAGAGCGCTCGATAAGGATAAATATATATCAAATATATAAGAACCCTAGAGTTAAGGGTGAAAGCAGAGATAATTTGCTTAAACTTTAATCTGTTATTTTAATATATATATATATGTGTGTGTGTGTAAGTATAACGAACTAGACATATTGAATTTGTGCTGACACACCGAATTTTCCACTAGCTCCATGATTTGACGGAACCTACATTTCCCAGGTGCAAGTTGGTAAATCAGAACTCACACAATGAATTAGTCAGTGGCAAATACGGTGTTATGTGGGGAAGCCGTACAATTACGTTCCGGATCAACGATTTCGTGCTTTCTTTACTGCGTAATGCGCAGATATGTAAGTGATGCTCCCAATGCACAGAAGCTACGAGTTAATCCTAAAAGCATCCAGAAAAAAACATTCGATGAAACAAGTTATCAACGAGTATAGTCCTTAGTTATTCTCTTGAAAAGGTCTGATAGTGACTACATAGCAGTTCACGACAGCTGACGGCGTATCGTGACATCCAAAAGAAGGACTTACAATCCTAGACAAATTCAAGTAATCACGTATTTAGGCGGTTAGATTTCAAACAATTTGAAAATTACGCCAGTAGTTCTCAAGCAAGTATATAAATATGTATGTATGTGTGTATACGTATGTGTTTGCGTGTGTGTGTGGGAATTCTGATAGCCTTACGTAGTTTCCAGACAGTAACCCCCTTCATACCACAGCTAACTCATGGCAACACCCAAGAAATAAATGGTGTTACATTTTTTGTTGGTGGAGGGAGAAAATAAGGTGAATGAATGTGCAAACAAATACATGTATATCTCCATAGATTGAAAATAATTTTCTGCTTGACCCTTGTTTCGATTCAGGCTGAAATCTCGTCAGCGATGTCTACATAGTTGATACATTTTGCTGAATTCTATACAGATTTACATAAACAATAATTATAATTCATCTTCTAAATTTAATACACAAACACGCACACTCCCCCTCATACATACATACTTATATGTATATACGTGTGTGTGTTTGTATGCAGCTGTGATGGACATTTATATAGCTGCATTGATATATATATGTGTGTGTGTGTGTGTGTGTGTGTGTGTGTGTGTGTGTGTGTGTGTGTGTGTGTGTGAGAGATACTGAGGGAGAGGGGGATGACAGATAGAGACAGAGACAGAGAGAGAGAAAGAGTGAGATAGAGAGAAAGAGAGAGAGGGGAGAGAAATAGAAATGCAGCAGTAAGGCGAAGACGGTGAGAGAGTGATAATATACAAATTCAGAGAATTTAAATGTAAATACGATTTGTAAGACGTCAAAATCAAACTGAAATTCTATTGTATTTATATCAGAAAATTTTCAATAAAAATTATAACAGCGGCCATTTTGACTCTTCGCTGCAAAATATAATTTTCATCTTTTATAGAAATAGCATTAAACATTGAAGGCAGTAAATAACGGAACTGTCTATTTGAATAATTCTATGTACTGTAACGAGTTATCTGTAGTTTGAACTCAGTGGCAGCTCATTGCAGCAAGGAGTCGCTCTTGTTTAACTCTGTTTTGAAAAAAGATGATGTATTGCCAAGCTGTAACATTACAATAAGGTTTTAGGAAATGGCGGGTGCTTTAATTTGATTTCTATAGTTGAAGATATTTATTTATTCACTTTGTCACAATCAGCCATATTAAAATGTCAGATTTTCTCCTCATTCCAGTTGTAGAGATGTCATCAACGGAGGTATTTGACTGTCTACAAATAATAGCCACATCTCCCTAAAATCACGCCATACTATTTGCGATCTACATGTATGTATGTATGTATTTCTGTGTGTGTGTGTGTGTGTGCGTGTGTGTGTATATATAAATATATATATATATATATATATATATATATATATATATATATATATATATATATATATATATATAATGCAAGAAGCGAAGAAAATATCAGAGATACGAAAAGATTTCTCAGTGGAAGTCCAGATAAACTCCGGGTGTAAATCCATTTTCAGAGTGAAAATCAAATTTGAAAATCCAACAAATTTGAGAGATCCACGTAAGCGTTGATATATATATATATATATATATGTATATGTAAAAAGAAAACAGAAATAACAACACAATCACTGCAGTGTATGGAAGGGATATATTAGATGAACACTTGAAATGGCAGGAAGGGAGTATTCCATGGACTGAGGCCTACTACCTGCCTTCATTTTTTTCCTCTCCTCCACATTTTTCTTGTCCGTTAACATGCTTACTGTTCCTGCTGCCACTTCTGCTC
>OZ024742.1:248928317-248948317 GCA_964016885.1 Eledone cirrhosa
TATATATATATATATATATAAGATCAAAAGATGGTTAAATGAGTTCCATGTATTTTATTATGCGCATTTCAAAAACAAATATCATCATGCAATAACATTTGTGTTTTCATTAGATAAAATAGGAGGACATGATATGAAGGTTAAAAACACTTGTGGATAGTGCAGTTTTAAATCAACATATAAACTGCACTATCCACAAGTGTTTTTAACCTTCATATCGTGTCCTCCTATTTTATCTGATGAAAACACAAATGTTATTGCATGATGATATTTGTTTTTGAAATGCGCATAATAAAATACATGGAACTCATTTAACCATCTTTTGATCTTATATTATGTATACTCCAGTCCTATAAACTGTAGAGTGCTTCTTATCCGATATCTGCATTGCTTTATTGTACTACAATAAAACTCACCTCCTACATATATATATATATATATATATGTGTGTGTGTGTGTGTGTGTGTGTGTGTGTGTGTGTGTGTGTATGTATATATATATATGTATATATATGTATATATATATATATATATATATATATATATATATATATATATATATATATATATATATATATATATATATATATATTATTTCTGAAGACAGCATATATATGTGTAGGTATGTATATTCCCTCTGATAGTTTGTAAACATTTTACATAGATCTATAGGATATGCATACCAACACTAACATATATATCCTAGAAACGATCGTAAAATGATGAATTTTTTAATATAAGGAACTGTTTCTTTGTTTATTCATTATTTTATTAATTTATATATATATATATATGTATATATATATATAAAGAAGAAAAGATGAAATCGAACGAAAATTCAAATGGAGTCTTATTTTTAAAAAAATATATATATTTATTTGGTTCGTTTACCGGTTTCGCAGTTCTTCTGCTTTTCAAAAGTAGAGTTGAGATAGAGATACTGTGGTTTTTCTGACATCTGATGTGAGAAAAACCACAGACCCGGCATCTCAACTTTAGTTTTGAAAAACAGAAGAACTGCGAAACCGGTAAACGAACCAAATAAATATATATATATTTTTTTAAATAAGACTCCAGTTGCATTTTCGATTTCATCTTTTTTTCTTTATACTTTCACTCGTGTAAGACACCTCAGTCATTTTTCATTTTGTAAAAAAAACCTCACTTTCTAATATATATATATATATATAGATATATCTAGGGCGGGTAAAATTCCTGAGATCCATGGACGAGTTCTCTCCAGCGGTCTCTGTCCCTCATTATCGCTGCCATATCCTGCGTCTCCAACAGACCAGTGTCTGTCCTTGGGGCATCAACATACGTTAACCTTGATCTTCCCCTGCCAGTGTGTCCATGTAGGGGCTCCCACAGGAGCACTGAGTGCAATGTCAACTCTGGATGTCGGTGAGCATGTCCAGCTAACCTCAGTATCCTCTGTGTCACTTTTGATATCTATATATATATATATATATATATATATATATATCAAAAGTGACACAGAGGATAAATATATATATATATATATATATATATATATATATATATATATATATATATATATATCAAAAGTGACACAGAGGATAAATATATATATATATATATATATATATATATATATAAGCATGTTGCATTTGTGTGTATGTAGTACGGTACAATGAGGATGTTATTATCAAAACTTGGTGTATTTCAATTTGATAAAAAATGAGAAATAAAAACTATGTGTTCTATGTTGAACTGTAATGGATATACGAATAACATTTACGTGAGAAAAAATACGCCCTAAATGTGTTTTCAAATTTATTGATCGATGTGTTTGGTACAACAACTTAATTTCCATCAGATTATGGGCTACCATTTTAAAATATGGAAAGATACAATAGGTAATCTCATAAAATTATTTAGATCTGTTGATATGGTCGGGGTGTTGTGCCACTAAAAGCATATTATTAGTGACAAAAATTTTCCTGACAGGTCATCGGGATTACATTTCAGATGGAATATTTACTCAATTTGATGGACATTCAGTATTTGAATGGTTCTTTATTTTGTAAGGAGGAATGAGGAAGTTTACAGTAATTGCCGATTTAAACGGAGGAATTAAACATGCCATAACTAAATACTCCACAGCGTTTAATCCGGCTTTCTATTGATTCGAATATACAAAAACAATAAGAATATTTATTATTATTATTATCATTAGAGGTTGGGGAATTGGCAGTATTGGTAGACGGTCGAACGCCATGCTTTGCAGCATAGAGTTACCGCCCTTTATGGTAAGAGTTCAAATCCCGCCGAGGTTAACTTTGCCTTTCATCCTTACGTCGTCGCTAAAATAAAGTACCAGTAACGTGGGTTTGATATAATCGACTTTCTCCTCCCCCAGAATTGCTGGCCTTGTGCCTATATAAGAAATCATTATTGTTATCATCAAAGGGAGGAGTGCGGGACTGTGTCCTGAATATATCTTTTTATCCCGTTAGTAAAATAAGTCGGATTACTTTGAATAAATAATAAATGAATATTGCATAATTTATGTACTAAATTTCGTAGCTGTTGATTATTCTTATATATAATTGTTTCTATTTTTGGCTCAAGGCCAGCAATTATCTCAGTACATTACTGGTACTTTATTTCATCGACCCCGTAAGGATGAAAAGGAAAGTTGACCTCAGCGGGTTTTGATCTCAGACCATAAAGGGTCGCAACTCTATGCTGTAAAGCATGGCGTCCGACCCTCTACCGATAAGAATGATTGTTTATTCTAAGATTCACTTCTTTAAACATTTTCAAATGTCAATAATTCCGGTTATGATATAACTGACGAACGCTTATATAAACGTTCACATATTTGCATCGTTATATCATAACGTTTATATTGCATATAATATCAATATGCACACTACACATGCTAGCAGAAAACCACCCTAATGGTGGTTTTCTGCTAGTTTAAATAATTGTTTCTACTTTTGGCACAAGGCCAGCAATTACCCAGTACATTACTGGTACTTTATTTTATCGACCCCGTAACGATGAAAGGCAAAGTTAACCTCGGCGGGATTTGAACTCAGACCATAACTCTTTGCTGCAAAGCATGGCGTCAGACCCTCTAACGGTACTGCCAATCCACCTCCTAGTTTAAATAATTGTTTCTACTTTAGGCACAAGGCCAGCAATTACCCAGTGTATTACTGGTACTTTATTTTATCGACCCCGTAACGACGAAAGGCAAAGTCAACCCGCTAGTTTAAATAATGATAAATATAATAATACGTTCCTGTATTAGCCACAATGTCTTTTACGTGGAACATAAAAAGGATTACGAACAAAAGGATTATGATACATATCGGGTTAGATGAAATAAATTATATCAACAGGAGGGTAAGGGCAAGTATACAAAGACGCTTTAAAGTTGAATAAATACATTATATTCATAAAAGAATATTAATAGTAACAATATTAAGATGAATCTTGCTATCAATTTTTTTTTCTAGATATTTTAAAAGTAAATGACCTGCAAGAATCCGAGTTGCCAGCTTCAGATGAAGGTTGGTTTACAATATTATTTTTATTATTTTCTCTCTCTGCACATTGCACGATTCCTATCTTTTAGTGCACACACACAAATATGATCGGTACACCATATATCACCTATAAATTATACGCATTTCTCTTTATCTATATATATATAAACACACACACACACACACATATATATATATATATATATATATATATATATATATATACATATATATATATGCGTGTGTGTGTGTCTGTGTGTCTGTGTATGGTGGCTGCAACTCGATATCGAGTAATGCCATTGCTTGGTACTTAAGCATGAGCATCACGGATTGGCATTCAGTATTCTTATAGAATTGTCTCTGGTCAGCAATAAGATGCATCACAAAAAAATGTCACATATCAAGGGATGCCTGAGCTTGAAGCTTTTTTAAGTGAGGAAATGCTTTGTAAGAAGCGAAACCCACTCTCTGAACATCAAATGCATTTGCCCCAAATGAAGAACTGGTCGAGATCATTGGATGCAAACGCTGTCGCAGGTCCTATATCAGAGTGACCTTTTCCTTGATAGATGTCTTGGTGAAGACTAGAAGTCTCTCGCTCCACAAAATAAAGAAACTTTACTGGATGAAATAAATATATGATATATATATATATATAAATACACACACACCCATATATATATATATATATATATATATATATATATATATATCCGACACCTCAGTATGCAGATTGGAGGACTCGACGAAATATGCAGGTTGGTTTCAGTTAATATTTTCCAAATCTTTCAAATGTTGATATTGGTTGTAACCCACATGCATTTTATTTTTTAATTTGTTTGTCACCCCCTACCACGTGAAATGGTGGCAGGATAGAAGCCAACCCCCACACACAAATATTCTGAACATAGCAGCAGCAAACCAAAGCTGACCTGCCAGCTGATCCCTTAACACCACTACCACTACCAACACAATGGAGGAGGTCAGCTGTACTTAAATAAAGACAACCACAACAGATTGTCTTGCCTCAGAAAAATTTCTATAAACTTTTGACTGAGGAATGTTCTCACAACTGACCAATGGGATGCGAGCGTGTCCTATGACGCTGAAATACATTTTTCTAATTCATATGATTCCATTTCCTCAGAGAAATAACAACGCAACCCGGAACTGGACATATCGGAGTATTGATGGAGTAAAACACACTTCAACAACATGTGTACCTGTCTTTCCCACATCAATTCGGACTGCCTGAAGAGGCCACAGCCAATGATGGTTGTCACCGAAATATATATAGCAGTATATCTATAATTTATAATAAACGAAGCCAAATTTTACATACTTGACTTAATTATTTTATATATATATATATATATATATATATATATATATATATATAAGTGGTTACGCAACACTTAGTTCACCATACCGAGAACAATTGTTTCACCTTAGCGGATCCTCAGCTCGTAATGGACATGGTTATACCGCTAAGGTGAAACAATTGTTCTCGGTATGGTCAACTAACTGTTGTGTAACCACTTCTACCTAACTCGTCCCATGGACTGAGTGCTCTACCACTACGGATATTACCTTCCAGTGTTCTACCACTATATATATATATATATATATATATATATATACAAGTAAAAATTAGCGAGAATCGAATTTCAGCCTATGAAATAACGAAAAAACACTTTCGAATTGTGAGGCAAACGCTCAATAATTCAAAAGAATTAGAGCTTACAACTTACGTTAAAGGCCAAACACACTGCGATGGTGGTTAAACTAATTATCCACACAGCGAAGATTTGATCTCCTATTTCGGGTCAAACAGATATACAGATATAAAAATATATATATATATATACAGAGGGAGGGGGAAGAGAGGGAGAGAGATGAGGATTTTACCAGTTTTAAACAAGGCCATTATTCAGCACACACTCTCTCATATATATATATATATATATCATACCAAACTCTCCTCTAACCACATCTTACTTCGCGCTGCCATTTTTGTACTGTCATTTAGAATGTATGTCTGCAGACCGCTGAGATAAATTCAGAATGATAATATAAATAATGTACACATACTACTGTGTATCCATTCTTTTGTTTGGTATAAATATTTCTCTACTTGATTGTTATTCTCTCTGTAAAACAATCCAGAATGTGAATAATAATATAGGTAAATCCATAGGAAAATCCACTTATGTGAAAGTGTTCTCTTCTAGAGAAACGGCTATAAAACATTAGTGCACGTAATAAAGCATACGTCGTATGTTGTCATTACTTTCCATATTCGGATAAGATATAATATTTTTAACTCAGAATGCACAGAGTTTGCTGGAATATATATTGCAAAACTTCTCATTCTAACGCTGTACCAGTTCCGCAAATACAACGGTCCTGGACTAGTATTTTATTTATCGATCCGCGGGAGGAGGAAAAACAAGGTTTCTTTCAGCAGTATATCAATAAAGAACGCTAGGTGCCAGAAGATTTAAAATAATACAAGGTTTCACAGCCGTCGTAATGAATATTCCATATTTTATACATGGACCTCGAAAGATTGAAACACTAAGTGGACATGGGCAGAAAACAGAGTCCTTAGAGCCAGTAAATATACGGCAGCATTTCTGCTAATTATCTGCCCTAACATTTCTGTTAATGCTCTGTCTATGACAGGATTGAAATAAAGATAATGCTGTTTCTACTTTTGGCACAGGGCCAGCAATTATACCAGTGCATTACTGGTACTTTATTCTATAGACCTCGTAAGGATGAAAGACAAAGATAACCTCGGCGGAATTTGAACTCAGAACTTAAAGGGCCATAAGTCTATGCTGCAAAGCATGGCGACTGATGCTCTACCGATCCTGCTAATCCACTTCGCTGAAATAAAGCTAATGTGGAAGTGAATGCAATCTGCAAAGAGATGCGAGCAGCCTGGTGGTCTTGTTCTGTACTTGGTGATTACACATGTTAAAATACTGACCTTAGATCAACAACACAAATGAAAATATCGACTTAAGCCGACAATTGACATCTAGTGACCTATCTCGGAAAATTCTGAATTATGGCTACATCTTTGAAAATATGCGCGTGAGCGCGCACGCGCGCACACACACACACACACACACACACACACACACACACACACACACACACACACACACACACACACATATACACACACAAACACACACACATAAACACACACCCACACACATATATATATATGATATCATATCATATATATAATATATATATATATATATATATATATATATATATATATATATATGTATATATATATATATATATATATATATATATATATATATATGTATGTAAAAGGTAAACAGAAATAACAACACAGTCGGTACAGTATATGGAAGGGATATATTAGGTTAACGCTTGATATAGCTGGAAGAGGGTTTTAGATGCTAGTCCTTCATCCGAAGAAAGAATGAGAAATAAGATAGATTGAGGGGCTGGCGGGATGGAATTGGAAAAAATGTCTTTAGATAAAAATGACAGGTCCATATATATATATCATATATCATATTATATATATATATATATACATGTATATATATATATATATATATATATATATATATATATATATATATATTTACACACATATATATATATATAAAGAGAGAGAGATAATATATACATACATAAAGTATATAAGTATATATATGTGATGGGTTTGTTGGACATATAATAGAGTAGTGTAATAATTAAGTGTGTGTGTGCGTGTGTACGTATAAAATAGAGAGTGTTATCAATGGTGTATTAAGTAGTGTGTAGTGTGTAATACATAGGTAGTGGGTTATTTAATAAGCTGTAGTCTGGGTGATAAAATTCCACGCTGTTGTATTAATAGGGTTATGTCGGTTAGAAGAGATATTATGACAGCTTATAAGCAATAAATACTTTCACAACCATTCAATCATTGATTTCCCGCCTCCTCCGCATTTCCCGCCTTCTTCGTCACCTCCTGCTATATATATACATATACATATGTATTGCTCTTCCTCCTCCCCCTCCATTTCACTATTGAAGACAATCTCCTCTATCTGAATACAAATGTTATGTGTTCAGTTTATGGTTTTGGTAGCTTGTAAATTAACTAGAACACATATACTTAGAGACACACATGCACATACATACATAGATACACAGACATACGCAAATACACTAAGCACTCACACATAAACATACATGCAATCTACATACGTATAGGCTCACACATACAAACACAAAAACACACATACATAGTAAAACTAGACATATTCACATAGAGAGAAAGACAGAAATAAATAAATGCACAGAAACATACATAGATATATATATAGTGACACACTGGCACACACACACATACACACACACACCCACACACACACGTGAGTGCATACACATACGCAAACACAGACATTCACACACACACACACACACACATACGCACAGGCGAGTGCATACACATACGCAAACACAGACATTCACACACACACACACACACATACACACACGCGAGTGCATACAAATACGCAAACACAGACATTCACACACACACACACACACACATACACACACGCGAGTGCATACACATACGCAAACACAGACATTCACACACACACACACACTCACACACACACACATACGCAAACACAGACATTCACACGCTCACACACACACACATACACACACACACACACACGCACACAAACGTGCATTCATAAGCTTATGCACTCACAAAGACACGCCCGTACTGTGACTATGCGCATCTGAGTGTGTGTTTGAATGTATATATGGCGTCACTGTGTCTGTATGTGTGTAAGTCTGTATGTGCTTGTATGTACCTTTGTGTCTACTCGTGTGTGTGTTTCTGTATATGTGGGAGTCTCTCTAATTGCATATGTAGAGTGTGCGTGTAACTTACACACACACACATATATTCAATCAAAGAAACATATATATATAGGGAGAGAAACATGCCAA
The DNA here is from genome assembly GCA_964016885.1 of Eledone cirrhosa. Taxonomy (NCBI): domain Eukaryota; kingdom Metazoa; phylum Mollusca; class Cephalopoda; order Octopoda; family Eledonidae; genus Eledone; species Eledone cirrhosa. The sequence goes on from OZ024742.1 coordinate 248,936,848, forward strand.
GAAACGCACATACAGACATACACATATAGAGAAACACACATAAGTCCATATATATAAGAACATACAGGCACACAGACACACATATGCATGCACTTATATACAATCTAACACACACAGAGATTCACATACACACTGTATATAAAGACACAACACACTAACGGTTTGATTTCACCTCGCGATCTAGACATTGTGATAAATGAATATAGATTCATGTTTTTTTTTTTCTCTATTTAATTTGTTGTTGTTGATGCAGTTATTCTTATATGCGATACCGTTGTCGTCATTGTTTTTGTTACTGCTGTTTGTTTTTCACTTGTTGTTTGACTTCCTATTTATGTCATTGATAAGTGTGTACTTGTCATTGTTAAATGTACCGTTGTTGTTCTTATTATAGTTTATGTTTTTGTTATTGATTTTCTTCTTATTGCCTTGGCACTTCTTTGTATCTTTGCAGTTTATATTTTTCTCTTGTGGCAGATTTGCCCCAGATCAGCTCTGATCGAGGAGACATAATTAATAGCGTTCCAAATGTGACCCACCTTCCAGAGCATGTGTCTCGAGGATTGCGTCATTCAATGTATTCATTCATTATTTGATGCTTTGCATGTCGGTGGATTGGCAGTATCGTTAGAGGGTCGGACGCCGTGCTTTGCAGCATAGAGTTACGGCCCTTTATGATCTGAGTTCAAATCCTGCCGATGTTAACCTTGCCTTTCATCCTTACGGGGTCGATAAAATAAAGTACCAGTCATGCACTGGGATCGATTTAATCGACTTCCCCTTCCGCCAAATTGCCGCCCTTGTGCCTATATAAGAAACCATTATTTTATACTTTGAGTCGTATAGTTACGGTCCTTTGTGCTCTGAGTTCAAACATCTTCATGGGGTCGATGTAATAAAGAACCAGTAATGCACTGAGCTCGATTCAATCGACTTTCCTCTCTCCCAATACTGTTGACCTTGTGCTGAAATCAAAAGTCATCATTTATTTAATGACTAGTGTGGATGATTGGCAGTATAAGTATAGCATCGGACATAACCTTTGTGGAATATAGTTACAGCCGTTTTCATTCTGAATTCGAATCCCACCGAGGTTAGCTTTGACTTTCTTACTCACGGAGTCGATAAATTGAAATACCAGTAATACACTGGGTCGATTTAAACGACTTTCCCCTGTCCCCAAATTGTTGGCCTTGCGCCAAAAGTAGAAGCAGTTATTTATTTAATGAATTTGAGGCATATTTTTACGGCTGTGAGTTTAGCTCTGATTTTATATCCTTACGGGGTCAATAAAATCAAGCACCAGTAACACACTGAGGTCGATTTACTCGACCTTTCTCTCCCCAAAATTGTTGGCCATGTGTCTAAATCAGAAACTATTATATAATTAATAGTTTCTACTATTTGCGCAAGGCCAGCAATTACGCCAGTGCATTTCTGGTTCTTTATTTTATCGACCCCGTAAGGATGAAAGGCAAAGTTAACCTCGGCGGGATTTGAACTCAAAACGTAAAGGACCATAACTCTATGCTGCAATGACTTCAAGGATGGAGGAGGGCTTGGGGAATATTTGTATTTCCCGGCGCCGAAGACGCTTCGTCCTCGAGGACGCACCCTAATTTCGGCAACCAAAATTTTGAAAAAAAAGTATTAAACAACCTCTAGGACGTATGGTAGACTTTTGAGACTTATTTTAGGAAAATAGTAGCGTCTTAGACGCCAGGAAATACGGTGTTTGTTATTGGTTTTGTGACAAGATACATGTTCCCTTATTGTTGTTTTATTGTGGCTTTTATAGTTGTTGGTGTTGTGACGGTTTTCTCATATGCTACCACTGGTATTGGTGGTGGTATTGGTGGTGATGGTGGTGGTGGTGGTGGTGGTGGTGGTGGTGATGGTGGTAGTTGTTGTTGTGGTGGTGGTGGTGGTATTGATGGTGATGGTGGTGGTGGTGGTGGGGTGCTAGTGGTGGTGGTGATGTTGGTGGTGGTATGGATGGTGATTGTGGTGGGATGCTAGTGCTAGTGGTGGTGGTAGTGGTGGTGGTAGTGGTGGTGGTGGTGGTGGTGGTGGTGGTGGTAGTATTGATGGTGGTGGGTGGTGGTGGTGGTAGTGGTGGTCATTGTGGTGGTGGTGGTGGTGGTGATCTTGGTAGTGACGGCGGTAATATTGATAATAAGGTTATTGCTGGTAGCGATGATGATGATGATTAGTATGGAGATGATGATGATGGGATGATGATAGTGATACTGATGACGACGACTATGATGACGACGACTATGATGATGATGATTAAGAAGACGTCGATGATGATGACGATGATGAGGGCAATGTTGATAATGATGATGATGAGGAAGAGGAGTAGGAGGAGGAGGAGAAGAAGAAGAAGAAGAAGAAGAAGAAGAAGAAGAAGAAGAAGAAGAAGAAGAAGAAAAGAAAAAGAAAAAGAAAAAGAAAAAGAAAAAGAAAAAGAAAAAGAAAAAGAAAAAGAAAATAAAGAAGAGAAAGAAAAAGAAAAAGAAAAAGAAAAAAGAAAAAGAAGAAAAAAAAGAAAAAGAAAAAGAAAAAGAAAAGGAAAAAGAAAAAGAAAAAGAAAAAGAAAAAGAAAGAAAAATAATAAAAAAGAAGAAGAAGAAGAAGAAGAAGAAGAAGAAGAAGAAGAAGAAGGGGAGAGGGAGAGGAGGTTGCTGCTGCTGTTGCTGCTTCTGATGATGATGTTGATAATGATGATAATGATGATGATGATATTGATAATTGGTAGTGTTGTGGCGATAATGACGATAATTGACGGTTGTGATGATAAGAATGATGATGGCAATGATGATCATCACGATCACGATCACGATCAGGATATCATCACGATCATGATATCATCACGATCATGATCGTGATGATATCATCATCATGACCATGACGTTGATTGGTTCTGATGACTCAGCTCAAATGATGGTTATAACAACTGATATCTTCTGCTCTCTATTTGATTGTTTCACTGTTATGCTGTTGTTTTTGTTGTTATTCATTTTATTTTCTCCATACAATAGTTGTGTTGGTTGTATTGGTTTAGAATTGTCAATGATATAAGAAGATTTGGCTAAAGCCGTGTAAGGTCACCATTTTCATAGCTTCCATGACATGCAGTCTTTGGTGGAGTTTAGCTTCTTCTCTGTGAAACTTGTCAGGTTCTCTTAGTAGAATGTTAAATGTTGAATATTTATTCTGTGATTCTGCATAATTGCTTCGGTGAATCACATGACCTGCACGGTTCTTTACACACACACACACACACATACACACACATACACACACACACACATACACACACACACACACACACACACACACACACACACACATACACACACACACACACGTGGTATATGGAATTATGCATACATATTTACAGTTACATGTATATGAACGCCCGCCCATACACACACATACACACGTATACACATACATATACACTTACAGATATATACATATAAATATATATACATATATATTTACACACACATACAATATACATATGTATATATTTATATATATATATTATATATATATATATATATATATATACACACATACAGACACATACAATATACAATATACATATGTGTATATATATATATATATATACGTATATATATACAATATACACCTACACACACATACACACACATACATATATATATATATATATATACATACATGCATACATACACAGATACATGCATACAGACATACAGACATATATATGCATATGTGTGCATATATAAACATACATACATACATACATACAAATGTACAGGCATACACAAACACACACATGAATATACACATGCATAATCATATGCATGCATACAAATATTATAAGTTCCTCTTTTTTACAGAAAAGGGTCATCTCTTCAAAACGCTAAAGATTTCGCCGAAGCATGTTGCTGTTAAAACTAAAAGTGCATTGATGTTAGAATAAGTCTGGGGCCGCCCACATGTAGATTTATGACACTTTGCTTCTAACCAGTCGAGTCTGCACACGTTATCACTCCTCAATCGTCATGGGATATGTGAAGAAATATCTGCACAATAAAGATGGTAATGCTACGTGTCTGTTCTAAAATACTTAGCACACACACACCATTCCCGCACGTAAGCAATACAACAGGACAGTTATGAAGATCCCCCTGTGTTATTATCGTGGAGTTTCTCCTTTCCAGGGATATAGCTGTACTCACCATGCTTGGATAATTGCACGTTGGTGTGACTGTTTAATTCATAGTTGGCGTGGAGAGACGTTGATTGCGGAATTTATCCGCCCTTCGACAGCTTTTGCGTATTGTGTTGCTGAGTTTCCACTTACCCTTCTGACCAGACTAGGGTCTGGTGGCGGAGACGTTTTAATCACTGACCACCCGACCATGAAGCAATACCTGTAGCAGCGATAAACCTTGCATATATATATATATATATATATATATATATATATATATATAAAACATGAGAAGAAAGAAGAATACTGCGTGGTTGCACATGGGTTACATATGATAAAATTAGTCCCTCATCAGTGATTTGCCAACCATCATTGATATTTCATCGCATTAAAAATCATATACCTCAGGTTGGTGCGTGCAATAACTAAAAAAAGCTATTGGGACAAGTAAATCGCGTAAAGCGAGTGAGACAAGTAAACAACATAGAAGGATAAAAGCAAACCGAAGATAGGTAAATAAACAAGCAACATGGTTATCCGGTCAGCATAAGCTGGGTGGATTTCATATATATATGTATGTGTGTGTGTGAAAAAAAGGAAAAGAATGACTTCACTTGTAGTTCTAAATAATTTGATTTAATTTGATAATATTATATTATGAGTTGGTAGATCTAGTAAGTTATTTGTTAACTTCGATTGGAAGAATTTTAAAGATTCCTGGTTAACTTTCTTGGAGAACTTTCTCTCATTCATCGGTGGCGATTGTCAAACTGAGATCAGATTGTGTTGTGATGTGTGACTCTAAGAGAGATTTAGATGTGTCTGGGTTGTGGGGTGAGGTGTTAATGAGTGTGGGAGTGAAGGAGTGTTGATGATAATTTAAAGAAATTAAAGCATACGCACATACATATATACACACAGAAAATGGTGAAGGTTGACAGCAAGATAAGGTTTTATTTCGATAGATGACCTTTGATGAATATAATGGCAGGATGTTTTTGCTGAATCAACTCTCTAAAATTTATAAAGAATATCTTCTACAAATTTCTATATCAAAGATGAATTTAGTTGCGTGTCTGGTTGTTGTGGAGGTGGTGGGTTTTAATGAGGTGTCAGATACATGTCTTTTGATAAGAATGGCATGACAGTAAAAAGAAAAAAAGAAGGATAGTTTGGGAATATTTGTCAGAAATGTATGTTGTTGATATTGGTTTGGGAGGGGAAGTGTGGGGGGGGGGACGTGCTAGCTCACATATTCACTTCTCTATATGCAAATATATTTACAGTCCATATATCTTACATACATACACACACACATACACACATACACACATACACACATGTATATATACCCACATACACACACACATATACATATATATATATATATATATATATATATACATATAGTTATAGTCTGTAGTATACTAGTTATCCTACATGAGCTAAAACCACACTGTCATACCAAGGGCAATATATCTACATGTCTGGGCATATTGATATATTTGTCAACGAAATATATATATATATATATATATATATATATATATATATATATATATATTTATACACATATGTACACACACATGCATCCGCATATATATATATACACATACATATACACCTACATATATGTATATATATATACATACACATACACACACACACATAGATGTACATACATACATACGTATACACATAAACACACACACACACACATGCATATATATATATACATATATATACATATATATATATATATATATATACACACACACGCACGTACATACATACACATATATTCATAAATACACACACACATATGCACACATACACATGTATACACATATCTGTACACCTACAGACATATATACAAACACATCTATACATACATATATGTACACGCATCTACTCAAGTAGTTAAGTTCACATATACATTGGCGTGGGGAAGGGAGAATTAATGAAATGTTATTGTACCTCTGAGGGTTTTTCTTCACTTCAGAGATCGAATGTTTGAAAGTACGGGTGTCATCAACTATTTTTCTTTTTCAATATGAGATTTGTTAAAGAAAAGAGAGAGAGGGGGAGAATCCCGTTACTTGAAGATGGAATATCACTTTTTTGTGTTCAGTAGAGATTTGTATTTTCTAATAAAGAATTCTTCTTTATATTTTCGGAAATGTTCGTAGTCCGACCATATCTTAAAGAAGGGGGAAAACACCAAAGTTAACAAAGAACTTACTAGATTTACCAACTCATAATATTATAATATTATAAAATTAAATCAAATTATTTAGAACTACAAGTGAAATCATTATTTTCCTTTTTTTCAAATATCCCTCACTGTACCAATGATCTCAGGCATTTTCCAATATATATAATATATATATATATATATATAAGTATGTACACGTACATACATATATGTATACAAACATACAGTAGTATGTATATGTATACATACATGCACACATATATATATATGTACGTATGGGTTTACCGAACATTTATTATAATGTTCGGTTTGTTTGTAAACAAACAGACCGAATTAAGCCGTACAGTGTTCAGCAACCATCGTTGCCCTTTTGTTCAACACTGACAAAGGAACCATGAACTAGTTTCAAGCTTATTAACTATCGTCAGCATCGTACACTTTCCTGTCAGATGATTGGACGCTTGAAAGTATATACTTTCCTTATGCATGTTAACGGCTGAGCAGCCTAATTTGCATATCGAGTGAGTTACTCGGCCGGGCGCACCGAAAACGATAAATGGAAAAAATGAAACGAAATTTCATTTCTCACTCTTAGTACGGCTGTTACTTAAATATAAGTATGTACACGTACATACATATATGTATACAGACGTACAGTAGTATGTATATATATATACATACATGCACACATATATATATGTATGTATGTATGTATGTATGGGTTTACCGAACATTTATTATAATGTTCGGTTTGTTTGTAAACAAACAGCCCGAATTAAGCAGTACAGTGTTCAGCACCCATCGTTCCCCTTTTGTTCAACACTGACAAAGGAACGATGAACTAGTTTCAAGCTTATTAGCTATCGTCAGCATCGTATACCTTCCTGTCAGATGATTGAACGTTTGAAAGTATATACTTTCCTTATGCATATTAACGGCTGAGCAGCCTAATTTGCATACTGTACGTCTATATACATACATGCACACGATATAAATACACATATAGCATAAATAAATATATATATATATATATATTCATACATGCATACATACATACATACATATATACATACATACATACAGGCTGCCCCCTCGTTATCGAGTATGGCCATTGCACGATATACCATTAATTTATAATTATTAATTAATCTTGCAATGCCTGTGCGTGAAGATTTTTTTAAAGTGAGCGACAGTAGATATAACCCGAAAAGAAGAAAATATCAACATCATCGGTAACTACTGAGCCGCAGGTTTTATGTCGGGGAATCCTAGATTCCTGAGTTGCCTTCTCCTAGAAGAATGCCCTGACAAATGTTAGGGGTCCTTCACTCCTGTGGCTGAACCGCGTGATCGGGTATCCCGTCCGACTATTTCTATGTCCTCGCGCTACATACATACATACATACATACATACATACATACATACATACATACATAGACACATACCTCAATTTCATGGCTTGGCGTCGCAAACGATGATTATGAAGGGCAAGGTTCACGTTGACTGCAAGCATGATTGTGGCTGTTCAGGCTAATGCAGTGACTGACAAGCACGGCCTCATTGGTTGCTGCTGAATGTTGTGTCAGAATTTAATGACTTGGTGTTGTGGTTATTCCGCCTGTGCCTTCTGTTCTTGAGGGTGGCTGTGGGGGTGTTTTCAGAGGATTAAACAGCATGGTTGAGGGTGAGACTGCAAGCGTGATGGTTCTCAGCAAGGTTGATCATCAGTGATTGTCGATGTGACAAACACCAAGGAATTTTTTCAAACAATCCTTGTATCGCTTCCTTGATTCCCCCTGTCATGATGGCCAGTGGAATGTTCGCCGCAAAATGTGATCCTGTTGTGCTGACGATCCTGGAGACATGCCTGCTCAGCGTAGTCGATTCTTCAGCAGCTCTGGTGACCTCTACTCGTTCAAGGACTTCAACACTGATGACGACGTCTCTCCAGTGGATGTTGAAGATGGTGCGCAGTCTGTGCTGTTGGAAGTGCTTGAGGAGTCAAAGGTTATGCCCATAAGTGATTTATAAGTCGGAGCCATATAGGAGGGCGGTAAGGACTATGACTCTGTACACTCTGATCTTGGTTCCCTTCTTCGGCTGTTTATTGCTACACACATGTTTGTACAATTTGCCAAATGAACTGCTCGCATTTGCCAGCCTGTTGCTGATTTCCCTGTCGATTTTGGCATTTGACGTTATGGTGCACCTCAGGTAGGTGAACTAATGGACTGGTTTCAATTCAGTCTCACCAATGGTGATGTGAGTAGGGCGATACTCTTACTGAGGTACAGGATAATCGAGTATTTCATTCTCCTTTACTATTACTTCCAACCGCGTAGCGGGATGTAATGAGTTTCTCTGTGTGGGCAAAAAGAGATAGGGAGATTGAGGAATATCCCCGCAAATGTAACACTGAATGTTATTGGTGAGTTCGGGATTATTACTAAGATAATAGAAGGATTCCTGAATTACAAGAAATGTAGCGTTGGTCCAAAAGTCGGCCTTACTGTGTACAGCAAGAATCATCGGAATGTAATTTGAGCTCTAATTAAGCTAGTTCTGACCCGAACAAAAATTCCAATATATTTGTGCGAAACAACAGAAGCAACAACAACAACAACAACAGCAATAATTGTTTCTACGTTAGGCACAAGGCCAGCAATTACCCAGTGCATTACTGGTACTTTATTTTATCGACCCCGTAAGGATGAAAGGCAAAGTTAACCTCGGCGGGATTTGAACTCAGAATGGCAAGGGCCGTAACTCTATACGTCAAAGCATGGCGTCCGACCCTCTCCCAGCAATAATAATGGTTTATTATATAGGCACAAGGCAGGCAATTTGGGAGGAGGGGAAAGTCGATTAAATCGACCCGAGTGCGTGACTGGTACTTTATTTTATCGATCCCATAAGGATGAAAGGCTAAGTTAACCTCGGTGGCATTTGAACTTTTAACGTACAGGGACATGACTATATGCCGCAAAAATGGTACCCGACGCTCTACCGATACTACCAATTCACGAAGAAAGTGTGCAGGAAGAAAAACCGCCGAACAAAGTCTCAGCTCCTCATTGATAGCATTATGCTTAAAGATTGTAAGAGGCGCCACACGAATTTGGGAATGGCGTGGATCGATTATAAAAAGACATATGATACGTTCCTCCATTCCTGGGTCATAGAAATTTTAGAAATGACATATGTTTCAGACAGCATAATGAATTTTATTAAATGATGTAGACAGAATATACGTAACAAGGAACAAATGAGAAAGCGGATTAATAAGATGTGAGGAATCTGCGAGGATGAAGCAGAATAACCTTACTTGGTATATCAGGAATTTGGAAAAATTACAGTTAAAAACGTTAAAAAGAAGTGGTGTCATTCATACTGAAAAGGCTAAGTTTAAGAATGACTATAAACGGGAAAAGTTAACTGAAAAGGTGGCAAAATGGAAAGGAAATATAAGGTACCAACAGTGATAGATGCTCTTGGTTATGTGATGAAGAACTTAGAAAAAATGATAGAAAAACATGGGATCCAGACAAAGGAAGAATTCCTCCAGAAAACGACACTCTAGGCTCAACTCAAATTTTAAGAAGATTGATGGGAACATAAAACCTAGGAGAAAGTAAACAAGAGCTCCTAGGTAATTTGTTATGGCCTTTCGTTTTGGTTTAGTAATGCGGCAAAAGTGGAGCCTGAGAAAGAAGAATTAATAATAAGGATAATGATCATGAATTATTGACAATATTATATAAATGTTTTCAAATTTTCAATTGGGTAATCGTGAATAATTTAACTTCACTTAGAATTGACTTAATTAGAGATGTCAAAATAAATTAAAAGTGTCACAAATAATTAAGGATGCCATAGTTAATTAAGGATATCGTAGATAATTAGTGACGATACTCAGACAATATATTTTATATCAATCTTTCGCAAAATTTATAGCTTTTAATGTAAAATTTTCTTCAGAGAAAACCTGTTTGGCATTGATGACGTCATTTCGTTTCATTTAAAGCATGGATTATAACAAAATTATTTCCCTTCCTTGTTTTTTTTTTAATTTCCTGATGAGCTTTGTTTCAGCAGATCTATGATCGAAATGAATTCCAGACGTAACTAGTTTGCATATTCTAGTTTGTGTATTTAGGACTACATTGAAGTGTGCATCTATTTCTTGTTATGAAGGGCGGTGGATTGGCAGTATCGATAGAGAGTCGGGGGCCATGCTTTGCGGCATACAGTTAAGGCCCATTATGGTCTGAGTTCAAATCCCGCCGAGGTTAACTTTGCCTTTCATCCGTACGGGTCCATAAAATAAAATACCAGTAATACACTGGGATTATTGCTAGCCTCGTGCCTATATAAGAAATCATTATTTGATGCAGTGGATGAAGGGCGGTGGATTGACAGTATCGGTAGAGAGTCGGAGGCCATGCATTGCAGCATCGAGTTACAGCCCTTTATGGTCTTAGTTCAAATTCCGCCGAGGTTAACTTTGCTTTTCATCCTTACGGGGTCAATAAAATAAAGTTTTATAAAGGATTTGAACTCAGAACGTAAAGGGCCGTAACTCTATACTGCAAAGCTTAGTGCCTTACATTTGCCAAAACGGTGTTTCTATAACAACAATACTATTAATAGTAATTGTTTCTACTTTAGGCACAAGGCCAGTAGTTTGAAGGGAAAGTGGATTAAATCGACCCCAGTGACTTACTGGTGATTTATTTTATCGACCCGTAAGGATGAAAGGCAAAGTTAACCACGGCGTGATTTGAATTTATAATAATAATAATAATAATAATAATGATAATAACGGTGGAAATATTTCCTTTTCTTCTGTATTATTTCAGCAGTTCGACTTGATTGTTGGGGCGGCTGGGAAGAAGAAGACTATATCTTCCTAGTGGCGGCACCTGCCGGCCAGAAACCACAGTATTGTATGGTAAGTTAATGTTTAAAATTATATTTGACTTCTTCAGATGCTGTTAAACATGTTTAGTGTTAAAACTTGGTTCCTCCTTGGGATGGCATTTTT
>OZ024742.1:248958317-248963317 GCA_964016885.1 Eledone cirrhosa
GTATATATATATATATATATATATATATATAGATAGATAGATAGATATTTATATATATATATATAATACATATATATATATATTGATTATGTAAGTATGTATGTGAGTATTTCTATATCTATTACTTTCTCTCTCTATGTATCTATGTATCTTTTAATGTATATATATATACACACACACATATATATATATATATATATATATATATATACAAGCATTTGAACCCCGACAACTAATAACCCTCTACAAAGCTCGAGAGATACTCACAAGGGTGTAGTAATGTGACATTTGGACGTGGATGCTATTGTTCACATTGGAGAGTCTTAGAGTGCTGCCAGAGAATAGCCATTGTGCTAAACTGTTTGAAGTTCTTCATTGATACTATCCAGTCTCTGTCCTTCAGAGTGTACATTGAGGAAAGCTCATATCTGGTCATAATGTTTAGTGTGTGATCTGGGACACCGGAAGAGGCGAGGAAGATGTGGATGAAAGTAAAGTATTAAAAAGTTCCAAGACAGGGATATAGTAGCTATAAAAATGTTTGTGAGAGAAGAGACAGCGTGTCCGAGGTCAACTGGTTGGTATGTGTTGATCAGAGATTTTATTATCTGTTGGATGTTGGTCTATTAGTAGAGGACACATTATTACCTATAGAAAAGTCAGAATATGGAGACATTAAATCTCTAGTTGTTAGTGAATGAGTTTATGAGCTCTAGGCGTAGTTGGACATAGTAGAATAGGTAAAAAATCAGAGACTGCAAGCCTGTGATCTAGAGGCTGGAGTGATTTGGCATATGAGACACGTTGGCAATAAATCGTAGGGCGCTTTTTATTTTATTTTATTTTATTTTATTTTAATTTTGTGATGTAGTCTTTAATATCTGTATGTGATGCAACAGTATCGTCACATATACGTCTTATGGAGTTATAGAGGCTCCGCTGTAACATTTAAATCTGGTGAGGTGCATCCCACTACTGGTTTGAACACAACTGATTTTAAAGAGTGAGGGACAGTGAGAAGGATAATGAGAGGGGTTATAGAGGGGTTGTAAAAAAGAAATATAGAAAAAACATTGACACCAGTATTGAACTAATACTATATTTATTGACATCGAAAGGATGAAAGGCAAAGATGGCCTCTCCTAGATTTGAACTCACAACGTAGAGAGCAAAAACAAACACGACAAAACATTCTATCCGACGTTCTAATCGCTAATAAGATAAGGGTGCAGCACTCCATTATATACCCACCCCTACATTCATATAATATATAATGAATTAAATGATTCCAACATAGTACATTCATATTAGTCCACTTTGTTGCAAGTATTGATCCCAAATATTCCATTTGAGGATAGCTTTCTCTGTCCCGCATAGGGTTTCCTGCATTGAGTCATGGATACTACACCCCGTCTATTACTAAGGAGTCCACCTCACCTACTTTTTACACAAAGGGAACAAATTATTGAACAAAACAAAATAAATAAAATGTTTGTTTCTACTTTTGGAAAAAGGCCAGCATTTTTCAGGGAAGAGATAAGTGCATTATTGCTATTTTATTTACCCCGTAAGGATGGAAGGCGTACTAATCTCAACGGTAGTTGAGCTCAGCTTAGGCATCACATTATGTTACAAAAAAGTAGCTATAAAAATTGCTAGGGGAAATAACCTTTAAAAGATTTAAAAGAGTTATTTCCCTTGGATATTTTTTTTTTCATTTTTTTAAACGTAATTTTTCCAACTTCCTCAAGACAACGACTATTTAGGCAATAAAATACAAAGATAAAATAATCCCCCTTATCTCACATGTATCACTGTATTTCTGCCACCCACTCGCTCTCCCTTTCTTTTATCTAGACGTTTTTTCCTCACTTTTGCAAATATATTTTTATATAATAATAGTCATATACAATAACACATATCTAAAATCTTTCTCAGGCTCCCTTTCGCGTTATACTCCCGCTCCACACACACGCGCACACACACACACACACACACATATATATATATATATATATGAGTGTGTGTGTGTGTATTCCATTACTTTATTTTCCAGTTTCATTGCTAATGCACCTAAATATATTAATGTGCAATATTGCATAATATTGGATCTGTAACTTTGAATATATTTCATTTTTAGAAAGCAGGCTTAGTATGCCATATACATAGGGTTCATGAATATCCAGCTTGGAAAGTATGCGTTTTAATAAGGATATGATCTGCATAATCATATCCTTATGGTTTGCAGCACAGTGTTACGACCGTTAAGGGGCGTAACTCTATGCTGCATTACTGGTACTTTGCAGCACAGAGTTACGACCGTTAAGGGGCGTAACTCTATGCTGCATTACTGGTACTTTGCAGTACAGAGTTACGACCGTTAACGGGCGTAACTCTATGCTGCATTACTGGTACTTTGCAGCACAGAGTTACGACCGTTAAGGGGCGTAACTCTATGCTGCAAACCTTGGCGTCACTCTCTGCCGATACTGCCAATCTACCACCGTAGACAAACCGTATAATTAATTGTTTCTACTTTTGACACAAGGCCAGCAAATTATCAGTGCATTACTGGTACTTTATTTTATCGACCCCGTAAGGATGAAAGGCAAAGTTAACCTCGGTGGGATTTGAACTCAGAATGGCAAGGGCCGTAACTCTATGCGTCAAAGCACGGCGTCCGACCCTCTACCGATACTGCCAAATAATTAATGATGATTATTGACACGTGGAAGGGATTAATAATAAGAATGACATTTTAATAATTTATTTCTAGGATCTAATTACCTATATGTTTATCATGTATGTACAAATGGCAGACATTTAAATATATGAGTAAATTTGGTGAAATGTCTATTTACAGAGGCAACCTTGGTTTAGAACTTGGGTCCTTCTGGTATAGGAAATACATTGTGCCGATGAGGCTTTTATATTATAAAGAGCTACTAACGGAAATATACATTAACAGTGGTGGACTTGCCCATAAGCTAAATAAGCTATAGCTTAGGTTCATACCCACTCAGGGGACTCTATTTTAAAAATATTATTCTATTTATCATTAGTTTTTATTCTTTAACACTAAATCAATATTTCATATAGCACATGGCCTCAGCAGATGTATGTCCAGCTATGTATACTAATGTTAAAACAAGGTTGGTTTATTATTATTGCTGATACAATATAAAAACTGGCATTCTTTCGACGACATGTGACCCAGTTGATACGATGGACGGAACAACCTGCTTGTGAAATGAACGTGCAAGCAGCTGAGCATCCAACAGACCCGAGCCCCCACCACGTAGTTCTCAGAAGGATTATGGGTGACACAGACTGTAACAGGGCTGCTACATCAAATTACAAGTAAAAATGATTTTTTTTCCAGCTGAATGGACTGGAAGAACGGAAAATAATGTGTCTTGTTGAAGGACACAAAGCACCGCCCGGTATCGAACCCATGACCTTACTATCCTGACCGGAATACCCTAACCATAAAGCCAAGCACCTTCACACAGTTTGCCGTCAGCGATACTTAGAATCGGCTCGGACTGTGGGAGTTTGGTTCCATTGTGTTCGGACCTGGTATATATATCTATATATTTAGGTTTGTTGGTTCACCACTGGATAGAACTGGTCATTCCGTATGGTCAATCTCAATGTAATATTATGGAGAGCACTCAACGTAATGCAACTCACTCGTCTTCGTTTGTGTAGTTGGTGGTGCGAGTACGGAGTTAATTATTATAAAATAACAGGAGGCTAGACTGGTGTAAATCGGCCTCCCTCGGGGGCCGACTGAGGTAGAAGCTGCTAAATAGTCGGTCGTCCTCTTGTCTCTGATTTTCAGTCCCATGGATTTTATCTGTTATATTCCTTTGTTATATTTTGAATACCTGATGATGTCACCGGATTCATACTGAACCTGGTCATTGAAATGATCATAGTATAATAAACCTTTCAATGATTGTGATACAGTATACTTGACGCCAATAGCCGAAGCGAAGTGTGCTCAATGCTAAGAGGTGCAATGTTAAATATTATAGAAAGGTGAATATTTAATGAGAGTTAAGCGCAGAAGGTAAGCAGAGCAAGTATAATCAGAATGAATATGTATATATATTTATCACACCACATAAACTGCATATATAAACATTGCAGCGTATCACACAATTTACATTTTTCTGTATCAATTAGTATATGACTGTAAATATCTCATGATCTCTATATATGTCTGTCTATTTTTCTCTCTCTATTTTCAGAGGTTCCCTAAACGAATGGACGGTGAATTCTCCATATTCATTTACTTTAGCGTTATCTGCCCTTCAGAATCAGACGGTATACCTCCTCATGGTATAGAATATTATGAACTTAAAGCACAGCAATCAGGTAACACAGTCTAACCCCCAACATCATCAATAGGACAATCTGTCTCAATAATATATCTATATATCCTTACAGTTATCTCTCTCTGTTTCTCTCTCACTCTCACTCCCTCAACACACCATACATATATATATATATATATGTGTGTGTGTGTGTGTGTGTGTGTGTGTGTGTGTGTGTGTGTGTATGAGTGTGTGTGTCTGTGTGTGTCTGTGTGTGTGTGTATGTATGTATGTATGTATATATATATATTTATAGATATATGTGTGTGTGCGTATGTGTGTATATCTATATCTATATATGTATACATATATATGTATACATATATATATGTATATATAATATAGATGAGATTCTACAGGACTAGAACTGTTTCATTCTTTAGAAATCATCAGGAATCTCATGTATATATATATATATATATATATATATATATATATATATATATATATAATATAATTAAAGGTTAAACAAGGTTCAATTAATATAGTTTCACAATATATTAGAAGCACTCCACAGTTTGGTTTTCTGGAGTTATTAATATATATATAATATATATGTATATATATATATATATATATATATATATATATATATATATATATATATATATATATATA
>OZ024742.1:248973317-248983317 GCA_964016885.1 Eledone cirrhosa
ATGCTTTTGCAATCCAAGAACAGGAAATTAACACGAAATACCTGATTCACAAAAGAGATAGGGATGCAGACAAAATTCCTACATGTGATAATAAGTGCAGACTCTGCAGAACTAACATCGAGGATATCACCCATGCCATCAGCAGCTGTACTATCTACCTATGTCCAAAGATGTCATCGCGGTACTATCTACCTTTGAGGCATGATGTAGTGGCCAAAACACTGTACAATGCAGTCCGTAAAAAAGATAGCCCCGATAATAAACACATTAAAAGCTACAGCAATGTGGAAGACATCCACGTATATAACATGAAAGAGTACTGGTAGAATGTTCCAGTAAAAACCCCAATAAAATGCAGGCATAACAGACCAGATATTATGATATGGGACAGGGAGAAGAAAGCATGCACAGTAGTGGAAATTAGCTGCCCAGCAGATGCCAATAAAATATCAAAGATTAGCGAAAAGGAGAAATTGTATGCAGAACTGATGAGAAATCTGCAGATACTCCACCCTGATTACACCTTCAGATTTATTCCTGTGATTATTGGAGCACTGGGGTATTTTAGTAACTGCCTCAATACAAATCTTGAGAAGCTAGGCTTCACAGGAACAGAAAGAACACAACCAGTTAGGAAATTACAAGTACAATCCATTAATGGAACAATACAAATATGTAAAACATTCCAAAAATTTTGCATCTAATAACTGCATATACACATGTACAGATACAAAGCATATACACATGCACACATACAACTCAAAATATACACATCCACACATACAATAACATCTATATCTACACATGCATGCATACATACATATCTACCTAGTTGATGTTGTGTAAATTCCAATGAGAAAGTCTTGTGTGTATGTTAGAAACCGACTCTCTCTCTATTGGTAAAACTTTGTGAAATTATAAAACCAGAAGAACATACATTCATACATACATACAGCCAGCCAGTCAGCCAGCCATTCAGACAGACAGATAGGCATACATAAATACATACATACATACAAATATGCAAACATGCATACATACAAATATACACACATATATACATACATATATACATACACACATATATACATACTAAACATATCACCCTACATCCTTAAAAGTGTCACATATGTTAGAGTAAACCTAGTTATAGTAGTGGGATGATCACTGTTGGAACGTAATTTACTATAATTCTGCTGGCCTAGAGTTAAACTGAGATAAAACGTTCAAGAAACAGACCATACACACTTATTAAAATAATTGAAGGGTTCATTAAATGTTGTAGTCCTAGATACACTATGTCAGAGTATATGGTCATTGATGAAACATATTATAGTTGACGAAAGGTTACCACTAACATTGAAGAACACAATAGATAATATAGTCTAAGATACACTGTGCCTATATAAGTGTGAAAGTGTATGGTTTTGTGGCTGGAGCGTCGATCTTACAATTGTGAGCTTGTGAGTTCTATTCTCGGACCTGGTGATGCACTGTTTTCTTAAGCAAGATACTTTATTTCATGTTGCTCAGTAGTAAACAAGTGTTGTGATGTCACTGATGCCAAGCTATATCAACCATTGTCTTTCCCTCGGACATCAATGACGTGGAGAGGAGAGGCTGGTATCCTTGCCTGGATTTGGGTCACGGAGGGGAACTTTTTAGGTGCAAATCTCATGGACATTCGTGACCGAAGGGGGTTTTTATCGTTTACCCTTATATAAGAGATGTTATAATCATTGATGGAACATATTCGATCATTTCATTCAAAGCCTGACTTAGGGCTAAACAATATCAAACAATCCACAAACTACCATCACAACAACAATTTAAAACAGGAACAAAAGTAAAGCTTTAAACAGTAACAACAATGACAACAGCAATGATAACATTAACAACAATAAACAAACATCAACATTTTTTCAAATCACATTTTTTTTGTATATTTATTTTCACTATCGATTTTAATGTTTAAAATATTTTAATTGAATTTATCAACAAATGTTCATTAGACAGTCGAAATTTCGTTGTAGTTATTAGCATTGATGATGTTGTTATTGTTGTTGTTGTTATAGTAGTGGTAGTGGTATTGATGGCGATGAAGCTGATTTTTCTTTCTTGTTGTGTAGTAATAACAGTTTTGTTGTCCTTATTATGATTTTGTTATCATCGGTATGGTGGTGACGGCGATTTTAAAGCTTTTGTCGTCGCCATCATTGTCGATGCTATCTGTTGTTGTTGTTATTGTTGTTGTTGTCATTATTGTAGTTGTGGTGATGATGGTTGCGCTGGTGAATTTGTTGTAACTAATTTTGTTGTTTTAGTGAAAGTTGTAACTGTGGTGATGATGAAGCATCCTATATTTGTTGTTGCTTTTATTGTCGTTGCCTTTGTTGTAGTTGTTCATCATCTTCTTCTTCTTCTTCTTCTTCTTCTTCTTCTTCTTCTTCTTCTTCTTCTTCTTCTTCTTCTGCTTCTTCTTGTTAAAACCATATCTGTGCTGACGACTGCGCTGTTCTTTGTTTCACTGAAATCTGTTTCGAAATGGTCCGATTAACCTCGGTTATAATTAAATCGTTTACATTCTTGCTACTGCTACTGTTGCTGATGCTGCTATTACTTCTGATGTCTTTATTGCTACTACTCGTGCTTTTTCTGATATTGTTGTTATAGTTGTTTGTTATTGTTAAACAACGTTATAATCATTTACAATGAATATGTCGATAATTGATACACAACAGGCATTTATGATATGGAATATGATGTCAGACATATTTTCTGTTATCTAATGGTCTGTCTGTATGTTAGAGATTCATCGTATTTTCTTTTTTAATATGATACGTTTGAGTACCAGAAGGCTTTTTCTTGAAGCAGTGAATTTTGGTGGTTATATGCATATTGTGAAGCCTTAGTACGTAATTGTGCGTCCATGTATACTTTGTCAGATCTAGCGTGGGTTAATTTGATACAATCTTTGTTGTTGTCATTGGTGGTATGGAGGTGTTGTTATTGGTGGTGGTGGTAGGACTCTTGTCATCGTTGTGGATACTTGTGGTTATTATATGTTACTATCTTTTTAATTCTTCAAACAGTTCTTATTTACCTGTATGTTCTCAACAATGGCAGTGAATTAGCAGAATCATTATAACATCAATCTAAATGCTTTGGTAATTATTCCGGCTATCTGTGCTACGAGTATAAATCCCACCGAGGTCAATTTTTGCCTTTCATCCTTTCGGGACTGATACATAAAATACAAGTCCATGAGCGGAAGATTGGCGGAATTGTTAAAGAGTTGGATGGAATGATTTTGAATAGCTCTTCTGACTTTGTTTCGTACTGAATTCAGAACATGCTTCCTGAAATTGGGGAAGCGGTGCCAGTTATGCCAAGAGTTGTGACTAACAGATATTATCAACAACGCAAAAGTATGTAAAAAAAAATTGTCCATAATCCACTTTAAATATCGGCTCCTTCACTTTTTTATTCACATATCTACTATCAATACCAACATACCTCACTCCCTTTCTTAACTGTCAGTCTTTCACACCCAAATTTAACGAAATATAGGCTTATAAGGTCCTACTGGGGCAGATTCATACATTTATTATTAATGGAATATTTTCAGGAGTCCGCGAAGAAAGTAAACAACGGTGTCATTTCGCAGACATATATGTCGGTAAATGGATGTTATATGAAGAAGAGTATAGTGAAAAGGTGATCATCAACAGAACACATATTAGTTTCTCCAAGTTAGGATCATTCAGATGTGAAGAATTAAACCCATATAAAGAGAAATACAAAGTGTCCTCAGTCTTCCCTAATGGATGGTAAGTACCACGATTCATTTCCTCATTTATTCTTTTTGTCCTTTACGCTTAATTTTCTATTTCGTTTCTTTTCTTGTTCTATTAACTTTTCATTCCTTTCTAGTGAAGATATACGATATAAATGTTTCCCATCAGAAAATTAAGTATATAGAAGTCTATCAAAAAGAAGAATATATATAAGAGAGAGAGAGAGAGAGAGAGAGAGAGAGAGAGAGAGAGAGAGAGAGAGAGAGAGAGAGAGAGAGAATAAGATGTTATAGTTTGCTTGAAGCATTGTATATAATATATAACTATGAAAGAGATAGATGGCTAAACAATGCAAAATGGACTGTAAGATGAGGTAACAAAAAGTAAAAGTTACCTGGTAATCTTTGTTGTTGTTGTTGTTCTTCTTCTTTTATCTGGCCAATATTTTGGGACCTAAAAGTCCTTTCATCAGGGTTTAAGTAACCTTCAGTGGATAACGTTCCAATTTCTAAGTCATTTTCAAGCGTTTTTCGATAGTTACTTCGAGTTACACGTGAATGACGTCAATTGCCAATATATATATATATATATATGTTGGTAAACGGAAAAGAAAATGCTGACAAATTGTTCACAATGAAAAATAGTGAGAATTAGTAATAGTATTGGTTAGTATTCAGTTTTGGTTTTAAGTTTTACCGGTTGCGCATTTCTAATGCTTTTCAAAAATAATTTTGAGATAGAACGTCCGTGATGTTTGCTCTAATCTAATATATATATATATATATATATATATATATATATATATATATATATATGTATATATGCGACCTGTGCTTGGAGAAAACAACACAAAGCTTCAGCATTGAACATATAGAAAATTCGAAATAACAGAAATAAACTTACCCCGGAGTAAACAGCCACGCCTGCGTACTTTGTTGAGTGCTCTACATGGCATACTGAAGTGTCGGTAATTAATCAACACATACTCGAATATATATATATATATATATATATATATATATATATATATAACTGAAACCTGGACATATGTAGGAATGTCTGACAGCCGGTTTAAAAGCCGTTTCCTGAACTACGAAACAACCTTCAGACATCCTGAAAAAAGACATACAACTCAGTTCGTGTCCCATGTGTGGAAACACAAAAACAATGCCAAAGCGTTCTCCATTAAATGGAGGATACTGGCAAGATCTACTCGCTGTGTCAATGGGACGAACTGTTGCTAGCTGTGTAACACATAGATGTAGAATATACTATATCATTGGCTTTAGCAAAACGCTGTTTAAATACCCGTCTCAATTGCTTTAGTCGCTGTCCTCATGAAGCAAAATTCATTCTAGAAAAATGGTATGGACTGAAGAAATTGAAATTATTTTCTTCGTCTTTTCATCTAAACTCCTGGGCTTCGTGTTTAACACAAGTTGCCTCCCTTTTTTTATACTTGACTCCCTATACATTTTCAAGGGATTTGTCATTTATGCATAAATTCGAGAAAACGTATCCGTACAGCTCTTCTATACTTTCTAACACCTCAATGGGTGAAGCCATGTTTATTCATATGACAAGTTGAATATGTTGGGGTGAATAACACAACGAAACTCAAGTTCATATACATGTTGTGATTAATTATATTTAACTCGTCCTATTGATTGGATGCTCTTACTCTTGATTATTTATACAAAAGCATATATATATATATATATATATACAAATACACTCTGCTTAATAATTAACCTTTTTCTTCCTTCGATTTATTATTTCAGTTCTCAGCGTTATACTTGCATAGAATTCAATCGCAGAAATAATAACTTACTGCAGTATAGGATAGGTGAGTATCGTTGTAACTCTGAATGTTGTTGTTACACTGAGTGTTGTTTTTATTCTAAGCATCGATGTATTCCTGCAACTTCTAAATGCTTGTTCTATAGATATATATACAGTATATATATATATATATATATATATATATATATATATATATATATATGGTCGTTTTTGAAGCCTCAACAATGCAGATGGGTAAATCTCCGGGTAACAGAATCCGGTGGTGAAGAGAGAGATGTAAGAGGAAATGTAGAATGAGATGTATAGTGTGTAGAGGACCGTTATTATTTTTATTTTTTCGCTCTTTCCTACGTTCCTCTACACACTATACATCTCATTCTTACATCTCTCTCCTCACCACCGGATTCTGTTACCCGTATATTTACCCATCTGCATTGTTGAGGCTTCCAAAACGACCAGATTTTTTATTATTCCACAATGCTTCAAGCAAACTTCAATACTCTCTTAGATATATATTTAAAATATGATTCCAGTTCCTCGGAGGACTAACAACACACCAAGGAGCTGGACATGTCCATGTATTGACAGAGTGGAACACATTTCAACAACATGTTTACCTTCCTTTTCCACATTAATTTGGACTGCCTGAAGAGGTCACAGCCAATAATAGCTGTCACCGAAATATATATATAGCAGAGAATTTATAATATGCGAAACCAAATTTTACATGTTTGACTTACTTATTTTTTACATTACTCCGGAGTAAACAAACCAATCTGCGTACTTCGTCGAGTGCATACTGAGGTGTCGGTAAACAACCAACCCAACATATACTAATATATATATATATATATATATATATATATATATATATATATATAAGTATATATATAAGTATATGTTGGTTGTATATGTTGGTTTTATATATATATATATATATATAAACGTTTCCACGAACCAAAGTATTGTCTTCCTGTGTTCCTCCGGTTGTAACGTTTTTTGAAATATCCACTTCTGCGTTTACAGATTGACTTTGTTAGTTTCAGAAGATCCCGTTAAGGGTGAAAGCACCGATTCTTTGCTTAAACTTTAATCTGTTATTTTAATAAATAAATAAATATATATATATATATATATATATATATATATATATATATATATATATATATATATATATATATATATATATATACATATATATATATATATATACATATATATATACATATATATATATATATATATATATATTTGTGAAAGCATGTGGCAGAGTGGTTAGAGATTTAGATTCTCAATCGTGAGATTGTGAGTTCGATTCCCGGGCGATGCGATATGTCATTGAGCAAGACACTTTATTTCACCTTCTACCTGGAGTTGCGACCGATAGTAAGTATTGGCAACTGGAAAGACCAATGCAAACATTGTTTCCTCGGACCGATTTGACAAAAGTCGATCGTTCCTGATATATATATATATATATATGTGTGTGTGTATGTATGCTGTGAAGAAAAGGAAACTGTCGTCATCTCTTGTGTCAGCGTTCCTCATTTATGCATGTACGTATGTATGTATGTATGTATGCATGTACGTATGTATGCATACATAAATATATATAGGCATTGAAATTAGAATTAAAAGCGCAGTGTGTATTGACTACAGACTACAGAAAATAGTCTAATATTAGAGCATATGGGCTCCATTAACGGGGAAAATTGGCATTAGCCCACGGCGGCTAATACCCATTTTTTCCTGTTATTTGAGTTCATATTTGACTAGTTTCTGTCGTTAATAAATATGAAATGTAATTCTATTCTCAAAAACGTCAATCACCAGGATATTTATGGTTTGAACAGAACTTTGATTCATCTGATTTCTATATATATATATATATATATATATATATATATATATATATATATATATATATAAATGTACATTTATTGTATTCACCCATGTAGAGCGAAATTTTCTTTTATATAAGTATATATATATATATATATATATATATATATATATATATATATATATATATAAATCAGATGAATCAAAGTTCTGTTCAAACCATTTATTAGATTGCAATTATTTCGTCCAAACCGAGGTTTGGAGTCTTCGAACCAATTTTTCAATGATTGTTTACATACATGACCTCCTTTCCAACACAAGAGACATACACAAACATATGTATATATCGATGCACATTATAATATTTTTGCATAGCAATTTAAATTCAAAAATTAAAATCATATTAAAGCAAAATTAAAGTTAAAATACAACATCGGCAGTTTACGAAGATAATGTTAGTCAGTTGAAGTAGTTAGTGCATGCAATAGTTACACGGGGCGAATTTAAATTGCCATGCAAAAATATTATAATGGATGTCACTCCACTGTGCATCGATATATACATATGTTTCTGTATGTCTCTTGTGTTGGAAAGGAGGTCATCTATGTAAACAATCATTGAAAAAGTTGCTCCGAAGACTCCAAACATCGGTTTGGACGGAACAATTGTAAGCTAATAAATGGTTTGAAGAGAACTTTGATTCATGTGATTTCTATATAACTGCTCTGTAGAACAACTGATGTTATTACATTGAGCTATTTATCTTACTGGTAATAAGGTAGTAATAAATTACTGTATTTCACTGTTTAGGGTTTAAAATATATATAACTATAAAAAGTTTAGTATATTCATAACCATATATAGTATCCTTAATACTATATATATAGATATGGATGCGATTAAGTGTCTTATGAACAGTGGTTTAGTTTTGATAGGTTATGTGGTAAGCCATCTGTTATGGCAATGAGTGTTCTTCCAGTTGATTCGATCCACGAACACGAAACAGCCTGCTCGTGAAATTACCTGCAAGTCGCTCAGCTTACCACAAACGCGTGTATCCTTAACGTTAGGGAGTGTGTGTGTGTGAGAGAGAGAACAAGATTGACCATAAACACAACACTACCGTAAAAAATAACGACATGGTCTGTTAATTACCAAAATGTTAGTTAGTTGTACTTTTCGTCCCCGGCAAGATGAGAATTGAACTCAAAACGATAAAAAGGACCTAATTTAATACTATAGGTTATTTAGTCTAATATTCTATATTTTGCCCTATTACAGCTCCCCATATCCCCGGAGTGATAGTGTATAGGATATACAAAGAACAGCTACACAACATGACCATACACAGGTTGCATCAGGTTGGAGTAGTGGGGCGCTTATCCTTCATTGAATATCTAATTGAGAATATTTATGACGGTCGCCCTTTAAGATATACTAGCAGATTTACCCGGCGATGCTCGGGGTTTGAAATTATGCTAAGAACCTGTCAAAATAAGCAGAAATCTTCAATAATTAATGCAAACGAATATTTAGTGCACTCTTTGTACACATAAAACTATGTTGATAATGAAGGAAAACACTGAACAGGATGTAGTTATACAAATGATTAAAGACAATACACGTTGCAAATCTGTATAAAAACAGGCAGTTTTGCTAAAGTACAAAAAGTTGTAATGAAAGCAGAGTTGTATACAAACAAAAAAACAATGAGAGTAGAATAAGAGAAAATCTATTCTTTGAGAGCATCCTCTGCTGTGTATGGTTACATTTTGAACTTGTAATCCAAAATATCCTGCATGACATATTCATTGGTATGTTTTGTAATGAGTAAGGTGAAGTCAAGGCAGAGCTGTAATCATTTTTTTTGTTAACACTAAAACACTTCAGGATAGACGATATTCTTTGTTTTTCTTTTCGGAACAAACGCAAAGAGATTATCTCGACTGCCAACTCGTGAGCAGGCAACGTAGAATTGTCCGTGCGAAAAGCAAGGTTCATCCAAGTGAATTCCAGTGACAGACAGAGTTTGACCTTGCGACTTGTTTATGGACATCGCAAAGGCAACATGAAGGGGAAATTGGGTTCGGCGAAAGGAGAAGGGAGTATCCACGCCTGATGGAGTCAGGCTAATTTTTGTTATTATCACATCCTCGCCTTTTCCACATCCGGATAGAATGGTAGCGTCAATACTAAGTGGAGACAGTTTTTTAACCACAAGGCGTGTACCATTGCATAGTTTTGGAGGAGTGATATTTCTCAGCAAAATAACTGGCGTTCCCTCTTTCAGAACCAATGTATTAGGAGGTAAACCAGGAGGATTTAAAGAATTTAGAAATTCAACTGGATAGTTGACCGCATCCTCTGGATCACATACAGTATCAATAGATTTATATATCCGTGGACATCCAGGAAGAATACTGTTCAGTATGTTCCTTCATTGTCAAAAAAGTTTGATGTGTACGAATACAGCTGGAAGGATAGATAATGCCTGCCTCAAATGTGGACGAAATTACTTTTAAAATGTAAAAGCTGTAGGTCCCAATGGTTTGAATGGA
>OZ024742.1:248990817-248993317 GCA_964016885.1 Eledone cirrhosa
AATGCATATTTTAACCAAACTACAATTACACAAAATCTATGTATAGAGACTATAGATTGTAATATTTCTCTTTGATAGAAATACCTCACAAACGACCTGAAATCAAGATCCGAAAATGTTTTTCTAAAGCATTGTCTGCATAGTAAAACATCTTACTAATTGGTTTTAGATCCTAATATAACATTTACAAGAACCACATTTAGACAGAAATATTTTTTTTTTATATTTATCTTGTTAAAATACCTCGCCAATACCAGTACACATTAACATAATTCAATCACATTGACAGTGTGGTGATGTTGTCTGTATCAGTTTCACACATTTTAAAATAACATTTTTCTAGACAGTGGAGTGTTATCAACGATACTGTGCCGAACTAAATGGTGAAATATATAGTTTTATCCTCTTATGTTCTCAGTTCAAATCCCACAGGTGCTTATTTAAGCTTTTTCCCACCTACGTCGTTCATAACATAGTTACTTCGCTTGAATCTGGCTATAAATGTGTTTCCTTAAAAATGTGTTGCCTAGTGCCATTTTCAGGAAATATTATATACAAGTATGTGTGTATATGTACATGTGAGTGAGTGTACACACACACACACACACACACACACACACACATATACATATATATATATATATATATATATATAGAGAGAGAGAGAGAGAGAAAAAGAGAGAGAGAAATAGGTAGATAGATACATAGATAGACAGATTAGTAGACAGACAGACAGACAGACAGACAGACAGACAGACAGATAGATAGTCATTCACGATTTCAACGAAGGCAACCATATATGTGCCGGCTCCAAGAGGTTTGCAGTATTGCAAACAGAGATATTGGTTTAATTTCATAAGGCTAATGCATATTTTCAACTGCCCTCCTCGGTATTTCTGTCATCCCTCGAATGAGTTCACCTAGTGAGCAGCGTAACACGTGTCTAAAAAACAGAGGTACTGTTGAGTAGTCGCTATTGAGAGGGGGAGATAATTCAGCAGAGACAACGACTTTTGACTCAATTTAATATTCGAATCCATGGATAAAAGCCCCGAACTACACTGCTTCTTTTTGAAATAGTTATCTGAAACACAAACAATAGGTATATGATTTTAGGTTCAGTCTCACGTCGTGGGTTCATGGGAAAATGTCTTCTGCAGTAGTAATATAATTGATAATATACGTTTTGGGGTTTGTTACGATCATATAATTGAAGCCTTACGATAATATAATTGTCGCAGTCAAATGATTGAAACCAATAAATGAATAAGAATTAACTATCGTGTTTTTGTTTGTAGAAATGGAGAATTTGTTCCCGTCGTATTGTGGTCTGGAAAGCAGCATTCCCTTCAGTGGAACCTACGATGGACAGTACTGTGAAGGGACGATAGCAGATTGGAACGAGTCTACGTGTCTTACCGAAAGCTCTCTTATTTTGAGGTCAGATACCTGTTCAGCTCTTTTGATCCCTCAAGGTAAGAAGTACCCTCTTTTTGATAGTTTTCTTCCCCGGCCTCATATACATTTAACCACACTTTACATCATACCTCACTCAAATTCGTTCCCGTTTTTCTTAAAAAATTAATCTCCTTCATTTTCACTTCCCATGTGATATTCTATTTAGCCTTACACCCTCCCAGATGGTGGATTGGCAGAATCGTTAGTGCATAGAATACATTTTCTTGCGGAAATTGATCCGGCTTTCTGAACTCTGTTTAAACCCTCCCAAATTTGGTCTTCATCAATAAATAAAATATAAATTCAGGATGTTAGGTCAGTTGAATTGTTAGAAGGTCAGACACAATGAGTTGGGCTTTTTGTCCTAGTTCTTTACATTCTAAGCTGAAGTTTCGCTAAAGCTTGTCTGGATGGTAGACCTAACCCATTTCCCAGTTTAACAGAACACCCTGGCTCTTCGACACATTTATGGAAATCAATTCTATTACAAGCATTTGAACAAGGTCTTGCATCTGAGGTTAACAGCCTTCCTCCCGACTACCAATCTTGGTAGCTTTGAAAAAAGCCAGAAACAATTCTGTTCTTTTCTTCAGTAATCAGGAAACGGGAAAAGAAAAGGCCCTCTTAGGTCATGATTGGTCATAGGACTGAATGATCATAGATTGGCCTTTTTGAGGCACAAGTCTAAGAAAGGAAATTTGTGGAAGACCAACTGTCGCCCATGATGGCAGTCTAATCCCTCCACCTCATATATTTTTTCAATAGAAAAGCAAAAGGTCCAAAGTAACTTCACGCCAGGGATGATGCAATTCACAGTACCACGTAAAATGTCTCGTTGAATGACACAAAGCACCATTTCGTCCAAGAATCGAACTAAAGTCCTGACAATCGTGTGTCTAGTGCCCTAACCATTAAGTCACATATGTCCACTAACAACAACAACAATACACATATTCATCAACAAACCCTTTTCTACACTAAATTAACTCTCTATATATTATCGATCTACTATTGTTTCTTCTACAGAATTTGAGTGCCTTGC
>OZ024742.1:248995817-249008317 GCA_964016885.1 Eledone cirrhosa
TGACAAGTTATTGTCCTTCGACAATGAGCTGATCGTATTACTGCTCGGTCGAAATAAAAAAACGCTTTGTCAGGATAAATGGTGTGAACGATATATAGATTTCATTCACATGCCATTGCTCAACCAAGAGATGTATTAGAAAAATCTGTCCAACTTACCACACTGTGGACCTGAACCCGAAACTACGTATTTATGAATCGATCTTCTAAACCATATATCAATGTACTGGCAATTACTTAATTTTATTGTTCTTTTATTTTACCTGAAACATCTGTTTGCTGTCGGGAAAATTATGTTATCAACTGTATAGCAACTGTCTTTAAGTAGACAGAAAAAGGAGAGAAAAATTGTTTTTGGTTTAAGATTAATAATAATATAATGAATCACATGTTTCTATTTAAATTATGGTCCAAAGGTTTCACAACTTAAATATCAGTTACTCGGTGCTGTTTTATCTCCACCGACATAAACTCTTTCATAAACGCTCTCATACCAACGATCGTTATTCACCCCTTATGATATAAAAACCCAACAGACGACGTCAAGATCAACAGCGTGATATTTAATAGATGCACATTTCGGTACGCATAATGCAAGCAATTTGAAGATCATATATATATATATATATATATATATATATATATATATATATATATATATATATATATATGTGTATATATATATATATAAATATATATATATATATATATATATATATATATATATATATATATATATATATATATATATAAATGTATACATACGTATACATATATATATATATATATATATATATATATGAAGGCAGGAGACAACATGTGTGTGCATGTTCCTTAGATTGTTTCCCCCACAAGTTGTGTATATCTTGATAGTTAAAGCACCGATTGAAGGCAGAACAAAGGATTGAGCCCAGCATGTTTGGTGCTTTACGAAAGATGATGAAGTACTTAGTATCCTTGGCTTCAGCAACCAAGGAGCAAGTTCAAGGTTTTAAAACTAATTAAAATCAGACGCCATCTTTCCGTTGTCTACATACATTCATTCGCAAAGAACTTCACACACGCATACACACTGAGACACAGACACACGCACTCACACTGAGACGCATACATACACACACACATACACTTGCATATATATATGGTGTGGGTGCATGAGTATGTTTGTATAAATGTACAAGTCATGGCCAAAATGTTACGACTAGCTAGGTAAAAAAATGGATTCTCTCAATTAATGCAAAGCATTAGATCTTTCTTGCAAACGTTTCATTCTATTGCTTATTCCACTTCATATAAATATTTGTAGTGCAATTTTTGCTAGTATGAAATCTGTGCGCTTTCCTTTCAAATGTGTATATCTTAAAATAAGGGAAACGTCATCAACTTCTATCTCTCAAAGAGGTTAAATATAAGGAACATATTTCACAGATTACTCGTCTGTGGTTTCTAAATGCGCTGTATCGAAAAATCCATAATAGCATATTTGTGGCTTATAATATGACAAATGTGGAAGTGATCACCCCGGGAATACTAACCCTATAGATAGTCGTATCAACGAAAATATTACACGTCCTTCTACAAATTTCTGCCTAAAAAGGATGAGCTGCGCTGCTTCTAAGAAGTACAGAGATGAGTTGTATGGCTAAATCATACAACTCATCTCTGTACAAATTCATGAATTTGGGCTAAAATCTTGCTAACCTAACCACAAGCCAATATTGACGTTGGATGTGATAAAAAAAACGTCCCCAAAAACTCTGAAAATTGCAAAACACCATGATAGTCGAACAGAAAAGCAATGGCTCAAAGCTACAGTTTTCGATGAATCAACAATGCAAGAGTTTGTAGCACACCTGCATCAACGTCGGGAGATCTCGTTGAAAACGATATGATGAAAAATATACTGTAAAACAAACAATGAATGACCCAACTAGTTAGATAGTCAGGTGTGGCATTTCGATGTCTGGACGCACCAGCTTATATTTCATTGAGCTTAGGACAATTATAAATAGCCAAATGCACATGAAAGTACTGAAGGCCAAACTGAAGTTAGACAAGCATATACATTGGTGTCACATATTCATGCGCGATTGTGCTGCTTTCCACAAAGCAAATCTTTTTCAAGAATACCTTTAAAGATCAATGTCACAACACTAGAAAAGTATGGAAAAAAAACTCTGACACCAATCCCAATGAAAATTGGTGGGAATTTATCAAGAACGAGGTTGCAAACAACCGCCCATCTTTTGCGAAAACAAATAAAGACATATAGGTGAAAGAAATTTTACAAGATTATTTCCAGGCTTATATATCCTACATCACCCACCGAATTCAAGTGATCAGCAAAGCAAAAGGAGGACATAGAAAAATAAAACTGTATAGTTAACTTGATATCTGAAAACATGTCTTCAAACAAGTGAATATTATATTCTATTTTCATTTTGTTAACAATTGCCGAGAAGCCTTAAACTTTGGCCATGGCAGCAAGTACATACATACATACATACATACATACATACATACATACATACATACATACATACATACATACATACATACATACATACATAGTCGCAAGCTTGCCAGTATTACTGGAAACTTTAACACAATTGGCTATACTTCTTACGCAAGGAAGGTGGCTGGGGTCTAAAATGTTTATTACCATCATACCAGACCCGAATAGTAACACTGAAGCAACATCTTCAGCAGACGAAAGAGGTCAGCAACCATCTTGCCCAGGTCTATGTGCATGAAGAAAATAATTGTTTCTACGTTTGACACAAGGCCAGCAATTACCCTAGCGCATTATTGGTACTTTATTTTATCGACCCCGTAAGGAATAAAGGCAAAGTTAACCTCGGTGGGATTTGAACCCAGATCTTCTACCGATACTGGCGTCAGACCCTCTACCGATACTGCCAATCCACCGCCCTCAGAAAATAATATCATTAGGATAGCCACTGATCTGGAGGAGAGATTTGGAATAAGGGCTGATATAAATATCTCTCCCAAGGAAATTCGAAGATTCTATTCAATGTTCAAACAAGGTAAAAAAAAATAGACCAATTTACAGAGAAAGTCGTGCATGGGTACCTGAGACGAAAAACACGGACCATAGAGGGGATAAATCATTCCAAACGCCTGGCATGGAGTTCCGACAAGTTTATGACATCCTACATTGAAGGATATCTCTATGCAATACAGGAACAAGAAATCCCTACCAAATATCTGCTACACAAAAGAGGAGAGCCATCAATTGACAATAAATGTAGGCTATGTAAAAAAAGATCGAAGATGTTAGCCACATGTTGCAAACTGCAAAAGAATGTCGTCTCGCTACTACCGGTATATGAGAACGATGTGATAGCTAGAACCATCTGGAGCGCACTTAAGAAAAACAAATTAGGAAGAATATGTTGAGATAGATGGCACTAAAGAATACTGTTGGAACCTGAAAATAAAAACTGCCACCAAATTAAAGCACAATAGGCCTGATATTGTTGTTTGGGATCACACATTGAAAACGTGCTCTGTTGTAGAGATCAGCTGCCCACTTGGTGTCAACGGTGTAAGAATATATAACCTGTAGAGAAGGAGGACATTTACGGGTCACCGATGAGCACTTGCAGATCCAGTATCCAAGATACACTTGCAGCTTCATACCCATCTTTATTGGACCTACAGGTTATATATCAACCCGCTTGGACCAAAGTTTAACTGAAGTTGGATTTGTCGACAAAGAGCGCAGCACCCTAATTCATAGACTACAAATGACTGCGATAGCTGGCACTTTAAAATTTACAAAACATTCTTGCGATCATGTGATGACAATTTCTTTTCTTTTACAACCTTGCCAGCAGGACGATGGCCGGTCAAAATTGTACTCGAAATTAAGAGAAAGAGAGACATTCATACATACATATATGCATACATATATGCATACATGCATGCATACATACATACAAACATATACATACATAGGCACGTACAAACAAACACACACACAAACACACACACACACACACACACACACACACACACACACACACACACACACACACACACACACACACACATATATATATATATAAAGAATGAATAATAACAGGTAGACTGTCTACCTGTTATTATTCATTCTTTATATACACTCCGGAATACTGAAGGATCAGGAACTAAGTTTCTTGAACAATTCTTCCATAACTCGTAGAGTAACCTCTTACCGTACGTCAACCATATCCAGTGTAGTAATTAACCATTACTACATCTTGGATAATCCTATACCTAATATATATATATATATATATTAGAAAGTGAGTTTTTTTTACAAAATGAAAAAAAACGAGGTGTCCTATACGAGTGAAAGTATAAGGAAAAAAGATGAAATCGAAAATGCAACTGGAGTCTTTTTTTTTTAAATATATATTTATTTGGTTCTTTTACCGGTTTCGCAGTTCTTCTGCTTTTCAAAAGTAGAGTTGAGATGGAGGGACTGTGGTTTTTCTCACAGATGTGAGAAAAACCACAGACCCTCCATCTCAGTTCTACTTTTGAAAAGCAGAAGAACTGCGAAACGGGTAAAGGAACCAAATAAATATATATATTTTTTTAAAAAGACTACAGTGGCATTTTCGAATTCATCTTTTTTCCTTTTATATATATATATATATATATATATATATATATATATGGGGTTTGGTAAAATTGCAGTATTCTCAGCGCGAAGGGTAGCCGTAAATAGCTGGACACAATATATATCGTAAAAGGTCGTGTTAAGATATAAACCTCCTATCGTACGGGGAGTGGAAGAGAAAGGAAGAAAGAGAGTCTGATGCATGAGATGAGAAAAGAGTGGGTGATAGAAAGACAGAAGGAAAGAATAGAAGAGAGGAGAAAAGTGGGCATGAGATCGATGGAGCATCACATGGAGAATTACGAAAGAGGATAAAAAGATTGAGGAAGGATTAAGTAAGTAAACTAACAAGAAGGAGAACTTTAGCGTCATATGAATCATAATCTTCCATCAAGACTAACATAGTGTCTCACGGGAGAGGAAGGACTAAGTATAGAAGGCTTTCCCGCGCAACAGAACTTAAATTTCTGTTATCTGACATTGGAATAGCAAAGAAAGAGAGCAGTGGGGCACATCCACGCCAAGTCATGGTGGGCAAGAAAAAATGCCGTCTGTAATTCTAAAAAAACAGAGCAGCAGTAAGCGACACGAGAATGGGGGTAATATGAGCAGTAGTGGCGATAGCGGGAGAAACAAAAATAGATAGAGAGGGCTGAAGAGAGAGAAAGACAAAACAAGATAGATAAAGATATAAAGAGTTGCCTGTAACTGGCACTGTATCCGTTCATATGCATTTTCGTAAAATTGTAGTATTCTCAGCGCGAAGGGCAGCTGTAAACAGCTGGATACTATATATATAGTTATAAGGCGAGTTAAGATATAAACTAATATAGACCGGAGAGCGGGAGAGAAAGAAAGAAAAAGAGTCTAAAGCATGAGATGAGAAAAGCGAGGGTTATATATAGGGAGGAGAGGAGAGGAGAGGAGAGCAGAGGAGAAGAGAGGAGAGAAGAGGAGAAAAGCGGGAATGAGATTGATGGAGTAGGACTTATGGAGATTTACGAAAAAGGATAAAATGGAGGAAGTAAACCAAAAGAAATAGAACTGTAGCGTCATATGGATCATCAGCTTCCATCGAGACTAACGTAGTTTCTTGCGAAATTAATAAGACCTTTTGTATCTCTGTTTTGACGTTTCCTTGAACTATTTATATATATATATATATATATATATATATATATATATATATATATATATATATATATATATATATATATATATATACAGATTCATAGAAACATTTATATATACATACATACACACTACGCACGCACGCGCACTCACACTGATATATATATAGAGATAGATAAATACACACACACACACCCCACAAATATCTATCTATCTAGGGCGGGTAAAATTCCCGAGATCCATGGACGAGTTCTCACCAGCGGTCTGTGTTCTTGATCAATGCCGCCATGTCCTGCGTCTCCAAGAGACCGGTGTCTGTCCTTAGGGCATCAACATATGTCAACATCATTCTCCCTCTTCTAGTGTGTTTATGTAGGGGCTCCCACAGGAATACGGAGTGCAGTTCAACTCTGGATGTCGGTTAGCTATATCCAGCTAACCCCAGTCTCCTCTGTGCTACTTTCGAGCTGACTTTTGGGAGGCTCCCGCACAGCTCTGAGTTCTTCATCCTAAGTGTATACTGATTAATGTTCAGAGCTATATATATATATATATATATATATATATATATATATATATATATATATATATATAAAGTTAAGAAAATTAACAAAGGGAGGACAAGACAAATGGAAGATAGACAGATAGATAGATAAAGAGAAACATTAGGAGGGACATAAGAACATGCTATCTAGTAAGATTGTTTATATTTTAACATACTGACGATGTGGGATACATTATAACGAAATATAGTACTGAATTAGGGAAACAGATGACCGTAAACCTCAACAACACATCCTGAATATAAATACAGGAAGAATTCTATTGAGCGGACATATTAAACTATGCGCCGTTATAAAATGTTTCCAACTTCAATTTATAAATTTGCAAACTACATCACCAAACAACAAAGGATGAAAAATATTTAATCTATATATATAACCCATGCATAAATGCTTAGTTATAATAAATATTGTACCAAAATCTCACATACCAATACACGCAGCAACTGCTTGGAATTTTTGTTTTAAAATTTACTGCTAAAACGCTAGCAGACTATCATGATATTGTATAATAAAGTCGTGGATTAGATGACTTCTGTTTTCATATAAAACTGGTTGTTGTTGAATTGGTGTTGATAAACAACAATTAATATATATAATTAAAATGAACTCTATAATATTAGATATACGCTTTGTAAACATTTTCAGCATTATACGGTCATATACGCTCATGCACACACACGCACACATAATATATATATATATATATATATATATATATATACTAGCCGTTTAACCCAGGCGTTGCTCGAGTTTGTTCATTTGCTATGAAAAGTTACATACAGGTAAACGTAGCTTGAAAGCGCATAAGCTTATCAATTAAGTGCATAAAGCAGTTGAAACGGTTATTAATAGTTACGAACCAATTAGCATTTTTGATAATCAAAAATGGGTTAATAATCTTCCAATAGCGAATTTAGTAGACCAAAGTTGCAAGATGGTGGCCCTGATGCCGTTGGGTGTTAGATCTGTCCGCTATGGGGGACCCTACCAGTTTTCCAGACGGCATAGCTCCAACACCCCCAACACCTGCACCAACATCTAGAGCACCTCTTTGTAGACGATATTGCGTGTCATCCCTTGAGGAGTGTAAGCAAAAAGTCCATCCCTGCTCCCTGCGCGGGAACAGGCAACATAAAGTTGGCCATGGGAGAAGCATGACTCCCCCAAATGGATGCTCGCCACCGACAATGTTTGCCCTTGTGACTTGTTAATGGACATGGCAAAACATGGTCTCACCGGGAATTGGGATCGCCGGAAATCGAACGGGATATCTGACGCCGAGGGGAAAAGGTTCATCCTTGGAATGAAAACATACTCCCCTCGCCCGCACCCCGTTGCAATGGTGGCCTCAATCAAGTGGGGCGTCAGTGACTTGACGACCATGCGAGTACCGTTGCACTGCCTTGGTGGACGCAAGTTCCTTATTAGCATAATGGGACAGCCAACCCTAAGCTTAATAATGTGAGGTGGGAGCCCTAGGGGATCAAGGGAATTTAATAACTCAACCGGATAATTAATGATATCGTCGGGGTCTGACGTCCGGTCGATAGATTTGAAAATGTGTTCTTTACCGGGAATCTTCTCAATCAGCTGCTCGTTAATAAAATTAACCATGGTATTTTTCGGAGCAAGGATGGCTCTTTCGCTGAGCCAATCGAGGTTTTTAAAGTTAGATGAGACATTAGGAAAAACTGCTTCCCAAAGGTCAGAAGGGCTGCTCAACATGCTGCAGAGGGAGTTGATTGCTATGTCGCCCTTGTCATCCGCAGGGACTTTGCCCTCACCAAGTGCTAAAATATTCTGAGCAAATGCTGCCGACAGTTTGTCACCATGCAAATGAGCACGCATATTTGTGCTCAGGTAAAAACTCTTCACCTGGAGCCACAACATGGACGACTTAAGGCAGGTACGCACTGCATTAGCTCTTGTCCCTTTGGGGATGACAGGCAGCGTTTGCCGAAAATCCCCTGATAGCAGAAGGGTTACGCCACCCATAAGAGACGTAGAATCCCTAATGTCTTTCAGGCTCCTGTCCAAGGCCTCAAGGGCACCCTTGTGTGCCATTGTGTACTCATCCCAAACAATGAGACAACTTTTATTGAGAACCAGAGCTTCGTGTGAGCTCTTGCTGATATTGCATGTTGGTGTCTCAGTTTTTACTAAATCCAAGAGGAGTTTAAAGGTTGAATGTGCTGTCCTGTCTCTCGGCAGCAAAGTAGCAGCGATCCCGGACGATGCAACGGCCAACACAATCTTTTTCTCCTGACGAATCTTAGCGAGAATCAATTTCGTTACATAAGTTTTTCCGGTACCCCCCAGGAGCATCGAGAAAGTAAGTACCCCCAGTCTGATTTTGAACCGCATCAATGATAGTTAAATAGGCCAACCTTTGGTCCGACAGAAGTTTGGGCTCATTTTCCTCTAAGTATTGGGAAAGAGATTCGATGTCATATTCTGTTTCCGCATCAAATCCGGGGCCAACGTGTTAGCTTTCTCTCTGACGGTTGACGGCAAGCCATACGTCACCAACTCACTCCCACCCATATCGAGGAGGGTGTCCTCGATCAATAAGTGCCCTGTTGTAGATAATGTCGCTGTAACCAACTTCCACTGAAGTATACTGCAGATGAGCCAGGCGCAAGAAGTCCTCAGACATGAAGTCTCTATACCATAAATATTTGGGATCACCCAATTCACACTTTTGAGGCGAAATGGCAAAGAGTTCCCGTAGTCATTTAGGTGATTTCAACAAAGCACCCTTCTGCTAAAGTGGAATCCCATTGCGAATCATTTTCCAAAAGACCACGCTTAAAGCAGGCTTACCGGTACGTATCACATATTTCTCCATCAACAGTTTTGAGGTCCTGAAAACTTTGTGGGCTACATTTCATGCAGAAGAAGGCGGAGATGAAAGCACTCATGCTGACTTGGGGGCACAGTGTAAACCCTTCCAAGACAGCTGTCAAATTTTACACCAGGATGTCTTTCAGCAGCCTGACCTGACTTAATTCACACCCAAGTGTTTTTCGACCATATAAAGTAGGATGGAACCTGGGAGTACACAATTGTTTGCGCAAATGTATCGAACTGGCAAAGTTTGAAGAAACCCGTCAGAGTGGTCTCTTTCGGATCGGCGGCCAACTTGGCGGCGATTTGGTCCGTAAAGTAAACCCTTTGCCAATTTTCCAAATGTACCGCAAGCTGTACGATGGCGGGGTGACATTGGTGTAGGGGTAAACCAAATAGGCGCCAAAAAGCTTCATTGCTACTGATGTACCGCCCCGCCAGGTATTCTGTGACCTCGTCCCTGCTATTTTCAGCTTGAAATGCGAACATTGCGGCATCAGAACCCTTATTTACATATTTGCATATGTATTTTATCGACTTGACGGAGTTGCAAAACTCAACGTTGATGTGGGCGTTGAACATCTTCAAGAGAAGCGGGCAGTAAGGGACCACCCATCGATTGTCGACTTGACCTCCCTTTACTGTTGTGGTGAATTCACCGCTCTCGGGCCATCTCCGCCTGTACAGGGGGTACCCCTCACCACCATCCTGAGTCTGGTCAACAAATTTTTTGGGGTATCCCTTACTGCACGACCCCCCTTTCAGACACGTGTGATGCTCATTAGGACCCGACGCACACGGACCCTGTTAGCTTTGACGATGTCATGTAATTCCTGGTCAGTTGCTGGGTTAGGGATTTCAGCCGAAATGAAGCTGTCTATAGCATTTGAATTGATTTTATCAGCTAACCAAATCAAAATGTGAGCATGTGGCAGCCCTCGTTTTTGCCATTCAACGGTGAACATGTCACATTTTACAGCCCCAAATACCTGACCTTTTTTATTAAAGCCAGTTTCAGTCTGAACACTCTGGCAATGAGGTCATGTCTGTTCGAATAATTTTGCCCAGGAAAAAGTTCACGGGTTACATTCCGATTCATATGTCTATAGCATTAATCTGTTATATGAAGTGTTATTTTGCGGGTTGTTATTTGCAATAAGCCGATTGAAAATGCCCCAGATAAGCCGTATGCCAATACGGAACGCTCAATACAGAATGCTCCACTGCAGTGTTGTCATATAGGGTGTGAAGAGCGACAGAGAGAGTAAAGCAGTTAAATTATAGAGAGAGGGAATATACGGAACGCTCCATTTGATCATATATATTATTTCTCTCTCTGCAGTGTTGTCATATAGGGAGTGAAGAGCGACAGAGAGAGTAAAGCAGTTACATTATAGAGAGGGGGAATATACGGAACGCTCCATTTGATCATATACATTGTTTCTCTCTCTGCAGTGTTGTCATATAGGGAGTGAAGAGCGACAGAGAGAGAGAGAGTAAAGCAGTTAAATTATAGAGAGGAGGAATGATCATGATCGATTTTTGCCCTTATTGTTGATTGATTTGAATTTTTTTGGCTTCATGACCTTCTCCTGACCAAAAGCAATAATTGTCTCGACTTTAAATATAATCTCGTGAAAAAGGTTTTCTCAATTGTTTGTCTCATATTGAGAAAACAAAGAAAGAAAATTACAAAAAGGACAACAATAAAATATAATGTCTTTGTTGAGAATCATGTAAATAAATACTTAAGCGTCGTTATTGTTACGTTTGTTGTTTTATAAATTCAACTGTTGCTTTTGAATATTTGTTATTTGATGTAAAATGTAAGTGTGTAAAATTGAGAGAACAGTATGTATTTAGTGTTATCGGCTTTTTAAATTTTGATATTTGATGTATGAGTGTCGTTATGACTGTTTGTTGCTTAGGTTTCAAAGTTTGTGTTGCATTCCTTCAAAAGAAGATTTGTCGTTGTTCTAAATTGTAATGGTGATAGGGTAGTAGACGGAGGCAGTAACCTTTTAAAGAGAGTTGCAGAGGAGATTTTTTTTGGGGGGGGGGGGGGGGTAGAGAGTGTGATGAACCTTTTAAAGAGAGTTGCAGAGGAGATTGAGAGTGGAGTAGAGGAAAAGATGAACCTTTTAAAGAGAGTTGCAACATGTATGTAGTTTCATACATTTTTGATGGTAGTAGTGAGAGGAATGAAGCGTGTAAGAGAGAGGATTACAGCATGTATTTAGTTTTATCGACTTTTTTCATAGAAGCAGGACATTTTGGCAAAACTAATTCCGCCCTGGTAAATTTGGAGCACATTGGAAAAAAATTCATCAAAATCGGTAGAGAAATGTGGAAATGAATAAAAATCATACACACACACAGACAGACATCTAGCTTTATATATATATATATATATATATATATATATATATATATACACACATACGTGGTGGTATCGAAAGGTTTCCCGACTAGTTCTGTAGCGCGCCAAATGATGGCAACACGAGGTTGTGCGCATAGTTAGAGATAGCAGTGATCTGCATGCGGCAACCGACCGAGT
The DNA here is from genome assembly GCA_964016885.1 of Eledone cirrhosa. Classification (NCBI taxonomy): domain Eukaryota; kingdom Metazoa; phylum Mollusca; class Cephalopoda; order Octopoda; family Eledonidae; genus Eledone; species Eledone cirrhosa. The sequence goes on from OZ024742.1 coordinate 249,007,548, forward strand.
GACATCGCTGTGTTCACATCCGCAAGTTGCGAAATTTGTGTTTTTGTGATCAGCTGACTACTGACCGGCTGACTACTGACCGGAAAGAACATCGCGTCAAAGTCTGCCATCCTTCATGTCAAGAAACATCTCTGGTGGAGAGAGTTTGGTATACGGGTACGACCCTGAGACGCAGTCGACGCAGTGGAAAAGGCCTTCATCTTCACGGCCGAAGAGCCGCAGCTCAATAAAGAGCATGCTCATAGTTTTTTTTTCGTCATCCGCGGTGTTATGTATCGAGATTTCGTCCCCTAGAGCAACGCCGTCAATCGAGATTTCTGCGGGAACAGTTTTAAACGTTTGAGGAAGGACGTTCTGCGAAAGAACCGGATCTATGGAGCGTGAATAATTGGATTCTTTACGACGACAATGCATTCTGTAACCGAGCTCGCCTCACTCATGTGTTTCTCGCCCCTAAAAACATTGTATCGTTTCTGCACCCACCCTATTCGCCAGACTTTGCAATCTCTTCTCTAAGCTGAAAATGCAGCTGAAAGGGCGACGTTTTAACACCGTTGTCGAGATCCGGAGGAATCGCCAAAGGTCCTCGACTCGCTTATGGAAAATGACTCCAGGCCGGACTCCAAAAGTCTCAGGAACGCTGGTATCGGTGTATATGTAGTATAACATGTGGAAGTTTCATATGAATGCTATTACTGATTACCAATCAATCACATACGTTGCAAGGTCCTTATTCCTGTTATTGACTCCACTTCAGCATAAATCTTCTC
>OZ024742.1:249013317-249015817 GCA_964016885.1 Eledone cirrhosa
CAGATCGTCAGCATAGAGAAGTTCCCATGGACAGCCAGACTTAAACTCCTCTGTTATGGCTTGGAAGATTATAATAGAGTATGATATATTTTGGTATAGTTGAATGAATCTTTGGTTAAATTAGACATCGAAGGTTCCTCTTGCTATGACTTAATATAGATATTAATGGTTGGATCAAGTCTTTTGCTCTTTTAATCTGTTACTGTTTTACTGGTTGAGTCCTTATACTGCGACCAGAGTGGACCATCACCTTCAAGGGATTTAATCGACCATATGGTGCCAGTACCCTTTTCGAAATTTCGTACTAATCTCATCGATCACTTTATATGGATTCGTTAGGTTATCAAACGCAAACGCCCTCATCCCACATACTCTCGCATATATCTATATGTAACGCACATTTATTTTAACCTTGACAGGGAAATGGTAATTTGATGACTTTCTACCTATCTATTTTCTCTCATTGTCAGAGTGTTGACAAAGAATCAATTGTTGCTATCTATCTATCAATCAACATTTCTCTCTCTCTCTCTCTCTCTCTCTCTCTCTCTCTCTCTCTCTATATATATATATATATATATATATATATATATATATATATATATATATATATATATATTCCATCTGGTGACAGTTGTATATCCCAATACAGTTTGAATATATATATATAAATAATTGTTTCTACTTTTGGCACAAGGCCAGCAATATCCACTACATTACTGGTACTTTATTTTATCGACCCAGTAAGGATGAAAGGCAAAGTTAACCTCGACGGGATTTGACCGTAAAGGGACTTAACTATGCTAGAAAGCATGGCGTCCAACCCTCTACCGATACTGCCATGTGCACTGGAACGAATTGACTCAATCTTGCACCGATGTTTTCCAGATGTTGACTGAGGAGATGAGTCTGTCCGTCTTTGCGTTGTTTTTCCTTTATCTTTGTCCTGTGCACCCGTTATTTTGTGCGCCCGTTATTTTGAATATACATAAATATATATATAGTTTAAGGAAACGACAAAACAGGACAAACGTTTAAGAATATATATTTCTTTTCCCTTTAATAATGTGTTTGTTTTTATTAGATTAAGCTCAATTATTTTTAGATAATGTCAATGGCCTTTCATGACAGTGAGATTTTGTATATTAAATAAATTCTGTAAATACTTTAAGAGAAAATATCTTGATTGGTGAAATTAAAAAGAAGACATTGTTGCAGCGAGATTATAAGTAGAAGATACTTGCTCAAGGTTCCACAAGGTGGAACTGAACCCAGAACGAAATAGCTGCAAAACGAACTCTTTAACCGCACTATCATGCCTGCACTCTCATATATTTTAAAATCAATATGTGTGTGCCTGTGTATATATTTCAGTGTTTTTACATTGCAAACACTATGCCTTAAATTCGGTTGCTTTTATGTTTATATAGGCGCATTCTTGGGTGTATAATGTTGTATATATAATGATGAAACTATTTATTTTTACTGACATAAGATTTTAAAAAATAATATTTATATATTCCGTTATAAAAATACACACATTTTTTCACATATTTTTTCTGTGTAGAGGTAATAGCGTTCTCAATATAAATACATTATATATATGTGTGTGTGTGTGTGTGTGTGTGTGTGTGTGTGTGTGTGTGTGTGTGTGTGTGTGTGTGTGTGTGTGTGTGTGTGTGTGTGTGTGTGTGTGTGTGTGTGTGTGTGTGTGTGTGTGTGTGTGGGTATAATGATGTATGTGTGCAAACAAGTTCAACGCTTTCGCTTAATGTTCACACAACCCATTATATGCCGTTATTATTAAAACCACTAGGTGTATAGCACCATGAAGACGATGGGAAAATATTTTATTCTCATATTTATCTGATTGCTCTATATATTAAGTAGACACGACAGGCTAAAGGGCAGCTGCGCCCTTCAGCTTTTCGTGTTCTTTCCACCGAAGGCTGACACTGATACGGCTGTTCTTCAGAGTAAAGCATGTTGTTAATTGTTATAGCTATACTTCATCTTCTGTTATAGATATACTTCATCAGGTATGGTCTGAGGCTAAACATTCGTTTTAGGTGATTTAGATAAAATGTATATTTAAAAAACAAACGAAATACTGAAAAAGATTAAAAAGTAGAATAAAAAGAGATGAGGATTAGACAAACTCTACCCACTTGGTTGGATGGTAAATTTTAGCTGGCGCACCCCGTAGACAAGAAAATGAAAGCACTGCTGCAGGGAGCGTCTAACGATGCCCATTCTATCTCATTGAGCTCCTTTCTCAGAAAAACTACCCTCTACCCTCTTTCCAAATTTGTGAAAGAAAATGGCAGTCAGGTGTCGAGCCTTTTAACCTCTACCGCGTTGGCAGTAGTCTCCTAGGCGGGATAAGCCTTTTCCCATTTGAACACGTTAAGTCACTTACCTGGGATGCCATATGTTCCGATATATATTTTCTCCGGTGCTAACATCATCGCGTCGGGCAATAACCCGGTTATTGCCATCC
>OZ024742.1:249030817-249040817 GCA_964016885.1 Eledone cirrhosa
CTCACTGTAATCTGCGCCAAATGTGGCTGCCTAGTTGATCTTAAATGTAGCACCACACCTAAGTGTTGGTGTTGATGTTTGTACAGTCACTCAGTGCATATGTATGTGACATGAATTGGTGTAGCCTAACTAGACATGACTTGGGTTAGTAAATTGCACTGCAACACAGTCTCATGATATCCCATCACTTCCTCCTCCTACCTTCCTACTTTCTTTCTTTCCTTTCTTCCGTGTTCCCAAAACATATACATCCCTACTTTATATCCCCTCTCACTCACACATACACACGCCTCTAATATTTACTTCGTTTCCACTGGAGCGATGAATGCTACGTCAAAAGGTGAAAGACATTTCTCTTGCCTCTATTTATTTACTATTATTATATATAGTTATTATTAGGGTGGGGAATTGGCAGTATCGGTAGAGGGTCGGACGCCATGCTTTGCAGCATAGAGTTACGGCTCTTTATGATCTGAGCTCAAATCCCGCCGAGATTAACTTTGCCTTTCATCTTTATGGGGTCCTTAAAATAAAGTACCCGTCACGCACTGGGGTCGGTTTAATCGTCTCCCTCCCACCCAAATTACTGGCCTTGTGCCTATATAAGAAACCATTATTATATATAGTTATTATATAGGATGGTGAATTGGCATTATCGGTAGAGGGTCAGACGCCATGCTTTCTAGCATAGTTATGTCCCTTTATGATCTGAGTTCACATCCCGCCGAGGTTCACTTTGCCTTCCATCCTTACGGGTACTGGGTAATTGCTGGCCTTGTGCCAAAAAGTAGAAAACATTATATATAGTTATTTTTGTATGATTATTGTTATTATTATTGTTGTTGCTGCTTCCTCCTCCTCTTTTTGGTCCACCTCCTCCTCCTTATTATTATTTTTCTTCTTCTTCTTCTTCTTCTTCTTCGTGCTGTTGTTGTTATTGTTGTTGTTATTGCTACTGCTGTTATTGTTGATGTCATTGTTGTTGATATCGTAATTATAACAGTTTTCACCGTTTTAGTGCATGGGACGATTGTTTTTTTAATTGAATTATTTTCCAAACATTAGAGTCAATAACACCAGGATATCCAATAGCTGAGATATACATAAAGTCTATTCTTTTTATTCCGGAGAGTTCTTCTTATGTTTACGTATTTTCTAAAAAAAAAAAAAAATGCTGACGCGAGATGCAGTGAGAAGAACACGAAAGAATGTAGCATGGCCAACACTGAATTAAAAGAAATCACATTGATACTCGATCAAAATACTTAAATGAGTTTTCAAAAAAAGAAAATCACTATTTAAAGAAAGAAAAGAAAAATTCAATCGAAGCTATGACACGAAGACATACGAGGTTAAGTCAAAATTTATCCGGAATTTCGCCATAACATGTCTTCTGCATGAGCAGAAGACAGTGTGATAAACCTAAAGATATGTTATGGCAAAAGCGCGGACAATTTTTTGGTTACTACATCGCGCATGATCGAGACAGTTATCTTGCTATGTTACAGTGTAAACATAGCGGCTCTGTTATCAGTGTGCACCAGGATATTTCCACTCCACAGTCTTTTGGATCCTGGTTCATAGTAATGGACCCACCTTCTTTGTTGCAGCGTTCAAGTAAACGTTAGTAGACCTCAACTCGTTTGCACATGTGCTCTGCAGTAAGCTCTCTTTGCATCTATCTCGGACAGGCCTCATGGAAACCGAACTCGTTGTGGATGATTTAATAGGCAGAATCATGACTAATTTGCAGAGAACATGCTACCTCGTCGATGACAATTCGCCGGTACGCCATTACCATCTTTCTTGCTTGCTGAATTTTAGCGTTTTTGGTTGAGGTCGATGGGCGTCCTGCTCCTCCTTCGTGCGTCACTGTTGTCCGGTCACTTTTAAAATTCACTTTTAAACATTTCTACGTGGGAGTGCACTGTTGCAAAGTTGTGCTAAAATCTCCGACGAATTTCACCGCCTGACACAGCCTCCGCTCTTTGTGCCTCGTTGGTGCACACTGCTTGCGGAGCAGACATGTTTGCACTGTAACAACAGAAAGAAAAATGGCGCGATGATGCTCAAACCTCGATCACGTGACAAAAATCGTACCGACGAGAAGCACGCATGAGCACAAGGTAGTATGACAAATGTAAAGATTTGTTATGGCAAAATTGCGGATACTTTTTTACTTAACTTCGTAGATTATACTAGACACATTCTTGTGTCCGAAAACGTAACTCTCGTAAGATAAATAACAGCGATAATGACAATCATTTTCTTTTACATTTGGCACAAGGCCAGTAATTTCAAGGGAAGACAAATTTGATTAAATTGACACCAGTGTATTACAGGTACATTATTTTATCGCCCCCATAATGAAGAAAGGAAAATCTAACCTCGGCGAGATTTAACTCAGCACATAATGCGCCATAACTACATGCTGCAACGCATGTTGTTCAACCCTCTACAGATAATTGGTTCTACTTTTAGCTCAAGGCCAGCAATTATCCCAGTAGATTACTGGTACTTTATTTTATCGACCTTGTAAGTATGAAAGGCAAAGTTAACCTCGGCGGGATTTGAACTCAGAACGTAAAGGACCATAACTCTATGCTGAAAAGCATTGTGTCTGACGCTCTACCAATCTGCCAAACCACCGCCCACGTGCTGTAGATAATTGTTTCTACTTTTGGCACAATGCCAGCAATTATTCCAGTACATTACTTGTACTTTATTTTATCGACCCCGTAAGGATGAAAGGCAAAGTTAACTTCGGCAGGATTTGAACTCAGACTATAAATGACCATAACTCTATGCTACAAAGCATGATGTCCGGCTCTCTACCGACACTGCCAATCCTCCGTCACAGATAATGCCAATCCATCGGTATTAACAATAATTGTTTCTACGTTTTGCACAAGGCCAGAATTTGATGGAGAGGGAAAAAGTCGATTAAATCTACCCTAGTACGTTACTGGTATTTTATTTTATTAATCTCGTAAGGATGAAAGGCAAAGCTAACCTCGACGGGATTTGAACTGAGAACGTAAAGAAACGTAACTATATCCCGCAAAGAAGGTTGTTCGTCGCTCTACCGATAACAAATCCACCAGCAACAACATTAATAACATCTATAATGGCCTTTGACCATTACTTAGAGGCGAATCATAAAGGATACATTGCCCTTCCTATAGCGCGTGCACTGTAACAAGAAGCTTCGAAAGCAATCCAATAGGTCTTGGTAGCGGAAGCGCAGCATGGCAACATCATTCGATATTTGATGGATATTTGATGGATATTTGCGGGTCTGAGTTACACCAAGCTTGACCAATTTGTACGCTTTTCTAGCAACAGTTTTATGAAATTTGCGCGAAAAATGACTAACTGGTGTCGATGGGTTTTGCTACTTTCTCTGATTGTCTGCAGGGAGGCCGAATGCTGCAAAAAACTGGTCTCTGAAGAAGTGTGTCAGGTAAAAATCACATGGTTTGGATTGTCTTCCCTGCGAGTTCTATTTTCACAGTTATTCGCTACAACAGCAGGCATCAGATTGAGAGAACTCACGGGCATGTGATCCGGCGAGAAAAGATTTGGGCAAAGGAGATTCAACAGAAAGTTTCAGGCCCGTATTTCCACTAAAGACAGATTTAAAGATGTTGGTAAAATTATTCTGGAAAAGGCTGAGGTTTGTCGATACCACAATATAATATCTGGCTTCGGCGTTATACTGTTAAATCTAGACCAATCCAGAGCTTTTGATAGGTTTGAACATCATTACCAAGAGGCTGTGCTTAAAACAGCCGGTTTATTTCCATTTTCCGAAATGGGATTTCCTTAGTATACAAAAACGTTTGTCATATTAATCAGCCACATTTCTGAACACTTTTGCATCAATCTCTTGGTACGTCATGGATTTATTCTCTCCTATATGTGTTGGCTCTTGAGTCATTGCTAAGAAAGAGGGTAATGTTAAAGGTACGAACTGGGTCACAGGAGAGCTGTGAGTACCTATGCTGACGACGGCTCATCATGAAATCAGATATATTGAATGGAGAGGCGGAATAATACCAGCAGCTGACGGCTGTGCGCATAAACAGCGACATCTTCTCTGAGATGAGAATGAACGGTCACCTTTCCGAACCATTCAACATCATGCACCACTTGGTTCGCCAAGGTTACCCCTTCTCCTCCCTGTTGTATGTATTGTCACTAGAGTCATTAGTGCACAAATTGGAGACGTTGAGGGGAGTCCCACGCGAACTGGAATGCGGGAGAACCCCCTCAGCACATGCCGACGACGTCACCGTAGTGGTGTCGAGCGCCAAACTCATCGAGTTTATCGGCACTCCTCTAAGAGAATACGAGGCGGTGACAGGAGCTTAACAAGGAAACGACGTTGGGTCTGCGGTTTTGCACCTGGAGGGGCAGGTCCATACCGTTAAACAGCGTCGTTGGGTGCTGGACGGATGGACGGTTAAATTGCTAGTGATCTGATTTGGTCCGGACCACCACATTGACAAAACTGGGACGAGGTGACGAGCAGGATGGCCTCTGTCACTCAGAAATAGGCTGTGAGGAAGCTATTCCTGAAAGATCGTGCCATGTCCTAAGCCTCACCTGACTGCACTGGAGCATTCGCTCTTTCACTTTTTGTGGAAGGGACGCGCTCTGCTGGTCAGGCGGCCACACCCGATACGTGGAGGGCTGGGGATGCCATGACTAATGACGTGCAAACATGCACTGAGGCTACGACATCTCCAGCTCTTCCTTGACGGGGATCAGGTGTGGTGGCCGATTGCTAGACGCCTTTTTGCCCAGTTCGTCTCCTTGACTGAGCTGCTGATCTGTGTCAAACGAAGACCCAGAAGAAGCGCTTGGAGACTGGAACGTCTTCAGGCGCTCATAGCATTCAGCTAATTGGGCACTATGATCGGGGGAAACTCCACCTTGGCGTTATATAGATGTTTAGTGGAGGGCAAGAGCAATGACGACTTGGGTAGATTCTGGGCGTCGATGAAAATTCACTAGCCAATACTTCCGGAGAACATTCGGGCCGTGTCCAGGGACAATATCCAGAAGACCCTAGCCTGGCAGTTCCACCAAGGAGCTTTGTCAGTTTGGAAAAAACTCTACAAGCATGGCTGTGCCATCATAGGGACCTGTCAAAGATGCGTGCAGTGACACGAAACCGTCCTGCACGCACTCGTTGAGAGACCCAGCATTGCTGACTTGTGGGTTTATGCTGAACATCTACTGTCACATGTAGGACTTATCCGGCTATCAGCTGAGTCTATCGTGAAGATTGCCCCGTCGCTTTCCTTTAGTCGGGAAGGGCAGGCTATTTCTATCTGCCTGTTCGGTGAAGCTCTGATTATCTTTTTCAAATTCTATTTGAAAAGTAAAATTAGGGTGGAGAGAAAGATGGGTGAAAGACGTGGGCATGGCCTGAATAAATAGACATGCTCTGTAGATTGGATGTTGAAAACTGGGAGAGAGCACTTGCCCTTGTGGTCAGCTTCATCGTGGCGTCTCTCTACGAGTGACGCTCGGAGTATCCAACCTCCACTGGGGAATATATTTTTGTTTGAATTTTTTCGATTTTCTTTGTGTTTGGTATAATATTTTTACACACAAAAGCCTACATCGTATTGTCCTGTGTCGTCCTTAATGTGTTCTGAATGTGAGCCATGTGTGGAAGAATCGGTAGAGCGTCGGACAACTTGCTTTTCGGCATCCAATTACGACCGTTCACGTTCTGAGTTCAAATCTCATGCTTACGGGGTCGATGAAATAAGGTACCAGTAATGCACCCTGGTTGATTTCATTGACTTTAAACTCCCCCAAAAATTGTTGAATCAAAAACCATATTATTATCATTGCTGCAGTACTGCAATTAATGCCAATATATTATCACTTAAAAGTGTTTTTATCGTCATTCTTTCATGGAATGCGAAACGATACTGCCACATACCATCACATACCACCAACACCAGAAGTAGCAACACCACTACCACCACCTCTACTACCATCAACAACAACACCACTGAGCAACGCCCGCCTCGAACACACACTACACTCATTGCCATCAGAAAGACACACCTTAGATACAACTTTCTAACATCATTTATCATCAACATTATTATCCTGATCAAAGGGCGGCGAATTGGCAGTATCGGTAGAGGGTCGGACGCCAACTTTGACGCATAGAGTTACGGTCCTTGCCATTCTGAGTTCAAATCCCGCCGAGGTTAACTTTGCCTTTCTTCCTTACGGGGTCGATAAAATAAAAGTACCAGTAATGTACTGGGATAATATCTGGCGTTGTGCCAATAGTAGAAACAGTTATTATCCTGATTTTAATACATATATGTATTTGAGTATGCATGCATGCATAAATATGTGTATGTAGGTATATGTCTTATTTTGTCAGACTAACTTTGTTTACACGCAGTGGTTTTCAATATGGCTAAATGCAACCACAATTATATTTTTATCTATCTGCCTATATATATATATATGTATATATATATATATATATATATATACTGTCTAATCTATCTCCTCTATTAGACATGGCTCTGTAACAGGAAGTGTAACAGACATCACACCTTCACACAGTTTATTGTTGAGTATAACAAATTTAACACATTCCACCAGGAACAGCACCACCATCATACCGACAAAAGGAGCTTAGAAAACTAACAAAAAAAAAGATTAAAATAAAAAACTACATTTCATAAAGTATCTGGAATATTTGTCTACATTAATTAGATATACAACAGGTTCGAACCTTGATAAGCCAGGCAGTCCTCCTCATTAATGGCAAGCACTCTATCTTCATTGAAATGGCTCGTTATCTCTACTGAAAACCAATAATTAAGCAGATGGACAATGACGTCAATCGTTTGAAGTGGAGAGAAGTGGCGCTGATGATGGCATTGATGCTAATAATATCGCTTTATTAGCAGGCTACATCAACATTGATAATAATCATATTAATAATAATAATATTAAAGATATGGAAGATGAGGCTCACATTAAGCGTGGATTGTGAATGGAAGAGAGTGCTAATATCATGTGTAGATAATGAATGGTGCAAAAATCCAATAAAAACTGAAGAGAGTGAATTGAATAAGACTATTAATGGACGCAGACATGCCTGAGTTGTTAAGAATTTTTCTTCGTAATTATAAGATCACTTGTATGACCTCACTTCCTGGTATTTTGGAGAAGTGATACAACAGTTTCCAGTTTACAAACTAGTTAAGAAACGTGGTAGATAAAAACTGTCCAGACGCTCATCGTATGGATTTTACCTGTGATTGAAAGATTCAGCCTTATCACATATGGTTTCATGCTCATTCCTTTAAATGTATACGTTAAAGGTGTACGTTAAATATATACGTCTTTGTTGAAAACTCCAGCACGTAAATGTTAATACAAAGTTAAATGCAACTTAAATTCTAGGACCTAGCTTGTCAATGACTCTAACACGCTGATATTCGAAATTCTCATCCGGATTCGGCGTGATATTGTACAATCCAAGTATAACATGAATTGTATAATGTCAGGTGGAATCTGGCTGGTAATTTGATTAGAGGTGTACGTGTCTATGGAATACTCCACCACTTTCCTCTGAATGCAAGATGAAAAGTACCTGTAATTCAAAGACACATCTTTGTCACATATTATATCAAACTGATTCTGCTTGAGAATGTCGTTAAAGGTATATGTGGCTGAGATATACACAAACACGTTAAACGTTAATTTGTCAGACAAAGGTAATCGAATCCATGAAATCGCGAAAGTTATTTACTGCAGATAATTATGATTTGAATGAAAAAATTAGAGTAGTGGGTGAATAAGTTTCATATAACTTTTATTTTGATTTCATGTTTATGAGAACGGCCATCAGATATAATGGTTGGTCGCGATAAAAGTGGGGCCCTCTAACCGAAGAAGCAATCCAGGACCAACAGTAGTAAACTACTATGGGTGATAGAGCAATGGGTTACACTGTTAGCTCCCAAGAAAACTCTCGCAACGCAGTGATGTAGTTATGACGAGACGAGTAAAGGCCGCATAAAAAAAACCTAGTCTTCGTGGGTCTGAGAAAAATATCAAATTGGTGACTGGCGCGAAGAAATCAGCTGTATTTTGACATGGGGCCGGATTGACTCAACCAGACTTAAAATAGTCTAAACACGCCATTTCTCAGGCAGGCACCGCTAAGACTAATTCGAGAGTTAAGGACCCTTTGCATCTTTTATATATATATATATATATATATATATATATATATACAGATGTGAGAAAAACCACAGACCCTCCATCTCAACTCTACTTTTGAAAAGCAGAAGAACTGCGAAACCGGTAAAGGAACCAAATCAATATATATATTTAAAAAAAAAATAAGACTCCAGTTGCATTTTCGATTTTATATTTTTTTCTTTATACTTTCACTCGTGTAGGACACCTCGTTTATTTTTCATTTTGTAAAAAAAACCTCACTTTCTAATATATATATATATATATATATATATATATATATGAAAATGTTTGACCCCGACGGCAGAGTTCAACAGAGCTCTGCCGTCGAGGTCAAACATTTTCCTATTACCCACTCTACTACCCTAAGTATTGAATACTCTGGTGCGTTATGGTCCATCTGGTTCCTACTACACCTCTTTCGTTATATATATATATATATATATATATATATATATATATATATATATTAACATATATATATATATATTTATATAGTAATAAAAGAATGTGAAGCCTAAAATCCGAAGAGAGCTCGATAAGGATTATATATATATATATAGACATATATTATAAGAACAGATTAAAGTGTAAGCAAAGAATCGCTGCTTTCGGCGATTCTTTGCTTAAACTTTTATCTGTTCTTATAATAAACTTGCAGCGGTACCCGGCGTTGCATGGGATAAGGTATTTTGGAACGCAGGCCGCTAACACTCCTAATTGTGGAAAAACTGCATTCCTGGACAATATGTAAAGAAAATAAACCGAATACTCTGATGGCTCGATAATCTTTAAGATTTTCTCGGTGAAGCAGACAAAATGCAGGTTTTCACCTAATGCGGGTCCTAGGGGATCAAAGAAATGAATTTTTTTTCATGTGCATAATATGCCTTTAAATTTCGGGAAAATCGGCTACACGTATCGCCTCAAAAAAAGCCCTAAAAAGCTGAAAAAATGAAGTTTTTCATCTAATGCGGGCCCTAGGCCATAAACAAGTTGGATTTTCTTTGCTCAGGGTTTGAAGAACAGACTGACTAATACATAGTTACAATTTCAAGGAAATCGGTCTGATGTAACGCCTCAAAAAAACCCTAAAATGCTGAAAAAACGCAGTTTGTCACCAAAAGGTTGAACAAAAGGTTGAATTTTATGTGTATAACACTACTTGAAACATAAGTAATACACATGTAAAGTTTGAAAAAGATCGGTTGTGTACTTCTCGAGTTTTAGGGATTCAAACTCACAGGCACACATCCCCAGTTTTATATATATATATATGTGTGTGTGTGTGTGTGTGTGTGTGTGTGTGTGTGTGTGTGTGTGTGTGTGTGTGTGTGTGTGTGTGTGTGCGTGTGTCTGTGTGTGGGGGATGTATCTGTGCATGTGTTTATTATTTATGCCGATTCCGAGTTCTGTGAAATTTCGTCTGTCTTCAGAGTTTCATCAGAGAAGACTGGTGGCGGACTCATATAGACATACTGGTGAATACTGCGAAAAATCGGTAGTCGGTGATAGAGTAGTCAATTATTCTTAGCTAATCTAGATTAGCACAAGACAAACAGGATTAGAGTTTCAATATTTAACACAATAATCTATCAATACTCTCCCTTATTCGTCCCATTTCTCCCGCTCTCTAAGTCTATTCACACTCATACACACGTGTAACTCGGAAATCAAATGACCATAAAGATAGCTGATCACTATGCAAAACTAGTTGATAGATTCGGCTAAAGTACTCCCG
>OZ024742.1:249045817-249063317 GCA_964016885.1 Eledone cirrhosa
TTGTTTTAATGAGTTATGAAGGATATTGGTTTATATTTATTGTAAGTAATTAAGTAAACTGAGTTAATGAGAATATTTATATATTTTAAATGTTTTAAATTGGGAAGATACGGAAAAAACAACCAGTTTTGTTTGTTTATCAGTTAGTATGAGACCATTTTGTCAAAGATATAAATGTTGAAAGATATATTTAGCCTGAATTAGCTATTGGTTATAAATCTAATAAAAGATATTAAAAAATATTTTTAAAATATTTAATATTCTGGAAAATTATCGGAAAATACTTTTAAAAATACTTTAAAAAATACTTTTTAAAAAAATACTTAAAAAACATTTAAAAAACCTTTTTAAAATATTTTAAAAAAATATTTAAAAAAATACTTTAAAAATACTTTAAAAATATTTAAAAAATATTTAAAGAAGGTTAAAAAAATATTTTTTAAATCCTTAAAAAAAAAAAATGTTTAAAATAACATTTATGTTTGTCGGAATTCCAACAAATTAAATACAACTGCTACATATATATATATATATATATATATATATATATATATATATATATATATATATACTTATATATATATATATATATATATATATATATATATATATATATATATATGTATAGTAGCAGGTGAGTTTTATTGTAGCACATATCGCAATGCAAATATCAACAATTTATAGGACTGTGTTTCTCAGTATTAAAGGTTATCTCTCTGTCACTCATTTTCTCCTCCTTTCTCATCCTTCCTTTTTATACTCCGCCTCCGTCATCCTTTCCTTATTAAATTTTTTCTTGTATCTATATTTTTACTTCCTCTTCCTTACCTTTTTTCTAATCACATATATACCTCTAATTTTATTTTTCAAATGTTGAGTTAACACTTCACTGCTCGCAAGTGTTTTTTAAGCTTCATATCCTGTCTCCCTATTTTATCTGATGAGAACGCAAATATCATCCCATGATGATATTTGTTTTTGAAATGCGCATAATAAAATACATGGAACTTTTTTAACCATCTTTGGATTTTATATTATATATATATATATATTTAATATATTAACGGAGAAAGCTTTAAGCAATACTCCGACCGGCTTCCCTCTCACTCAACAAACATTAGGATATACCTTAGTATAATCCTAATTATACGTTTGGGGTGCTAACTATACGTATTTTGCGGATAGCCAGTTGTATTATTTCATATGAGACATAATTAAAATACATCTCTCATTCCAAACGATCGTTTCCTTATAAGTTTTCTACAAATTGGGAAAATAATGTCCAGGTTATGTAGAAGCCTACACATAGTCCGTAGGAATATATGTAGGTGGGCACTTATAAATCAGCAGTGGATGCCCGACAAATATCGATATAAAAAAAACGTTACCGATATTAATGATCAGCGATGGTACCCTTCCGTGTCAGAATGACCGCCAAATTTGAAATTCCAGCAGTCTCACAATGAGAAATCTCACACTGCCATCAAGCGGAAAGGGGAGATCATCATATATATATATATATAGTTGTGTGTGTGAAAATAGCATAACATTGTCGGCTCGAAGAAAATAGCCCAAGATATACATATATTAAAATAAGTTTGCGTATTCCAAATATGTGTGTGTGTGTGTGTGTGTGTGTGTGTGTGTGTGTGTGTGTGTGTGTGTGTGTGTGTGTGTGTGTGTGTTAACCAAACAGTTTCGACTTTCACTGTAAAGCGGGATCATCTGAAAGTTTCAGATGCTTCCGCATTAAGGTGAAAGCAGATATTGTTTGGTTAACGTGTAATCTGTGCAAATAATAATTATTTGCTCCACATACTTATATATATACAACCATCATCGAGTATTCTTTAGATTTTGGGATTTTGTGTTTATCATTTACTAGTACTACTACTACTACTATTATATATATATATATATATATATATATATATATATATATATATATATATATATATATATATATTGCTATACTTGTGGAGGATAATATTGTTGTAATACTATTGCCAGAAATAATAAGAGAACACACTCACTATTTGGTTGGTTTTAGCTTCTGCATTTTTTATATCTTATATATATAAACAGAGTGTGAAGGGGATAGATAGCTAGATAGATAGGGATTTATTACACCAAATATGGCGTCATAATCCCACGTCCCCATATTGCAATAGCTGTGTTCTTTTCCTTCAGACAGGAACGAGATCCTAAAGAAAAGAAAGATTAATTAATACAGAGGCAGATGAGCTTTAGATATAAAGATCAAAAGAAAGGGCAGTAATTTAGGTGACTCTGATCATACTATATTCATTGCCAATCTATCCCTCATGGGCAGTAACAAAAACTACAACCATCTCCAAGCTGCTTACTTTGACTGGAATAAAGCAGACTGGAACTGTTATTGCACCGAGCTGCAACGTCCAAACTGGCTTGAGTTTTATGACTCTAGAGAAGTCAACACTGTACTCCAGAACATCCTGAACTCAATATGGACAGCATGCCGCATCGGTGCCACGTAAGCAGAAAAACATCCCAAAAGTGCAATTTGGGAGACTGCAGCAGTCCGTCTTTCCATGAAAGAACGTCGTAATGCTGAGTACAAACTGCATAAATCTGATATCAATAGGAACAAGCGAAATAAATCATCCAACCATCTTAAGCAGGTGACAAAAAAGGCAGTGCTTGAATTTGGGCAGCGCATAGCAACCAACCCTGATAGTAAGGTGTTCTGGTAGTATGTTCATTCAAAGCAGAGGCCTCACTCTCCAGTAGGTCCTCTTCGCAATCCTCACACAAGCCAGGTTACTGACGACCCCAAGGAATGCGCAGAACTCATTGCTGAATGCTATGCAAGAATTTTCACTATAGAAGACCAGAGTGTACCATCTCCACCACCTCAGACATCTGATTCTATTACAACTATGGAATTTACACCTGCAATGCTGCACCTTAAAAAATAAACGCAACCATGCCTCTCCAGGTCTTGATGGTGTTACGCACCTGCTTCTCAAACATAGTAGGTACTTCGTTCTACACTAGCTATCACGCTTCTTCCAATTCTGTCTGAACAACGGTGCTACTCCAGTGGAAAACTGCCAGTGTCATTCGTCTGTTCAAAAAGAGTGACCGTACAATACCTATGAACAATCGTCCAGGCAGTCTTACTAGCTGCATTGCCAAACTGATGGAATCCTGTGTCAGAGAAACACTTTAGAATTTCTGGAAATCTCACAGTCTTATCCGGCCCTCGCAATTTGGATTTATCCCTAACTCCAGCTGCTGTGATCAACTTATCAAGTTTCTTGAAGACATCACTCAGATCACTGATGGCGGCTCATGGGTGGATGTTGTTTACCTTGACTTTGCTAAAGTTTTCAAATCTGTGCCACACAAAAGACTTATGGCAAAACTCTCTGCAATGGGTGTGAAGGATGATCTTTTTAACTGGTTGAAGTCCTTCATTCTCAGTCGAAGAGAAGTAGTCACGGTTCTAGGACAGCATTCCTCACCGTACGAGATGTCATCTGATGTACCACAGGGATCTGTTCTTGGCCTCCTTTTGATTGTGGCATATATTAATGATATAGATTACAACTTAAAGATAAATAGGACAGATCCTGAACACTATAGATCTTGCCTGCAATCTGACCTGGACACAATGCAACATTGGATCACGGACTGGCAACTAAACTTGGCTGTGGACAAATGTACCGCCATGCATTTTGAGGGTAAAATCCCAGCGTCCACATACTCCCTCCACAACACTAATACCAAGAAGTCTTCTTGTGTACGTGACCTGGGCATTACTGTCAGCAGCGATTTGCGTTGGACGAAGCACCTCTCTAAAATTGTCAAGAAGGCCGAGGGTGTCTTAGCATCACTCAGCAAGACCTTTGTCAGCTATCTATTTAAAGCTGTATATAGCTATGGTGCGGCCACACTTAGAATTTGCATCATCAGTCTGGAACCCCTATCCTGTTCAGAATATTGACCGCCTGGAAACTGTTCAGAGACGTGCAACGAAGCGAATACCATCCATTAGGCATCTACCATACTCTGATCGCCTTGCTTCCCTGGGTATGGATACATTGAAGCTCTGTCGTCTGGCAACTGACTTGGTAAACACCCACAAAATTATTAACCATATTACCAACAACAGCCCTGAGTACCTTTTTGATTTCCATGTGTCTAACACACGTGGGAATGGCAACAAAGTCAGAAAACAGCACAGCTCCCTTGTCTTTCGGAAAGTTGCTGAATCTTGGAACAAACTACCTGCTTCAATTATTAGCTGTCGAGACACTGCATCCTTTAAAAGATTCGCCAACACTACATCTAATATTCCTCCTGCATACCCACGCACACATGTATATCATGAATCATACACTATTCACTTCTCCGACTTTGTATATTATTCTATGTACTATACATGCACCTTTGATGAGTTGTAGTGCACCTGAGCACTGTACACAATAATTTAATTATTATTATTATTTTTAATTTGATTGTTAATATGGGGAGATTTTTACATAGTTTATGAAAATGAAGGGCCCATATAAAGAATGAAAAAGAAGAAATGAGGAAGTGGATAGAAGTGAATAGGTAATATCGGTGATCAGTAAATATGAGCCGTGATATTTAGGGTTTTTTCTTTATCTCCGAAAGGTTGAATTTTCCAATACTCTAAAATATATTTGTGTATGTAGGAAATCTGCCCTCAAGTTCAGAAAACTTGTGGAGTTGTATAGCTTTTTCGATGTATATCATCTTTCCGCTGCTCACAACTGACACGTTCTCGAGTTATTTGTATAGAGTCAAGATCTTTCTAATATCTTGTATTTGAAGGAAATATTTGTGTGGGGACTTTTAAGGGTTCACACATGGCTTACAAGTTCATTGCTTCATTATATTTGAGGCGTTGTCATGTAGATTCTGACCTCCTGCTCTTTGTTTGGTTGGGTCAAGGTGACCTTAGTCACATATATTACGGATGTCGCATTACACGGAGAAGACAAGAGGCATGCCTTATATATTTGACAATTAACTCAGTATTTTGTTCGCTTTCACGCTAAGACAGTAGTTCGGAAACTGGGGCGTGTTACGCAACAAAATGAAAGTGAGTGTGTGTGATCCAGAGAATAAGAGAGGCTGGAAGTAAGAGGTTTGTTTTATGTTTCTTCACGCATGATAAAAAATGGAAAACTTTTATATACTGCTAAACAGTTGGGAGAACTAGAAATGTTTAAAGACTTCACATTTTTACTATGGTTACAGGAATAATGGTAATTATATCAACTTTGACTTTCATCCTTTCGAGGTCGATAAATATTGTAATTGTCGAGTAGCGATGGATTAGAAAAAACTGTTAAAGGATCGGATAGTATGACTTATAGCAGTATCTGACACGGCTTTGTGAATTCTGAGCTCAAATACCAGATCCTTCTGCCTGGAGTTGTGATCAGCATATTTTACCAGCAATGGAAAGTTTAATGGGGGTATTGTTTCCTTGGACCCATCTGACGATAGGCTTATTCCACTTCTTCCATTTTTGGGAATGACAATATTTACCACTTTTGAAATCACAGAGTCTAGATTTGTTGTAGTTTTTACAATTCGCAATTAGTGATTACATCGCTAAATTCCGAAGGTCTTTCACAGACATCTTGACTACCAAATCCTCACATACAGGTTTCGTATTTGAGTATAATTATCACTAATTGGCCGTAAATCAATCTGATTTGATATTTAAATAATCAACTATATATAAACGTGTGAACACACACATATATATATAAATATATATATATATATATATATATATATATACTGTATATTATATATATACATATTCATATATATTTATGTGTATATATATATATATATATATATATATATATATATATATATCTTCATATGTATTTATTTGTGTGTGTGTGTGGTATAAAAGAAATCATTGAAATATGATGTAGGCGTTTGTGTGAGCATGTGTGTGTGGCTACGTTGTTTTTGTTATCAAAGAAGGTGAACGGGATAGGGGAAAGATAGAGATAGAGATAGATAGATAGATAAAGAGGAAACAAGAGTGAATCTAAGATATGGCGGTAGAGGAGGAGGGGGAGGAGGAGGAGGAGGAGGAGGAGGAGGAGGAGGAGGAGGAGGAGGAGAAGAAGAAGAAGAAGAAGAAGATGGTGGTGATGATGATGATGATGATGATGATGATGATGATGAAGATGGTGATGATGATGATGATGATGATGAGGGTATGAGAGATAAGAAGAGGGATGAGGAAGGTGAGATGAGAATGTGTAGACGGGCTAAGTTCGTCATATTCTAGACATCTTACCAGTTATTTTATCAGTATTTCCGTTCTACTTACCGTCTACCTCACACTTTCACACTTTCCTTCTATTATCACTTTAACCTTTATACCGATTCACATGTTAGCTCCTTGAAGCATAGCCGAGTATTTAGAACGTTCGCTTTGCGACCATAAGATTACATGTTCGGGCCTACTGCCTGATAGTTTGGTGAAGAGTCTTTTACCAAACCATTTAAATGAAACTAGTTGTACGGATTCTTTAACACTTTAGTATTTACATTACTCTATATTTACCATTATATTTTCATGGTAAAGGCTTTACTTCACATAATTATCTCACATAATATCGAATCTGTGAGATTTTGATATTATTTATTTTGAGAACAATACCTTAACATCAGTATGAGCGACTGGTTACAGCTAGTTTGAACAGAAAGAGGTGAAAGAAATCTGGCCGGATATGGACGGTTTAAATGCTAAAGGGTTAAAGGCACACACGTCTGTGGATTTCTTACCCTCTTACACGTTAATTCGTGAGCTGGACGTTCAGTTGATCCAACAAATGAAACATTGCTCATAAAAACCAATGGAAGATCCAGTATCATCGCCTATAATTCAAAGTCCCTGTGTGTTACGTTGAGGGCTATATATGTCTAAGGAATACACAGTCACTTACAACATGTACATGTGTCTGTGGAATACTCAGCCATATATAAAACTTGAGCAAATGTATATGCCATAGTTTCAGGTCGATCAAAAACTAGAGAGTGAAATTGGGTAAATGGAAACGGTAAAAGTCAGTCTGAGAGCCTCTACTTAGAATGCAAATGATGATTATGTTGACAGCATGCGTGTTTGTGGAATACACAAGCCCATACGCATTAATTTAATGTGTAGGCCGTTCAATTGATCAAATTAATTGATAGAGTCATCATCTCACCCCATTCTGTAACTCACTAACTCTTTCTGATCTCACTTTCCCCATACTTAACCCCAATCAGCTCAGATGAATCAGAAATATTATCAAAGTTATACCGACTGTGGCCTTCCCAAATTATACATATTTCATTAAATTTACGATTATATTATTAAATGTGTCCCTAGGGCGATGGATTGGCAGTATCGGTTGGGCATCGGTCAACATGCTTTGCGGCATAAAGTTACGGCCCTTTAAGTTATGCGTTCAAATCCCGCTGAGGTGAGCTTTACATTTCATCTTTACGGGGTCTATAAATAAAGAACCAGTAATGCACTGGGCTCGATTTGATCGATTTTACCCTCTCGCCAAAACTGTTTGCCTTGTACCCAAATCAGAAATCATTGAATTGGCAGTATCGTTAGAGGGTCGGACGCCATGCTTTGACGCATAGAGTTACAGCCCTTAACATTCTGAGTTCAAATCACGCCGAGGTTAACTTTGCCTTTCATCCTTTCGGGGTCGATAAAATAAAGTACCAGTAATGCACTAGGTAATTGCTGGCCTTGTACCAAAAGTAGAAACAATTATTAAATATGTCCCTGACAGTATAGGTAGGGCGTCGCACAATATGCTTTCTGGTCTATACTTATGTTATCTTACAATCTGAATTGAAATCCGTCTAGGTTAGCTTTGTCTCGTAGCCATATGTGGTCGATAAGATAAAATACCCGTAACGCACTGGGACCTATTCAATCAACTTTCCCCTTCGATCGATTTAATCAAAATTCCTTTGCAATTGCTCACCTTGGATCAAAACTGAAACAATTATTAAATGTGTTCTCTCTTTATCTAATAGATTAAACACATACTGTATAATTTGAGGTAGATCTGTTTTCTATTTCTAGCAAGTGTATCTACCAGGTAGATTCAGTTTACGTGAGATGTTGTGATATCGCTAGATATAGACTAGTTGATTTATTTACTATAAAACATTCATTCTTCAAATTTTTCTAATTAATTACTCAGCGACGACCACGTAATCGGAGCTTCCATCCATACCACCATCCTACCTACCACCACACCCTTTCTTCCCTCGGCCACTATCTCTTTTTATCTTAGGTTCAGGAGTTATTTTTTGGTAATCGTCTGTAAAGAATTGTTAATGAATAAAACACTGTAATCTTCTAGAGAATTCTTCAGATCCTCATTAGTGTCATAGCTAACCTGATGCCACATTGTATCTGCTAAATCATTGTTTTTTGTTATTGTTGCTACTGTTGTTAATATTGAAGTAGTCTTGTTGCAGTTTTTAATATTGTTGCAGTAATAATTATTGTTGTTGTAGTTGAAGCTGTTGCTGTTGCTACTGCTACAGTTGTTATGCTGTTGTTAGTTATTTTGGATATAGCTATTGTTGTTGTTAATATTCTATATGTTGTTATAGTTGTTTTTAATATTGTTGATGTTGTATTTTCAGATTGTGTTGTGGTTGTCATTTCAAATATTGTAATAACTATTGTAGGTGTGTGTGTGTTTGTATGTGTGCGTAAATCTTTCTTTGAACGCAGTATAGTCGATTGGTTGAGGTTAGCCTCAAAATTCAAAGGAGCAGCCTTGTCACACAATATCAAAGTGAATCTCCACGAGAATTATGTTAGGGGTAAACGAGTCTAAGGGATTCTCAACCACTTACACCTTAATTTCATGAGCAAGTTGTTTCGTTAATTGAAAGATTGGGATACTCATCGTCGGATCGACAGAGGTCCATTTCCTTTTATACCCCTCTCTGTGTCTGCGCCTTCATCTCTGTGTGTATTTGTGTTGGTATCTCAGTGTGTGTGTCTGTGTGTGTGTGTGTGTGTGTGTGTGTGTGTGTGTGTGTATGTGTGTGTGTGTGTGTGTGTGTGTGTGTGTGTGTGTGTGTGTGCGCGTATGTGTGTGTGTGTGTGTGTGTGTGTGTGTGTGCGCGTATGTGTGTGTGTGCGTGTGTGTGTGTGTGTATGTGTGTGTGTGTATTCCACTTTTGTTTCTGAAAAATCCTTTCCGTTTTGTAATGCCAAAAAGTTAGAGTTAATAACAAAATTAATAATAACAAGAATAATATCAGTTTCTGACATAAATATGAGAACAGATAGTTGAACACATCGTGGAATAGCTATGTGGTAGCGTACATGCTATTCATGAGGTATATAAGGAAATGAGGAGATAGAAATGTTTTCTACAATGAGAGCAACGATATAGACTTACGAATAACATCGACAACTACGTCCTTTGTTGGCGTAGCTTCTAGACTGTGAAGAATTAAGTAGAAGAATGGTACTTGGTGTGCTATTTCGCGAAAGACCATGCCTTTTTCTCCGTGGAGTTCAGCAAGGTGTGGGGGAAGATTACAGTACCATTTTGCTGTTGTTGCTGTTGTTGTTATCATCATTAGCTCGGGGAATATAGAAAATCGTGAGAATATCGGACAAGTGCTTGGCAATATTTAATTATGGCGTTTTACGTTCTGTGTTCAAATCCCTATGCGGTGAACTTTACTTTTTTTCTTCTGGGGTCGATAAAATAAAGTACCACTTAATTACAGAAGTCGATATATTCGACTTTTCCCATATCCCAAATTGGTGGCCTTGGGCCCAAAACAGATTTACTGATGAATTAATTCATTGATATCTTTTTTTCTGCCAAACAGGTAATAACGTCTTCAAGAAGAATCAACTCGACATGGTTAAACAATGATATATACAGAATGAAGAGTGTACAGTGTTCTTCTATGCCAGATATAGAACTTTTGTCAGCGAGAAAGCCGAAGGCTTCTCTCTATTTACAAGACAGTAAGTAGACCGTCTTCCTGATTTTTATTATTTCTCACATTAACTAATAAAAACATATTTAGCGCGAGAGTCGAGTTTCCAATACGTATATATATATGAGAACATTTAGGACACCGACGGCTGAGCACCGGACGTTTCGACAGTTTCATGAGACTGGTATGTTACCACACCCTATCTGATCGAATATTAACATTATATATATATATATATATATATATATATATATATATATATATATATATATATATATATATACATATACTAATTATAACATATGGAGAAGGAATACACGAGTTGGAATATATATATATATATATAAATAGGGGGGAAAAACGATTATTAGGAAGAAAAATATATTCTCTTCCTTTATTTTTTTCTCTTTTTTCTGGGTTAGAAAATGTTTAAAACAAAATATTTAACTCTGTGTCAAGTGTTAAGGTATTTGTTAATTTATTCATTAATTACCAATAGCATTTATTTATTTATTTAATAATTATCAATTACTCACAATTATGTGAGTGGGAGAGACAAAAAGGTGGGGAGTTTGTATTGGTATAAAATGTAGGAGAGAAGATAAGGTGATATTGAACATGTTATTGAAATGGGAAAGAAAGAATATTATTTACAAACAAGGTTTATGAAGTAAAAAAAAAGGGTGATGTGGAACATGATAAGGTAATGGGAAAGAAAGAATAATATTATTTACAGGCATGGTTCTTGAGGATAAGCAGTTAAAAAAGTGTTATTATGGCAGGAGCGCTTGTAGGAGTTAATCCATGATGGTGGCATATATATATATATATATATATATATATATATATATATATATATATATATATATATATATATATATAAATGAAAAAAATGAAATTTCATTTCTCACTCTTAGTACGGCTGATGCTTAAATGTAAGAAGTAATTTGATTGGTTGGTCAATAAGTATAATACAATTTCGCGCCAGTTCGCGTTACAAAGTTCTTCAAACAGGGGGGGGCTCAGGTTGTTTTTTCATATATGAGTGTTTGAATTTCTTTTTACTTTAAAAAAGGGGGCTCACGAAGGCTTTTTTTTTTTCATAAATGTAATTTGATTGGTTATAAATGAAATTATGGTGTCACGTGAACAAGTTCATTACATTTCGCACCCATATTTGGGAATTTATTTTGTAGCATTTTAGAGAATTTTATGACAAACAAAAGATAATGGTCAAGAGGAATGGGATGGGAGAATTGTTCTGGTCAGTGAATATAGCAGGTTGTTTTTTCATATATTAGTGAAGTTTGGTTGGTTGATGTAGTCATGTGAATAAGTATATCAGCTTTCGCGTAAGTTTGTTGGAATTTCTTTTTACTTTAAAAAAAGTGGCTCATGAAGGCTTTGTTTAAATAAATATAATATATATATATATATATATATATATATATATATATATATATATATATATATATATTAATATTCGACCTGTTTGCATTTATCAATGTTGTGCTATTAACTATGGCCACATACATTTAATCGTTTTATTCTTTCTGTCACACTTTCTTAACTTTTTGCTTATTCTGGATGAAAATGTATTAACTTTTCACACCATTGACAGCTTTGTGACCTCCTCAAACAATTCGATTCGCATCTGCTATACTGCGGCTACAACTTCGATCTATGCCAATATTACTATATTGTATACTATATTATTATTATCATTATTAATTCAGTGTGTATCTCATCAGATACGCACACACACTCTCTGCCTCCCCTCTCTCTTCCTCTCTCTCTCTCTTTCTCTCTCTCACTATATATATATATATATATATAAACGTTGGCGTTTGTTTTTTTTTTGTTTTGTTTTTTAATATTTGGAATTGTAGCACATGTTATATACGTGTGTGAAGAGAGAGAGAGAGCCAGAGAGGGGGAGAGAGAGAGAGGGGGCAAGCGTTCACCAAGTAGATGGTATCTCCTGTTCCCTGAAACAATGTAGGTCCCCGTTTGAAGAAACATGTAGCTGTGTCTGATTACCTTTCTTGTCAAGTTTCAACATGATTGGTTTACTGGTTTTTGAGTGCATTGGTAACATATAGACCAATAAACAAGTAATTTTATATATAGATAGTCTTCACTTTATCTTAAAAAACAACTATTTCACGTTCGATGAGACAGCCTCCTGAAAAAAATCAGGAACAGTCGCTGTAATAAAAGTTGTTTCTACATATGTCAACCAAGTCATGTAATGGCATGTATATACGAACAATCTTCACAAATATATGGGGATGAATTTAGCTGTTTTATAAAAGAAAACTTGAGAAGATACCTAAATAACTGATTTATTTTGCGGAGGGAAATTTTGGGTAAACTGAAAAGTCTTCCCAAATATCGTCAATAATAGAATCCCTAACATGTTGTTCATTATAAACTTGAGTAACACAAAATGTGTCTCTCTTTTGATACACTTATAACAAAAAGTTAGAAAAAACTAGGAACTGATATATATTTCAAACTTATGGACTCCCGACAACACCTCCTTTTTACATTTTCTCACCCAAAACACACCCGGACCAATATCGTATTTAAGTTAACAAAGACAAATCGACAAAACACCACCGGTTAGAAGAGACAAAACAATATTCAAGAGGAAATATCATTGTCTCTTCTCTTCGTCTTCGCTCACTTATTCCTGAGAGGGTCATATCGGCATGATCCTCAAACATTTCTTCTAGCTGGTCCTGTTAGAAGCAACCATCTCCCTCTTGCCCGGGTTTGCACCTGAATCTCCTGCCGGATAGTTTTGCCCGTACACTCTAGCGATTCTTTCCTGAGACATTCTAACCACAAGCCCATTGTATCGGAGCTGTGATCCCTCAATTCTGAGAAGTAGCGGTACTATTTGCAGTGTATCTTTGATCTCCGAGCTATGCACTCTATCGAGTAACGTTACTCCAAAATCTCATCAGGGGAACCACATACCGGCCGCTTGTATTCGCGATCGTATTCTTTCGGTTATTACTCAAGATTCATTATCATAGCTAAGGTTTGGCACGAGTACCGAATTGAAGACAGGGAACCTGGCCGCCACACCCACCTCCCTACCCCCGATTACAAATGCTGAAGCTGGTGCATTACTGCACCTGCTCCTGCAATTCGTGCCTCCTGCCTTCCATCCCTTGCGAATACGACCACGAGATACATGAAATTCTCCCCCCCCCCCTTCAGTGGAAGTCCATTTACATGTAGAGTGCACTGCACAGGCTTCCTGTAGGTGACAAGATTCTCAGATATCGTAACACTTGTTTCCATTCCATCCATGCAGCACTCGGCATCAAACCTATCAAGTGCAAGTCGGAGCCAGCTGAATTTACACCCACCATTAATGATAATTCTTCCAACCCGGCTGCGTATGTTAATCCTGTTCATGTAAATGATAAAAAGTTGAGGTGACAGTACGCACCCTTGTCGGAATCATATTTACACATTGAATTGTTTTGATTAAGCATCATTTATCCGAACACAAATACTTGGGCATACGTACAGAGACATCAGGACAGCAAGGAGCTGACCATCGATCCCATACTCCTGCAGACCATCCCACAGTAGGTCTCGAGGAAATCGATCATATGCCTTTTCAAGATTGACAAAACAAAAATAAAGCTCTTGGCAATACTCCTAGTATTTCTCGAAGACCTGCCGCAGTGTGAATATTTGCTCGGATGTGCTGCGTCCAGGGCGAAAACCACACTGTTCATCAGCTTACTTGGACTCTTTACCAGACACTTAGCATAGACTTTACCGGGAGGTTTAACAAGAAGATCCCTCTGTGATTGGGACAATCTCTCTTGTATCCCTTTTTAAAAATTTGGATTATCATTCTCTATAGTCATTCCTTAGGTGCCTTTCCCGAGATCCAGGCCATCCGGCACACACGAGTCAACCAGAGAACACTTTGTCTATCTCAGGCTTTTAAGATTTCATCTTCCACAGCGACCTTGCTACATTTGAACAATTTAAATGCTCTGGTTGCCTTAGCCACTGAGAGATTAGCCACCACTCACAGATGCACCTCGTGTACTTCCGAAGAGGCTATTGTGATCGGGTTTAGGGGATCAGAAAAGTATTCTCTTCACCTCGTAAGGATGCACCTGCTGAAGAGAGGAGAACCACAACGCGTTCTTGATAGAAGGTGTGGAAGAGGTCTACTTATTACGATAACGCGGATGTTTTGCCCGAACACTTTACTAGCTGATCTGAAGTCGGATTCCAGCTTAACTCCAAAGTCTTCCCTTGTCTTAACTTTGGACGCCTTTACTGTCTCTGCTGCGATTATTCGTGCTTGCTTGTACTGCAAGTGCAAGAAAGAGGATTTATTTCTAAGCCAAGCTTTCTAAGCCTCTTTCTTTGCTCGGATGTAATCTTTGACCTCTTGATTTAACAAAGTCTGCACACAATAAAAAATAAGGAGCCGTACGCAATAAAAACCTTTCTGTGTCAACATATACAGATTTGCAGATGACGAACCTTGAATTGTGATGTTTTCCCATTCTATCCTTGCAGCTATTCGATATCGGATCAAAAACACCTTGATAAGGAAATGAACTCGTTAATCTTTAACAAATATACTACTGGTAGTCCGAGCAACTTTACCGGTCCGTCTGTTCAGCGCCGAATGAAGCTGTTGGATGGCATGTACTTGCCTCTCCTGGTGCCGAGCTACAAGCCTAGCGACATTTCATGTTTTAGTTTCGCTCCCGTCAACTTTTCTTATTCCTCCAAGAAGGTGCAGACCACCTCGATTTCCGAGGTGTTTGACAGCATCACCGTAATGTCGTCCGCATATGTCGATAGAGCTTTTGTGCGTCCCATTTCGAGTGGGATACACTGCAACAGCTCTAGCTTCCGTAGTAAAGGCTAGAGAGTCAATACGTACAGAAGATAGGAGAGAAGGCACATTTGGCGAAACGATCGGTATATCTGAAATGCATTGAGGACAGCCTCCAGGTGTTGACGGCTGACCCTATCTAAAGGTTTTGATTGATCTAAATTGAGCAGAGATCCACCGAAGCCAGGTTTACACACTACCCTTTCTATGATGTAACGCATGAGGTGGAGATTGTCGCGTGTAGACCTGGTCGTGATTGCGCAAGTTTGCACTCCCCTACCAAATTCTCGACGACAAGCGCGAACCTCTTCACTAACGCCTTAGCCAAAATCTTAAACTCAGTGTTGATCAGAGTTATGGACTCGAAGTTGTCTAACATTTCCTTCTTGTCCTCATCTTTCCTTATAAGCGAACAGGTTTAGTTCCCTCGTTTTCTAGAGCACGCATCTTTGCTCTGACAATGCAACCTTTCACATCAAAGTTATGGCTAATGTCATTCTCACCGCTAGCACGTCAGTTGCAATGCCACTACAAATAGCCTCGTCTAATATAGGTACCAGTTCTACCTCTTTTCTATTTTTCTCCAATGCTACTGTTTTGCTAAAACCTATCGAAATTACTCTCTCTCTTTCTTGAAAGTCCCCCACCACCTGTAAACTTTTGCTTAACTAAATTGTTGACCCCGTCCCTGTAAGTCTTACGTGCCAGAAACGATATATCCAGCTTCCAATAACCAGGTTCTAACCAGCAAGTCTTCTTTAAGTCGACCTTACAGATCACAATTTTGTGGCCTCAGTAGGTGACCGTTTGAAAATGTGTATACTCTATACTATTCTTATATATTGAGCTAATGAAAAATCTATCTATATACGATGACCCTAAGCAGTTGGTCATGTCCACACTGGCAAGTTACGGAAAACTAAACGGTACCTGTGAGACAGTTGGATCTGGCTGATTAGGTACTTTAGACTTTTGCACACTCCGCTCCTATCAGCTACTCCCATACAATCCCAGCGTGCGTCTAAGATGTCGTTCTAACCCCCAGCTAGCAGTATAGGCGTCCCGAAAGGCTTCTAGGCGCCTAAAGACGTTCGTCCGTCCGACCCCATTCCAGGGCATAGACAGCCACCTGTCTAATGACATCAGCTACACAATTGTTCACGTGCAAGACCACCAACTTACCGTGCGGGTCCCGGAAGATCGACCTTACCTCGAGATTCCAGCCTTACCTAAACAGCACTGTCTCCCCATCTTTCATTCTCGGTCGACTAAGAAATGCGAAGATCTGATAATCGTTGAAAATGGGGGCTAGTGCGCGCATGTCGGAAATCATGGTCTCACTGACGGCAATCGCATCCATAATTAGCGATCTAAGTTCATTGAGCAGGCAAACCTTCTTCCAGGACGACACTAGGCCATGAACATTTAAACAACCTACTATTAGGATGGCCATGTACGCGGGCTAAATGAAAAGAGAAAATATTTAGTTATTTCCCGGGGGATTGTGGAGGTCGGGTGGTTCGACCTCCATGGTTGGTGGGTATTCCATTGGGAACCGCTTTAAGAGCCTACTGGAGGCTTTCACATTCGGCGTCCCCATGTCGTCGGGAAATCTTTATTGGGATCCACACCATCAGCTGGTTTTGGGGGTTCTTTGAAGATGCAGATGCTAAAAATCTCTCCCTCGTTCTCAATGTCTTGACTTCGTGTTACAAGAGCCATGAATTTTTTTTTTTTTTTTGGCCTTCCTTAATAACTGTTGCTACTTTAGGCACAAGGCCAGCAATCACCCAGTGCATTACTGGTACTTTATTTTATCGACCCCGTAAGGATGAAAGGCAAAGTCAACCTCGGCGGGATTTGAATTCAGATCGTAAAGGGACGTAACTATGCTGGAGAGCATGGCGTCAAACCCTCTACAGATACTGCCAATCCACCGCCCTTGGCCTTCCTTCATAACAAGAATTTGGGTGTGTTTGTCATTGTTGGTGTCTGCGTGTGTTTTATTTTGTTGGGCATGGTTTGTGGTTGTGTCGATATTATTGGCGTTTGGGGTGTTGTTGTTGTTGTATGTGTGTCTGTGTTTGCTGTGGATGTGTATGGAGCTGAATTTTACTTTTTCTTTTTTTCTCTTCTCCTTTTTGAGAGTCACCTTCATTTTCACTTGGAGATGTGGAGAAACAGGTGTCTGGGGCCTCTGTATCAGAGGGGAGTGGGAGTCTGTTTACGGGTGTGTGAATGTTGCTCTCTGTGTGTGTGTTTGAAAGATGTTTAAAAGAATACTCTTAAGTGAGTTGTTTCACCGCAGACGAATTGATTTGGCCGTTTGTTCTCGGACATTACGTGTAGGACAGATATGATCCGGGTATTTTCTCACTTCTACAGGCCGTATCTGCAGATGTATCTCCAGTTCAACCCCGAACCAGTCCTCCCTGGCTGTACTTGTTACCTCGATCAGGACGGTATCCATCTCCTCCTCGATCACGCAATCCTACGATCCACCACATGTCTATTCATCGGGGAATCATAGGAATGTGGATTCTCACTGATCTTTTTCCCATGTTGGAGGGG
>OZ024742.1:249080817-249086968 GCA_964016885.1 Eledone cirrhosa
CAGTTTGAAGTTAAGTGTATATATTTCTAAAGAATAATCAGTCTCTTGCACTATAATATATTTGATTATCTAACCCTGGATTCGCTATGTGTGCAAATCTTTAAATGCAATGAAATTGTGTAACGCCTAGTGTCATCTACTTTCATTAAATACATTAGTAAGGGATGTAGCAATGTCAATATTTATCTATTCACATATAAATACAACATTTGATAATGTCTAGAAATCTGTAAATAATATGAAATTTGCAAAACCTGAAGGCCCCATATATAGCAAAGTCAATATTTATTTATTAACAAATGAATACAACAACATGAAGTGTCATGAAAATAATTGGCTAGATTTTGTCTAAAAAAAGCATTATTGCAACTAGCAGAAAAAACACCTGTGTAGTGGTCATATTGATATTATATGCAAACATACATGCATGTAGAAATGATATGTCAAATAAAATCGTAATTGACAATAAGCACAGAAATTGAAGAGAGACTGTTTTACACTCTCTTTTGTAATTAGTAAAGTAATCCGTAATCCATGATACATTTAAAAAAGACGATATTATATATAAACTGCATTACGGTGAAATGTAATGAAAGAGGAAAAAGGAGAAAATTAACGACAGAAATATAAACCTTATATAACGATTCAAATATATAAACGTTTACATAAGCGATGTAATAAGTATTTTGATATAACGGACGCTAATCGGAAGTGTAGACATTTGAAAATATTTAAAGAAATGTATCTTAAAATAAGGAATCATTATATATAAGAATATTTACGTTTAATCAACAGCTACGAAATTTAGTACAAACATTATGTAATATTCTTTCATTATTTATTCAAAGGGGCGGTGAATTGGCAGTATCGGTAGAGGGTCGGACGCCATGCTTTGACGCATAGAGTTACGGCCCTTGCCATTCTGAGTTCAAATCCCGCCGAGGTTAACTTTTCCTTTCATCCTTGCGGGGTCGACAAAATAAAGTACCAGTAATGCACTGGGTATTTGCTGGCCTTGTGCTAATAGTAGAAACAATTATTTATTCAAAGTAAAGGCAAAGTTAACCTCGACTGAGTTCAAATCCTGCCGAGGTTAACTTTGCCTTTCATCCTTACGTGGTCGATAAAATAACAAAAAACAGTAAAGCGTATCAGTGAGCTGCTCAACATTACCAGAGAGACCAATTACATCAATAGTCAAATCAAGAGAACTCAAACTATACGGTTATATAAAAAGATCAACTCGTCGTGTTATGCCTGGAAGGAAGGTTGGCTGGTGGGAGAGCAGTGGCCGGCAGCCAAAACGATGGCTAATTTTAGTGCCGTGTCGCACAGAATTTAGACGCCTCTCATTTTGATATGTCATCTGTTTGTGCTGATATATATATAAATATATATATATATAGGAAAAAGTATGACCCCAACGGCAGAGATCAAACCCTTTCGACGGCTATTTCTGGACTAAATTAGAATTTTTAGCCTGGTGAATAAATAACCGAACTTGTCAAGGGGGCACTTCCTTATATGGGAAGATTGTAGTTGTCAAGAGGATTGGTTAACATTTGTTGTAAACACAAATAAGTCTATCATGGCATTTGGTGGGAGGTAGAGGCGGCTGAACTTGACTGTAGAACAATAGGGAAGTGACTGGAGCGGTCAAGCGTTGAAGGTGATATGTATACAGCAGATTCTAAGGATAGTGTATGAAGTGGAAGAGGGAGGTTATAGAATAGGTAAATCGAATGAGAGTAGGAGACAATAAAAGATAATAGAAAGAAAGACAAATTTAATAAAATATATAAAATTAGATAGTGAGAAATGAATTAAAAAAATCACAATGCTATCTTACAATTACAAGTTAATAAGTTGAGAATAGAAAAAACATGTAGAATGAGTAATAACAAAACTGATACAAAATTAAAGGGGTTTTAAATCATCTGCTATAAGTAGTTAGTAAAACGTATCCGGCCAATTCTATCTTAAAATTACAGGGGTCGGGGAACTGATGCTACAGAGGCGCGATGGGCTGCATCGGAGTAGGCGAAATGGGAAAAGCAGACGAGGAAGAAAATAGGGCGTGGAAGGAAGTGATAGGATGAAACAGGGGGAAGAAGAAGACAAAGAGGGAAAGAAAAGTGATACATCTCCCTATTTAAGCTGGGGTTTTCCCTAACTTATTCGGCAAGTGGGGGACTATCAGCCCTTGTCTACCCACCCGGGTCGTTATGAGGTTTGAGGGCGAGGTAAGTCCTACGCAATCTGTGTTTGCATGCGGTTTCCAGTTCGTCTTTCTTGTTTAGGAGTTGATCCTTCGAAAACAACATTTGTAATGTTTCCTCCGAGCATAAGTTACACGGACGGCGTTCTCCCGTGTAAGAGTTAGCTTTGGACGGTAAGTTCCAAGTGAGATTGTAGGTTATATTATTATCTTTGAGGTCCCAGATGTGGCCCGAACGTGTAGTGGCATGTCGCCGGACCGGGTTTCGGAAAGTTTGTCGGTGTTGGTAGAGCCGGGTCTTGAAGTCACATGCGGTTAATCCTATATAAGCTTTGTTGGAGGTGTCCGTCCTCACGTTGCACTGGTAGATCACGTTACGTTCTCGGCATTTGTTGTTGAGGGGGCACGTAGATCTATCAGGGCAGTTACACCTCCTCGTCGGCTCTCCACTGATGTCTAGGTTATTTCTTCCATAGGGGTTGAGTTTTTTGTTGTTTGAGGAGACGATGTTTTGTGCGAAGTTAGGTGTGGTGCTGTAGGAGAGTTTTATGTTGTTTTTGTTGATTATGTTGTGGTAGCGGTGTTGTAGTGGGAAATGTTTTTCGAGGAGTCTAAAGAAGATTTTCCCGATAGGTGTTGCAACCTCGGCATTATGGGGAGGATTGAACCACATTACGTTGCGTGAGTGGCGGTGTCGCCTGCTGGATCCGCTAAGGGAAGCTGGATAAAAGGATATTTCCTCCCGTAAGCCACTCCGCTTGAGGGGCTGGTTGTAATGAGGCGCGTGTTCGTCGAATATCTGATCATTAGCGGAAAAACGAGATATGCGGAGGGAGATGTTTTTAACCAGGCTATTGGTGATGTTTCTATGATGGTTAGAGCGGCGGTGGTTGTAGTGCAGGTTGTCATTTGGTTTCCTGTATGGGTAGTACTGATCATTTTCGAGGTTAAGGGTAACGTCCAGGTAATTGGCTCGGGTTAGGGATGTTTGTAGGGTGATTTTAAATCCCCAGTCCTGGAAGAAGTTGATTAGTTGTTTACGGACCCGGTCTGTACTACTGGGGTTGTACCCTTTAAGGGTGAGGAGCCCATCATCCCGGTACAATCCACGCCGTCCGTGTAACTTATGCTCGGAGGAAATATTACAAATGCTGTTTTCGAAGGACCAACTCCTAAACAAGAAAGACGAACTGGTAACGGCATGCAAACACAGATTGCGTAGGACTTACCTCGCCCTCAAACCCCATAAGGACCAGGGTGGGTAGACAAGGGCTGATAACCGCCCACTTGCAGAATAAGTTAGGGAAAACCCCAGCTTACATAGGTAGATGTATCTCTTTTATTTTCCTCTTTGTCTTCTTCTTCCCCCTGTCTCATCCTATCACTTCCTTCCACGCCCTATTTTCTTCCTCGTCTGCTTTTCCCCTTTCCCCTACCCCGATGCAGCCTATCGGGCCTCTGTAACATTAGTTCACCCACCCCTGTAATTTTAAGATAGAATTGGCCGAATACGTTTTACTAACTACCTATAGAAGATGTGTTAAAACCCCTTTAATTTTGTATCAGTTTCTACAAGTTTTTGTCTATACTCAACTTCTTAACCTGTAATTGTAAGATAGCATTGTGAGTTTTTTATTCATTTCTCACTATCTAATTTTATATATATATATATATATATATATATATATATATATATATATATATATATATTTAATTTCTTTCTATTATCTTTTATTGTCTCCTACTCTCATGCGATTTACCAATTTTATAACCTCCCTCCTCCACTTCATACACTATCATTAGAATCTGCTGTATTGTTCTACAGGTAAGGTCAGCCACCCCTACCTCCCACCAAATACCATGATAGACTTATTTGTGTTTGCAACAAATTTTAACCAATCCTCTTGACAACTACAATCTTCCCATGTAAGGAGTTCGGCTATTTATTCACCAGGCTAAAAATGTTAATTTATTCCAGAAATAGCCGTCGAAACGGCTTGAGCTCTGCCGTCGGGGGTCATACTTTTTCCTATTTCCCACTCTACTACCCTAAGTATTGAGTACTCTGGTGCGTTATGGTCCATCTGGTTCCTTACCACAATTCCTTTGTTATATATATATATATATATATATATATATATATATATATATTTAATATAGAAATGGCTTCTACAGGACTAGAACTGTTTCATTCGGGAGAAATCATCAGGGCTTCCTGGTGATTTCTCCCGAATGAAACAGTTCTAGTCCTGTAGAAGCCATTTTTATATTAAATATTTATACACTGCTATGTATTGAGTACCTTACTTACTGTGGTTATCCCCGAGTGAACCCAGGATAAACTTATATATATATGTACTAGCTGAGCTACGCGGTAATTCCCGATTATTTTATTAAATTTTAAATATTTGACCATTTAAATATGATTGCCGAATTTTAACTAAAGTAGGAATTATAGCAGAATATTTATTGTCGTTAGTTGAAAGCAAATCATGTAGATAAAAATATTATTAGTTTTGTCTAGTGGTGATTTTTTTAATACTGCTCCCTATTACAGTTAGCATATATAATGCTTTTCACTTGGAAGAATCATTAGGTATGTTGTCATTGAAAAGGGCATGATAAAAAAAAAAAAATTTAGATTTTATTTATCCGTTTTTTTTGTTTTTTTTTGCACAATCAGAACCTCTGAAAATCAAACAAAATGTGAAGGCTATTTTAAATAATAAATTTACAATTGGTTTATGAATGAATGAATAATTTACTTACTTACATCTGTAATTTAGGAAAGTTTATTTAAATGTGTATAAGTGTGGTAAATATATACATACCAGCCGGATAGCGCCTGGCGGTAGGCCTGCATCAGATCTTTTAGAAAGCCCTCACAACCAGTGTGACAATAGCAGGATTGTGGCAAAACTAATGGTACAACACAGTTGTAACTTTTACCACGGAATCTAGTGATTATGGTCATTGAGCATTCCAATGGTGGTGGTGGTATTTTTCACGCGTCAGAAACGAGTCACCACAATAGCTCCCCCTAATACGTGCTCGGAACGACAATGTGACTTGAGAGAGCGTGCGGTATCTTTGCACTGCAGTGGAGGGGGGCTTCCTGAAAAGATAAAATGCCGGTATACCTAGCCGGACGCCAGTCGGACGGGCCAGCTCGTATATATATATATCTAGCCGACGTACCTAGCTTCGCTTAGATAAACAGACGATAAGAGAAGACAGGTAAAAAATATATATATATATATGTACTTGGAAGTGTAAGTATTACAAACCTGTTTCGATTCTGCTGTGCGAGTATGTCTGTATGGCAGCTCCGCTATTCTAATTGCTTACCCTTTTCGAATATACTTTATTGCCGTGGTCTTTTCATAAATCGAGTCGTTGCTCGTCTCTCGGACGTCAGAGCTCGACAAAAATAGCCTCACTATGGTGCAAATTTGATGCCGTTTGGTGCACCTGTTTGGCCCAAAGTTTGTTACATACATAGATACATACATACGACCGTCAGCTTAAAAGTATATATATATATATATATATATATATATATATATATATATATATATATATATATATATACATATACATATGTGTGTATGTGTGTATGTATATAAGTGTGTGTGTGTGTGCATGGATATGTTTGTCTCTGTATGTCAGTGTGTTTGTATGTGTGCGTAAATCGTATTTTAAGGAACGTTGAGTGAATCACAAATTTCGAATGTATATTAACTTAAAGTTAACTGTTTTAACAAAGATTTGTACATTGCCTCTAGGAAAGGAAATAAATTGAACAGCATTGCCTGTATGATTATAACTCACATCTGCCTAATGCTGCACGGCTACGCATCCGAATACACCTAAGCGGGCTGATAAGTTTTCCCGTCATTCTAAGCGTTATCTGTTGGCCAGTAGATGTAAATT
>OZ024742.1:249099668-249114668 GCA_964016885.1 Eledone cirrhosa
CAACAGAGTGCGAGCCGTTTTCTGACATAGAAAGCAGCCTCTATCATTGAAATTTAGAAAAAACATCAACAAACTAAATACGTGTTCTTTTGGGTTTTGTGAATCCCAGCTTCTCAGGAACTGTACTGATGCAGTGATTAACATATCCACGATCATAAATGATCACAAGTACAATTCTGAAGATATAGTCAGGTGTAAGTAACTGCAGATCCCTCATTAGTTCAGCATATATGTTTTCTTTTCTGCATTACACTGATGTCTACATGGCAGCTGATTTCCACTGTCGTGCATGCCTTCTTTTTTTCTGTCTCATATCAATGTCTGGTCTGTTATGTTAACATTATATATTGGCAGTGGATTGTCAGTATCGGTAGAGGGTCGGACGCCATGCTTTCTAGCATAGTTACGTCCCTTTACAGTCTGAGTTCAAATCCCGCCGAGGTTAACTTTGCCTTTCATCCTTACGGGGTCGATAAAATAAAGTACCAGTAATGTACTGGTTATTGCTGGCCTTGTGCCTAAAGTAGAAACAATTATATATTGGCAGTATCGGAAGAGGGTCGGACGCCATGCTTTGACGCATAGAGTTACGGCCCTTGCCATTCTGAGTTCAAATCCCGCCGAAGTTAACTTTGCCTTTCATCCTTACGGGGTCGATAAAATAAGATACCAGTAATGCACTGGGTAATTGCTGGCCTTGTGCCAAAAGTAGAAACAATTATATTTGTGGTTTACCACACTTTCATATTATGTATGCATATGTTCTCCTCACTACTGCAACTTTTTCTGTTTATTTTCAGGACTATCCTTACTATGGATTGTCTTGTATAGTGTTTTCTCCACTACATCATGCTACACAGGTGGATTATATCGTGATGACACATTTGGACAGTTTCTTAAGATGCGGTTGACATCCTCGAAGTTTATTCCGCAGAGTGTGAATCTGTTTCACATCTAGTATTCCCATCTCTTTTGTGCTTCATGTATTTCGTTATTTCCTGCATATCCTTCAAAGTATTTGCCAATATACCGGTTGTTGGTCCAAGATAGACTACCTTGCCCACTTTTCTACCAACATACCCATGCAGAATTTTTTGCTGATGAGCATGTAGGTTTTCATTCATGGATTCGCTGCAATATTGCTGTGCAATATTGGTAGGGGTGAGTTTTGGTTATCTTGCAATGAGTATTGCTCAAGCAACTTCTTTCCAACTCCTATGATGATGTCTGCCTCACATAGACAGACTTGTTCTATAAATGGGTTTCTACGCTAGGTAGTTCGTAGATGTCATGTACCCTTTTTGTTAATAGTTCACACACACACACACTCACACACACACTCACACACTCACAAACACACACACACACACACACACACACACACACACACACACACACACACACACACACACACACATATATATATATATATACATACACACACACAGACTTACACACACCCACATATAGATATTCATATATACATATTACATATACATGTGTGTGTGTATGTGTGTGTATATATATATATATATACATATATATATATATATATAAAACTGAGGTAGTTCGTAGATGTTGTCTGAGGGGTTTGATGTAACACACACATGCTGTTTGGCTTGATGTTTAGCATCAATCTCCCTGTTTACGTTTCAACTAGAGGCGGTCTATGTCACTGTGTATGTGGATATTTCCGGTGCTGGTGCGAACATTTCGGGTTTTAACATCAATGGCTCGGATCTCACTTAGTGTCCAGTCAAGTAGTCCAAATGTTAGTGTCAACAGCCACAACACACTCATTATAGGTCATTAATTTATTGTACGCAGGTGGATTGGCAGTATCGGTAGAGGCTCGGACGCCATGCTTTCAAGCATAGTTACGTCCCTTCACGATCTGAGTTCAAATCCTGCCGAGGTTGACTTTGCCTTTCATCCTTACGGGGTCGATAAAATAAAGTACCAGTAATGCACTGGGTGATTGCTGGCCTTGTGCCTAAAGTAGAAACAATTAATTTATTGTACGCAGAGAGTTCGAAAACCATATTTAAATTATTCGGGTTTTTCTTGTTACATGTTCCATTTTAAGATATATTTTAATCTGTCCCTAAGTATCTGTAGCACATCTCGTCAGATACCGTTAAAACAGTCAGGTCATTGATAGAAATAATCCTAGATTAGCTTGTAGTTTTCCATCGCTTTACAAGCATATAAAGATTCTTTCTGGTCAAACTGCATTGCTATATCATTCGAGAACGGCATAAACAAATCAATTGGCATAAAGTTTCAGGTCAGCCACGAAGAAGCTATATATTACGTTTGTGTTCCTAGCCTTGTGTGAACCAATTACTTATATTTCATATTTCCTCACCATTAAAACAGGGGGTTTACTGACAGTATAAATTGCATCAAAGTGTGACTGAATTTTAAAAATATATCCCTGTGATCCTCTACTCTAAATTATCAGTGATAATATAGATCGATTTCTCAGTATTTAACTTCAAGATAGTGGCCCAGAAAATGATTGTTTCTCCATGGCTTCGATTATGGTATCTGTAATTTTAGCGAGTCTAGCGGCCACTAACATTCAAAAATGAGGAATAGAATCGAATGCTTCCCTGTAAACCAGTTCCTCCTGTTCGATGGATCTCTGACATCGTGGTTTTGTTATTTGGGAGTTGCTCAACACTCACACACGTACTAAGGTTTTTTTTTTAAATTGGGAGTTGCTCAACACATGCTAAGCTTCTTTTTTCTTCCCAGCTGCTTGATCATCTTTGAAGATATTATTGTCACTGTGATCCTGGGAAATAGGTTCAGACAAGATGTATACATTTTATACATTAAGTTCTAGCATACGATAGATCGGTGTATTTTTGCGAAGTGGGTCATTTTGTTTCGAAAGATCAATCTTTCTTCTGTTAATGTCAACTAGATTCGTATATGAGAGCTTATTAGTAGAATTTGATTTGATAAATCCGATAGAAAGTCAATTTTGATTTTTACAAGTAGCCGAATATCATGTCTCTTACTGGTGCTTTGTCATCTTGAAGATTTCCTTTTACAGTCTCAAGTATATTATCATTAATTGTTTCTACTTTTGGCACAAGGCCAGCAATTATCCAGTACGTTACTGGTACTTTAATGCTGTATGTTTTTGGTGTAATGCAGAGGCAATTGTTCGTTCGTATCTCTTTCAACCACACTGCGTTTTGGTTGAACTTCTTTTCCTCATCTCAAATTTTTCTCCCGATTGCATCTTTCTTTCTGAGCCGGAATCTAAGTGATATTTAATGAGATGCCTCTCATATCTCTATAGACTGATGTTTGCTTTAGACTGAAACTTTTCTTAATCATTTTTGTTTCAGCCATTCTCTTTTGATATCGGAGTGTCTCACAGACAGCACTTAATTCTTGTTTGAGTGTGGATCAACTTGTATTGAAGAGTTCGGCTTGTACTTTATTCAACTACATTTCTATTTTATTTTCCAATCTGAGTTGGTAAGGCGTGTAGTTCTTTTGTTTATATTTACATGTGATAAGCATTGTCTAATGCCCGATAGATTTTGATAGGTTAGCGATCGATTTACCTATTTTTGACATATACGGTGATACGTTTTGTATTGTTTTGTTTCTATTAAATTCTTTATTATGACTAAGCTAAAGCTGTCGTTGCTAGTTCATATAGGCAGACATAAATTTGCCAAATTTTAAGGGCATTAATTTGTCGTAAATATACTCCGTCGATTTCGTTGATTGCACACAGAATTTCTTTATTGGGGTTCTTATTTAATATTATCGTTTTATGCATTTTTCGAGAGAAAGTTTTATACATAAATTAATCTCATTTTGGAAACTTTCTCTAAATAAACATTTTAATTGTTTGCACTCTTCACATTCCCATCTAGTAGAAGACCTATTATCATTGACGGTATTTGGATGTTGATGGTCAACGTGACTGCGAGATATAGCAGGCGAGGTAGTCTTTTGTGGCACTTGGTGTCAATTTTGTTGTCGGTTTGGCTGTTTCAAGAGACTGTTTGTTTAATGCTGTTGTTTGTTGATGATGATCGGGCTGGCTTCGAGAAAACCTTATAGCATGGTAGCCTGTTGTGACACTTGTTGATTGCATGTCTGTGCTAGGAGAATGCTCACTAAATGCTGTCATTTGTTAACATTTCACAATTTCATTGTTTTGAATAAGTCCCATGTTATTTTTACGCTCAACAAGCGTTGCTTGATGGCATGCCTGGGTGAAACCGTCACAGTGTAGCTTCTTTCTGCTAACAGAAAGATCTTTTTCGGCTATCGTTTGAATAGGTTGTTATTAATTTCATAACTCCAAGAAAAATGCGATTTATAGATTCAGTTCTTTTTGTAACTCCAACTCAAATGTTTCTGTTTAACTTTCTCGTTAGTGTTTTTCTTCGATTCTTCACTAGTGTTGTTGATGTTAATGTTCATGTTGACGTGTCTAGCCATGGTGTTTGTAGCAAATCCTTGTAAAAAGTGAATTCAACGTTTAGATGGATATCTCTACGATTTCGGATAAAAGGTGTCTTTAATGAATATTATGAGAACAATATCCAGTTATTTAACAATGCTGGTTATTGTGACATTACTGTTGGAGATAGTATTCATATTAAATTGAATGAATACTCCCACTGTACACCATATGTTAGACTTCTCAGGTCAAGTATGTATGTATGTATGTAAGTAAGTATGTATGACTCATAAGAGTCAAGAGCCATCCAAAAGTGTGTAAATATGTATATATACATGTACATGGGTGCATGTGTCTGTATATGCGCGAGGACATAGAAAGGGTCGGGCTGGACACCCGATCGGGCGGTTAAACCACTGAGAGTAAAGGACCCCTAGCCTTTGTCAGGGCATTCTTCTAGGAGAAGGCATCTCAGGAAACTGGTATAACTCCGATATAAAACCTGCGGCTCAGTGGTTAGCGATGTTATTGATCTTTTCTTCTTTTCGGGTTATAGCTATTGTCGCTGAGAGAGTGGGATTGGCTAAGTGCACAGTCTTTCCTCATTTAAAAAAATATCTTCACGCACAGGTTTTGCACGATAGAATTAATTATTAATTATTAATAATGGTATATCGTTGAATGGCCATACTCGATAACGAAGGAGCAGCCATCATGTTTGTCTGTATGTATGTATGTATGTCATCTCTCCCGATGACTTTGGATGGCCATTGACTCTTAAGAGTTCCTTTGCCCTTTGACAGGTTTTGCTTTTATTCCTGCAGGATGTCCAAAGTCACCCTCCTCACCAAGAGAGTGGGACTGGCTTTGTGCAGTGCCTTTGCTCACTATAAAAGCTTCACGGCACAGGCATTGCTTTATATCTGGAGATCTCTCTGCACTTGTCATCACATGGTACCATGGGCCCAGCACTATGTGTCAATAATTGTCACAAGTGTAGTGTTTGTACCAGAGTTTTCAAGTTGCTGGCTGGACTAAAAAGTCACACTTGTTCAGCGCATCGGTAGGGTTTCTCCTACATGGATATAAAGTAGTGACCGTACTCGAAAACAAGTTGGCAGCCACAATGTATGTACGTATGTACGTGTTTGTGTACGTATGTATGTACATGTGTGTATTCGTATATATATATATATATATATATATATATATATATATATTTTTGATTTTCGTCTTTTCGAGGTCGATAAAAAATATCAAACCAGTACTGGGATCGGATGTTACTCCTGATCACTTTCTCGCTCTCTCTTTCTTTCTCAGGAAGAAATCGGCTCTTCTGACATGGAGATGAATGGATATATGTCTTTCTCACTTCTTCAGTATCAATCTTTCTCTCACACCGCTGAAGAATTGGATGGTGTTCACACCTGGAGAGGTTATAGGCCTGCCAGGTTTCAGAAAAGGATGCAAAAAAAAAACGTCGTATGTCACTAAGTAGCGCTTTAGCCCCTACGATCCCAGGAGGAGTTACTCATACATACACACACACACACACACAGAGACACACACACACACACACATAGACACACACACACACACACGCACACACAAATATATATATATATATATATGTGTGTGCGTGTGTATGTGTGTGTGTGTGTGTGTGTGTGTCTATGTGAGTGTCTGTGTATATATGTGTGTGTGTATGTGTGTGTCTGTGCCTGTGTGTTTGTGTTTGTGTATGTGTGTATATGTATGCGTGTGTGTGTCTGTGTGTTGAGGATCCTTGTATATTTTTGGTATATATACACAGCATGGCCTCAGCCTGTCGACAAGAATACGTAATTGTGTAATAGAATAATAGAGTAGGCTCATGTATGTATGTATATATATTTATATATAGGCTCTGCTAAGGGTCCCGAATCTTTTCCTATATATATATATATATATATATATATATATATATATATATATATATATGTTAGTTTC
The DNA here is from genome assembly GCA_964016885.1 of Eledone cirrhosa. NCBI lineage: Eukaryota > Metazoa > Mollusca > Cephalopoda > Octopoda > Eledonidae > Eledone > Eledone cirrhosa. The sequence continues at coordinate 249,106,099 of OZ024742.1, forward strand.
AGAAGATCCCGTTAAGTGTGAAAGCAGCGATTCTTTACTTAAACTTTAATCTGTTATTTTAATAAATATATATATATATATATATATATATATATATATATATATATATATATAGAGAGAGAGAGAGAGATAGAGAGAGAGAGAGAGAGAGAGAGAGAGAGAGAGAGAGAGAGAGAGAGAGAGAGAGAGAGAGAATGAGAGACGGAGAGATAGAAAGAGCGAGAGAGTGAGAGAGAGAGAGAGAGAGAGAGAGAGAGAGAGAGAGAGAGAGAGAGAGAGAGATTGACAAAGAGGGCGAGCTGTTCTGCTAGTGAACGCGTCGCAGCATGCGAATACAGATACGGCCACCAGATATGATGGTTTTGATGTAAGCGGGTCACTGCCGGACTAATAATCAGCCTCGGACCAAAAGCAGTAAGCCACCAGTGGAAATGGAGCAATGGATGACACCTGTAGCTGCCAAGAAAGCTCTCACAACCCAGTGGTGTAGCTAAGACGAGGCGAGTAATGGTGGCCTCTAAAAGCATAGTCTTCGCAGGTTTGAGAATGTACCGAATTGGTGATTGGTGCGAATAAAGTCACCAAAACTGCAATATGGGGAAAGGTAAGAAAAAGAATCATACCGCATCCTCTTTCACGTGGGTTAGCAAGGAACACTTTTAGGCCTTAGATAGAGGGCCTGTTTGAAAGATATTGCAATCTAAATTTCATGTCGTAAAAACTGGTGAGGGGGCTGCAAACTTCCTTGGAGACAAAGATTGCGTATCCCGAGAATTCAAAGAGAGTTCGGAAGGCAGCTAACCTTGACAATTGGAACCTGGAACATCACAACCCTTTCAGGTAAGTAGCAGGAAGTAGTTGAAAAGCCTCGATGCTACCGGATAGATAAAGTCAGCGTTGCCCCAACAAAGATCTGTGGTTCTGGTACTGTAGATTTGGATGGGGAATGGAAACTCTACTATTTGGGTGTGGCCCCAGAAATGACTCCACAGGTTGGAGTGTGAATACTCACAAGCCCCCGACTGTCAGAATGTGTTATGGACTGGATACGATTTGGAGGGAGCATTTGGCTCTTGATGCTTAGGTTGAAAGATAAGTCTCTCTGAGAGCAGCACGTTTATATACCAAACAAAGCGTCCGAATACAGATCGTTCTTTGATGGAGTCACTGAAGCGTTAGATGTAGATATGACTGAGTCATATATCCTAAAGGGAGACTTCAATGAATATGATGGCACTGAACACCTGATATGGAAGGGAGTGATTGCAAGGAAAGGCGGTCGATCCGATCTAAAAATAAATGGAGACACCTTATTAGACTTCTGTTCTAGCAATGGACTCTTATTATGAACAACTTCTTCCAGCACAAAGACATTCATAAATATACATGGTATAAGAGGAATCAGGGACAGAGATCAATAATTGATTTTGTTATAGTCTCTGATCTCTTCGATTCTGTGCAGAATGTTCGTGTTAAGAAGGGGGATGAGCTGTCAACTGATCACAAGGCTTTTGTTGCTCTGCTGTCGCTATAGAATACCCGGGTATTTGTGTTCGGATAAATGGTGCTAAATCGAAACCCTTCAATATGGGAGTCGGACGCCAAGGAAGCGTACTGTCACCTTTCCTGTTCATTATTGTCTGGAACATGATTGACATGGGCAGCCGGGTACGAAGTAGTATCACGACCAGTCCGCTGGGATTTGCAGTCGACATGATATTACTTAACTCGACAGAAAGTGATCTGCGACTTGTATTTGATAGGTTTGATGCCGTATGTTGCATGGCTGGAATGAGAATTATTGCTGTGAAAACGGAATATAGTTCAAGGACTCTGCCGCAAGAATAATTTGGCGGAGAAGAAAAGAGGAGGTAGAGGGAGAGGGACAAATATAAAATGAATTAGATAGTGAGAAAGAAATACTGAGAGAGACACTGAGATACTGCCTAAAAGAGTGATAGTGATATATGGGACATAGATAAATAGTTATATATATGTGTGTGTGTGTGTGTGTGTGTGAGTGTGTGCATACACATATATATATATATATATATGTGTGTGTGTATATATATATAGATAAAGAGAGAGAAAGAAAGAGAAAGGCAGAGAGAGAGAGATAGGTAGATAGATAGATAGATAGATAGATAGATAGATAGATAGATAGATAGATAGAGAGATAGAGAGATAGATGCAAAGAGCAGCAGAGACGAAAATGAGACCAGAGAGAGACGCCAATTAGGAGAATGAGTGGGAGAGCAAGAGTGAGAGGGAGATATGTTTCTTTATTTGCGACAAGGGGAGATAATGAGAATGAGTGATTAGTAGATAGTCTGAAAGATATAGAGAATATGAAGGAGGGTGGGCAGTAGATGTGGATATGATTTATTTCTATTGAGACAGTAGGAGTAGTGTGGTTGTAATGAGAGTAGGAATGGGAGAGAGGAAGTTTGAGTAGGAGAGTGAATGTCAAAGTGGGACGGTAAAAATCAATGAGTGTCATGAGAGTGACACAAGATAGAGAGGGGGAGAGAGAAAGTGAGGGGGAGAACGAGACAGAAAGAAAGAGAGGGGAAAAAAAGAGAGATGAGGGAGAGAGAGAGACGGAGTGAAAGAGAGAAATAGAGAGAGAGGGGGTGAGAGAAATGGGGAGAAAGAGAAAGAGAGAAAGTGGGGGAGAAAGAGAGAGAGAAAGAGAGTGGAGGGTGCGGGAGTAGAAAGAGAGAGAGAAAGAGAGGGGGAGAAAGAGAGAGAAAGAGGGGAGAGAGAAAGAGAGGGGGAGAAAGAGAGAGAGAAAGAGAGGGGGGAGAAAGCGAGAGAGAAAGAGAGGGGGGAGAAAGAGAGAGAAAAAGAGAGGGGGGAGAAAGAGAGAGACGAGGGAGACTGTCATGGAGTGAGAAAGAGAGGGGGAGAAAAAGAGAGATGAGGGAGAGTGTCATGGACTAAGATAGAGAGGGAGACTGAGAAAGACAGATAGAGAGAGAGAGATGGAGAGAGAGCACGAAAAACGACTTACAAGGAAGGCAAACGCAAACACGAAATATATAAAGATATAAAGAGGTAACCAAGACAGAGAGAATGGAAGAGGGTAGTTTATATATATTATTGCCACAGGGGGAGGGTGGTTAGTTGATATAAATATGGCTATTACAGCGTGAGGGGTGTGGTGGGGGGTCTTTTATATAAGTGTTGCTCTTCCAGCGACACCAGTTACAGAATTGCCAAGCAAAGTAGTCAGTTAATGTGGACAGCAAGCAGCAGCTTGATAGCCTGTTGAAGTGGTGTTTGTTGTTGTTGGTGGTGTTGGTGGTAGTAGTGGTGGGAGTGGTGCTGTGAGTGGTGGTGGTGGTTGTAATGGTGTAAGGGGGGGGGGCGTGGTCGTGGATGGTATCGTAGTGGCAGTGGGTGGTTGTTGTTGGTGTTGGTGGTAGGTAGTAGGTGTGACGGTGGTGGTAGTAGTGGTATGAGTGGCGGTGGTGGTGTTAGTGGTGTGAGTGGTGAGTGGTGGTAGTGTGAGTGGTGGTGTGAGTGGTGGTGGTGGTGGTGGTGGTAGTTATTGGTGTTGGTGATAGGTGTGATGGTGATGGTAGTAGTGTTGGTGTGAGTGTTGGTGTGAGTGTTGGTGTGAGTGGTGGTGTGAGGAGTGGTGGTGGTGGTGTTGTGAGTGTTGTTGGTGTTGGTGGTAGGTGTGATGGTGGTGGTGGTGTGAGTGGTGATAGTGGTGGTGGTTGGTGTTGGTGGTAGGTGGTAGTAGGTGTGATGGTGGTGGTAGTGGTGGTGTTGTGAGAGTTGGTGTAGTGGTGGTGTGAGTGGTGGTGGTAGTGGTGGTGGTAATGGTGGTGGTTGCTGGTTTGGGGAGTAGGTCGTGATGGTAGTGGTGGTGCTGTGAGTGTTGGTGGAGTGGTGGTGTGAGTGGTGGAGGTAGTGGTGGTGGTTGTTGGTGTTGGTGGTAGTAGGTGTGATGGTGGAGGTAGTGGTGGTGCTGTGAGTGTTGGTGGAGTGGTGGTGTGGGTGGTGGTGGCAGTGGTGATGGTTGTGGTATTGGAGTTGGTGTGACGGTAGTTCTGGTGGTGGCGGTGAGGTGAGTGGTGGTAGTGGTCGTCGTGGTCTTGGTATGGTAGTAGCGGTGGGTGGTAAATGTGATGGTGGGGGTGATGGTGGTGGTGGTCGTCGTGGTCATGGTATGGTAGTGGCAGTCGGTGGTTGTATGGGTGTTGTATGGGTGGTAGTAGTGGTGTGAGGTGTGGTGGTGGTCGTCGTGGTCATGGTATGGTAGTGGCAGTCGGTGGTTGTAAGGGTGTTGTATGGGTGGTAGTAGTGGTGTGAGGTGTGGTGGTGGTCGTCGTGGTCATGGTATGGTAGTGGCAGTCGGTGGTTGTATGGGTGTTGTATGGGTGGTAGTAGTGGTATGACTGGTGGTGGTGGTCGTCGTGGTCATGGTATGGTAGTGGCAGTCGGTGGTTGTATGGGTGTTGTATGGGTGGTAGTAGTGGTGTGACTGGTGGTGGTGGTCGTCGTGGTCATGGTATGGTAGTGGCAGTCGGTGGTTGTATGGGTGTTGTATGGGTGGTAGTAGTGGTGTGACTGGTGGTGGTGGTCGTCGTGGTCATGGTATGGTAGTGGCAGTCGGTGGTTGTATGGGTGTTGTATGGGTGGTAGTAGTGGTGTGACTGGTGGTGGTGGTCGTCGTGGTCATGGTATGGTAGTGGCAGTCGGTGGTTGTATGGGTGTTGTGTGGGTGGTAGTAGTGGTATGACTAGTGGTGATGGTCGTCGTAGTCATGGTATGGTAGTGGCAGTCGGTGGTTGTAGGGGTGTTGTATGGGTGGTAGTAGTGGTGTGAGGTGTGGTGGTGGTCGTCGTGGTCATGGTATGGTAGTGGCAGTCGGTGGTTGTAGGGGTGTTGTATGGGTGGTAGTAGTGGTGTGACTGGTGGTGGTGGTCGTCGTAGTCATGGTATGGTAGTGGCAGTCGGTGGTTGTAGGGGTGTTGTATGGGTGGTAGTAGTGGTGTGAGGTGTGGTGGTGGTCGTCGTGGTCATGGTATGGTAGTGGCAGTCGGTGGTAGTATGGGTGTTGTGTGGGTGGTAGTAGTGGTATGACTGGTGGTGGTGGTCGTCGTGGTCATGGTATGGTAGTGGCAGTCGGTGGTTGTATGGGTGTTGTATGGGTGGTAGTAGTGGTGTGAGGTGTGGTGGTGGTCATCGTGGTCATGGTATGGTAGTGGCAGTCGGTGGTTGTATGGGTGTTGTGTGGGTGGTAGTAGTGGTGTGAGTGGTGGTGGTGGTCGTCGTGGTCATGGTATGGTAGTGGCAGTCGGTGGTTGTAGGGGTGTTGTATGGGTGGTAGTAGTGGTGTGACTGGTGGTGGTGGTCGTCGTGGTCATGGTATGGTAGTGGCAGTCGGTGGTTGTATGGGTGTTGTATGGGTGGTAGTAGTGGTGTGACTGGTGGTGGTGGTCGTGGTGGTCATGGTATGGTAGTGGCAGTCGGTGGTTGTATGGGTGTTGTATGGGTGGTAGTAGTGGTGTGACTGGTGGTGGTGGTCGTGGTGGTCATGGTATGGTAGTGGCAGTCGGTGGATGTAGGGGTGTTGTATGGGTGGTAGTAGTGGTGTGAGGTGTGGTGGTGGTCGTCGTGGTCATGGTATGGTAGTGGCAGTCGGTGGTTGTATGGGTGTTGTATGGGTGGTAGTAGTGGTGTGTGGTGTGGTGGTGGTCGTCGTGGTCATGGTATGGTAGTGGCAGTCGGTGGTTGTATGGGTGTTGTATGGGTGGTAGTAGTGGTGTGACTGGTGGTGGTGGTGGTGGTGTCGCCTGGTCAAGGTATGGTAGTGGCAGTCGGTGGTTGTATGGGTGTTGTATGGGTGGTAGTAGTGGTGTGAGGTGTGGTGGTGGTCGTCGTGGTCATGGTATGGTAGTGGCAGTCGGTGGTTGTATGGGTGTTGTATGGGTGGTAGTAGTGGTGTGAGTGGTGGTGGTGGTCGTCGTGGTCATGGTATGGTAGTGGCAGTCGGTGGTTGTAGGGGTGTTGTATGGGTGGTAGTAGTGGTGTGAGGTGTGGTGGTGGTCGTCGTGGTCATGGTATGGTAGTGGCAGTCGGTGGTTGTATGGGTGTTGTATGGGTGGTAGTAGTGGTGTGAGGTGTGGTGGTGGTTGTCGTGGTCATGGTATGGTAGTGGCAGTCGGTGGTTGTATGGGTGTTGTATGGGTGGTAGTAGTGGTGTGAGGTGTGGTGGTGGTCGTCGTGGTCATGGTATGGTAGTGGCAGTCGGTGGTTGTATGGGTGTTGTATGGGTGGTAGTAGTGGTGTGAGGTGTGGTGGTGGTCGTCGTGGTCATGGTATGGTAGTGGCAGTCGGTGGTTGTATGGGTGTTGTATGGGTGGTAGTAGTGGTGTGAGGTGTGGTGGTGGTTGTCGTGGTCATGGTATGGTAGTGGCAGTCGGTGGTTGTATGGGTGTTGTATGGGTGGTAGTAGTGGTGTGAGGTGTGGTGGTGGTCGTCGTGGTCATGGTATGGTAGTGGCAGTCGGTGGTTGTATGGGTGTTGTATGGGTGGTAGTAGTGGTGTGAGGTGTGGTGGTGGTCGTCGTGGTCATGGTATGGTAGTGGCAGTCGGTGGTTGTAGGGGTGTTGTATGGGTGGTAGTAGTGGTGTGAGGTGTGGTGGTGGTCGTCGTGGTCATGGTATGGTAGTGGCAGTCGGTGGTTGTATGGGTGTTGTATGGGTGGTAGTAGTGGTGTGACTGGTGGTGGTGGTCGTCGTGGTCATGGTATGGTAGTGGCAGTCGGTGGTTGTATGGGTGTTGTATGGGTGGTAGTAGTGGTGTGAGGTGTGGTGGTGGTTGTCGTGGTCATGGTATGGTAGTGGCAGTCGGTGGTTGTATGGGTGTTGTATGGGTGGTAGTAGTGGTTCGAGGTGTGGTGGTGGTCGTCGTGGTCATGGTATGGTAGTGGCAGTCGGTGGTTGTATGGGTTTTGTATGGGTGGTAGTAGTGGTGTGAGGTGTGGTGGTGGTCGTCGTGGTCATGGTATGGTAGTGGCAGTCGGTGGTTGTAGGGGTGTTGTATGGGTGGTAGTAGTGGTGTGAGGTGTGGTGGTGGTCGTCGTGGTCATGGTATGGTAGTGGCAGTCGGTGGTTGTATGGGTGTTGTATGGGTGGTAGTAGTGGTGTGACTGGTGGTGGTGGTCGTCGTGGTCATGGTATGGTAGTGGCAGTCGGTGGTTGTATGGGTGTTGTATGGGTGGTAGTAGTGGTGTGAGGTGTGGTGGTGGTCGTCGTGGTCATGGTATGGTAGTGGCAGTCGGTGGTTGTAGGGGTGTTGTATGGGTGGTAGTAGTGGTGTGAGGTGTGGTGGTGGTCGTCGTGGTCATGGTATGGTAGTGGCAGTCGGTGGTTGTAGGGGTGTTGTATGGGTGGTAGTAGTGGTGTGAGGTGTGGTGGTGGTCGTCGTGGTCATGGTATGGTAGTGGCAGTCGGTGGTTGTAGGGGTGTTGTATGGGTGGTAGTAGTGGTGTGAGTGGTGGTGGTGGTCGTCGTGGTCATGGTATGGTAGTGGCAGTCGGTTGTTGTACTCAACCATAATTACAGAAAAATCTTCAATAAGAACAATGTTAAAATATCCTTCTCCACTACACCTAATCTAGCAGACATCATAGGGATAACTAATTACAGTAAACTCACCAAAACACGGCACCATAACAGCGATAGGTCTAGACATGACAGCAACTCTAATAACCTTTACGTTTCCCTAGCAGCACCCGATAATAGTGGTGAGACTGGGGAGCATACTGGCGACCAGTACGGGTCGCAAGGCGGCAACAGAAGGCGCTGTGGCGCGCGGAGTGATAATTGTACTACCCCGCGCGCCATTGGATATAATAGTACTAACTACGGAGATGGCGGCGATGGTGTGGATAATAACGTAGGTAGTGATAGTAATTTTCTTTCTTCGGGCACTAGGAGCCACTGCAGCGGCAACGACCGTGGCCGATACAGCAACTGTCGTGACCCGAGAAGCTGTCCGCTCAGGGGAAGTTGTCTGACAGACAATGTTATTTATAGGTGCACTGTAACTAGCCATAATAGAGTCAAACATTATATAGGGGCCACCTCTGGCTCGTTCAAAACTAGATTTCGAACACATCTTCACTCTTTTAGAAACAGGAAGCTAAGGTACTCCACATCACTCGCCAACTACATCACAAAATTGAACGACTCCAACTCAGCGTCTCCACATACTGGGAAATTGTCAGCAGGGCAACACCTTACAACTTCAAGAGGAAGTGCCAACTCTGTCTTATGGAGCTTTACCATATCGTAAGAGCACCCCTACATCTCATCAATAGCAGAGCAGAATCTGTGATAAACTGCGGACACAGAATACAACAGTCACTCTATGGTTGGACCCCGGTTGATATCTGAACACCATAAACCGGGTCATCCTGTAAAAAACCATAACACGCCGGAGGGCGGTGTGCATAACTAAACATCTGTACACCAACTATGCCTATAATAAACACAGTAAATTCTGCGTCTCCCTATCTAGGTGAGCTTATAAGATGAGTGTAATAAGGC
>OZ024742.1:249119668-249127168 GCA_964016885.1 Eledone cirrhosa
ATATATATATATATATATATATATATATATATATATATATATATATATTCTTTGAAAGCCTATCCTTTTTATGAATGTATACATATACACACACGTATATATATATGCGTGTTCGTGTTAGTGAGTTTGTGTGTGTCTGCGTGTTTGTTTATATATATATATATATATATATATATATATATATATATATATATATATATATATATATATATATATATATATATATGTATATACATATATATATACATATATATATATATATATATATATATATATATATATATATATATATATATATATATATATATATATATATATATATATATATATATAAACAAACACGCAAACACACAAACTCACAAATACGAACACGCATATATATATATAAAAGTGATAGGCTTTCAAAGAAGTCGTAGAGGCAGATTTGTTATGACTGACTTTTCTAGAAGATAGTGGAGCATTTATATATACCCACACACAGTATGTATGTATGTTTGTCTGTTTGTTTATATTTACTTTTGAAAAGTAAATTCTGTTCCGTGCCGTAACTATTTTCACCTTATTTTTTCCTTGCTTTTAAAAAAACGTAATCCCAGTTTTTAACGAAGTTTCAACTAAACAAACAGAACATCAGCTCTGAAATAACAAACTATGTTACAAGAAACACGTATTATATAATAAGGATTTACGTTTATTGACCACGAACGACCCCCGGGAATGTTAACTGATATTTTTACAGATGTTAGTCGAAAACTTAAGCAAAATAGAACCAGAGAAGGCAGTTATACAACAAAAATATTAGTCTTCAAATTCCTACATTTTATTTTATGTGAAGACATGTGGCTTAAGGGTTTGGGTGTTGTGCTCATGCTCGTAAAAATCGTAAGTTTAATTTCCATGTCGTGTTGAGAATTACATCCTTGAGCAAGGCACTTTATTTCACGTTACTACAGCTAGAAGAAGATAGGTTGTACCTATCATATCACAAAGTCTGTTGTCCAGAACTGCGTTAGAATTACACATACTTGTGGACTCTACCTGCACTGCAGAGGACCAGCTTTGAGCTACGTTGAGAGTGCTCGTGTTATTGGGAGGCTCAGCCACTTGCAATATGATCCATATGAGACTGTAGCTGCATTTCGGAGGAACACGCATTTTACACACTGTAACATGCTGGATCCTACGATGAATTACGTTATAAGTACACATATCCGTTAATTTCACGAGCAGGTAGAGCCATTGTACGAAAACTAAGAGTACTCATCGTCGGAAAAGACGGAGTTTCTAAACACAAACATGCATAATAAAGTTTTCCTTTTATTGGTCACAAGCGACACCATGGGAATGTTAACATATATTTCAGATCAATATAGAACCGGAGAATGTAATACGAACATCTTTCACTTTAAATTACTATTCATCATTTATTCTTTGCAGCTTACTTCTGTATTGCTATTTGCACAGTTCTTTAAACTGTCTGTCTGTCTATCTATACATACACGCACGCACACACACACACACACACACACACACACACACACACACACACACACACACACACACACACACACACACACACACACACACACACACACACACACACACACACACACACACACACACACACACACATCTATCTATATATCTACAGTATATATCTATTTATCTATCTATCTAGTCGTATTTAGATAGGTTCTTCATTAGAGAAAGGGATAAGGAGATGTTAAGCGGTCTACGAATGCACATGGTTGCCTATTCAGATCACAAGTTAGTCGTCTGTTTAGTCAACCGTGATAGAATACATAGACAGGCACCTGGATACTGGAAGCTGAACGTGTCGTTGCCGGCACGTAAAGCTTACAGTGAACGGATAAGTAGACTAGTCAAGCAACAGTTAACGGGAGCCATCGTCAACAATAGATGGTGGTACTCTCTCAAGAAAGCAATTAGAATAGAATCGATAGGGTATAGCAGAGAGTTAGCATTAGAGAAAAACAGAATAGTAAGAGAACTAGTAGCCAAGGTAGAGGAGGCACTTAGAAGAGGCAACGCAGCTAGACTGTTAGCGTCGAGAACAGCACTGGACCAGTTCTTCGATGCGAAACACGAAGGCTGCGTGGGCAGAAGCAAAACACGTGCTCTAGGAAATGAAGGAGCGAAAACTGTCAGCTGGGCCCGAGTGGCGGAGGCAAAAAGTGGCAACAAGGCCACGAATCGGTCTTTGAAAGACCAAAATGGACGCGTGCTACTTGACCCCAATCAAATGTGCGCGGCCTTTCAGTGGCACTTTGCGCGACTGTTTGAGCAGAACGACGGTGATCCGAACGGGCATTGGACTTTAGTTGATACCTCGATGGCCTGCCGCGTCTCTCGAACACGGACGCCGAGTTCTGCGAAAGACCGATCACGGACACTGAGATACGGGACGCTCTGGGCCGCTGCGAGAAACGCAAGTCACCCGGTCTAGATAGTCTACCGTCCTCGAAGCCGTCTACTGCAATTGGCAGCAGAACGGGAGAATTCCCAGTTCTGCAGGCAAGGGCGTAGTAACGCTGATCAGGAAAGACGAGAACAAGGGGGACGAAATTAACAACTTCAGGCCCATAACTCTGCTCAACACTGAGTTAAAGATTTTGGCCAAGGTGCTAGCGACGAGGTTGGCGCTTGTCAACAAGAACCAGGTAGGGAAAGCGCAAACGTGTGCAATCCCGACCAAGTCCATACACGATAACCTCCACCTCATGTGATACATCATAGAGAGGGTGGGTAGTAAATCCGGTTTCGGTGGTGCTCTGTTCAACTTGGATCAGTCTAAGGCATTCGATAGGGTCGACCATCGATACTTGGAAGCGGTTCTCAAGGCGGCCGGTTTCGGTCCCGTGTTCAGAGGATGGATCGAGGCGATGCACACCAGCATCTTCTCGAGGGTCAAGGTGAACGGCTCCCTATTGGAGCCGTTCGCAATCACGCGTTCCATTCAATAGGGGTGCCCTCTTTCCTCCATTCTGTATGTATTGACTCTAGAGCCACTACTGCGGAAATTGGAGCTGTTGCAGGGCATCCCTCTAGAACCGGGTCTGCGCAAAGCGGCGTCGGCTTATGCCGACGACGAGACGGTGATGGTGTCGAGCACCTCGGAAATCGGGGTGATCGGCAACTTACTGAAAGAATACGAAACGCTGACAGGAGCAAAACTAAACCCGGACAAGTCTGTCGGTTTGCAACTCGGTACGTGGAGAGACAAACCGATGCCTTCCGATGGCGTCGTTGGACGCTGGACGGAAGGACCGGTGAAGCTGCTCGGAGTCTGGGTTCGGTCCAGACCTCCAGGTGGAGAAAAACTGGAACGAGGTCACTGCCAAGGTGTTTGCACTCACCCAGAAGTGGGCAGAGTGCAAACTGTCCTTGAAAGGTCGAGCGGAGGTTGCGAACACTTTCATAGCGTCCGTCATCTACTACCGCTTGACTGTCGTGCCTTGACCCGTGAACACCTCGCCAAGATGGAACGCATGCTCTTCCAGTTTCTGTTGAAGAAGCAGGCTCCGCTGGTGAGGAGATCCGTCTGCTGTCACCACCCTTCCAACGGAGGGTTGGGAATGCCGTAGCTGATGATGCGCAAACATGCGTTGAGGCTGCGGCATCTCCAGGTATTCCTCACCGACCCCCAACCGGTGTGGGCACCGTTTGTGAGACAGGCTTTCCCACAGCTCGTCTCGCTGACGGAGCTGCAGTCCTGGGTGAAGAAAAGACCGAAAAGGATGGGCGCCTGGCACATTGAATGCGCTCAGGCGTTCACAGTCCTCTGGCAAGTGGACGCAGCAATCAGAGGAGACTCCACTTCGACATCCTATAGAGGGATTCTACGTTACAAGGGCGACGACGTGCTCGAGGAGACTCTGGGCGTCGAAGACGATGAGCTCACCAGTCTGTTTGGTAGGACTTTGCGCCCGGGACCTATGGACAACTTCCAGAGGTCCCTGGCCTGGCAGTGCTACCGAGGAGCTCTACCGGTTCGTGACAAGATCTACAGGCACGGACGCCCCGGCAGGGATCCTTCCAAGAGGACGTGTCCAAGATGCGCGCAGGACATTGAAACAGTCCTGCACGCAATTGTACACTGCCCGGGCGTAACCGACCTGTGGAACTATGCAGAACAACTGCTGTCGCGTATGGGACAAATCCATTTGACTGCCGAGTCCATAGTAAGGATCAAACCGCCAGCCTCTTTCAAAAACGAAAGAGAGGCGGTTTTCCTCTGTACGGTGGCTATGGTGAAAGAAGTTACATGGTGGACGAGGTTGAGAGGACTGAGGACAGATGCCTTTCTCTCCGGACAACAATTGATTCGCTTCTTTAAGTTACACTTTAGAAGGAGAATCAGGGTGGAAAGAGAGGTACTGCACCCCAGTAAATTTACTGAAAGGTGGGTGGATGAAGCGAAAATGGCCCGAGTGATTAGGCCTTCTCTGTTTATAAGCCTGTAGGTTGAAGAGGAGAGCAAAAGGAAGAAAGGTGCACTTGCACAACACGCACCTGGAGTTGAGGGTTGTTCTATCGACGGGGTATTAAACAACCCATTTGTCGTGCCTCCCCCCTATTGGGGATTTCGATTGTTGTAATTCTTTGTTTTTATATTTTTTACACGACTGTATGTAAAATCCCCGGCATGTCTTTGTATTGTACCCTTTTCTTGTGCGCCCTTGTGGCTATTAAAGAAATATATCTATCTATCTATATCTATATATATATATATAGATATAGATAGCAATTATCCCAGTCCATTACTGATGCTTTAGTTTATCGTCCCCGTAAGGATGAAAGACAAAGCTAATCTTGGCGGGATCTAAACTCAGAACGTAAATGGTCATAACTCTATGCTGCAAATCATGGTGTCTGACGCTCTAGCGATACTGCCATCCAATAATAATAATAATAATAATAATAATAATAATAATTGGTTCTACTTATGGCACAAGGCCAGCAATAATCCAGTGCATTACTGGTATCTTATTTTATCGACCCTGTAAGGATGAAAGGCAAAGTTAACCTCGGCGGGATTTGAACTCAGAATGGTAAGGCCCGTAATTCTATGCGTCAAAGCATGGCGTCTGACCCTCTACCGATACTGACAATCCGCCGCCCATAAATTACTTTATTGGTTAAAAGGGGCGACATATGGGGGACAATACAAAAGACGGGGAATATAGGGGTTTACACAAAAATCGATTTAATATTATAAAAACATTAATAATAAACAGTATAACTGTAACAATACAAATCCCCAAGAGTGTGGAGGACCACCCAGGGGGTGACTCAGGAACCCCACCAATCCTGAAACATCCGAGGCTGCGATACCACCCGACGAAGGAGCCCCTCATCTCTCAAAATCAACCAGCATACAGGAACATTCACATAGGCCATCCTGGTAACATTCACCAACCTATTAGTAAATGCACTAGGGATCAGCACTTCTCTTTCCAGCCTCAGCTTCCTTTCCAAGTAAAACTTGAAAAGGTTGATGAGGGATTGGGCGAACCGAAAAGTATCTGTCTTCAGTCCTTTCAGTCTCTTCCACCATGCAAGCGCTTTCGCTACAGCCACCAGGCACAGTAAAACTGCCTACCCTTCCCGATCAAAAGAAAACACCGGGACGATCTTCACGATGGGCTACACAAGTCAGTAATGCACAAAAACTGGACGAGTGCACGCAGAGCGGTTTCCTTCATCTCCGTCTGCCAGCACTTCCGGGCCTGTTGGGTTTATCTCGAATCGTCAGTCTCCCGGTAGCACTGCCAAGCGAGGGACTTCTGGAAATTGCCCATTGTCCCCGCTCGAAAGTTCTTCGGAACAGACTGGCAAGTTCGACTTCGTCAATGCCCAGATCCTCTCCGAGTGAGTCGTCGCGCTTGCCAAACCACTAATCTTCTATAGAAATTGGAAGTGGAAGTTTCATTAACCACATTGCCTGTCTAATATAAGGAAGGGAGTTTATAGTAACATTCAAAATGTTAAGCGATCAGCTCAGATGCCGCAGCCTCAGCATATGTCTGCGCATCATTAGCTATGGAATGTCCAGCCCACACGTAGAGGGTGCTGGCAGCAGATGGACCACCTTACCAATGGAACTTGTCCCCTCCACAAGAAGTTGAAGAGCAATCGTTCCAAATTGGTGAGACGCAAAAGGAGGCAAGGCACGATGGTCAGGCGCTAATAGGTGACGGATGCAATACACACACACACACACACACACACATATATTAATGTATTTGTAAATATATATATAAGGAAAAAAGATGAAATCGAAAATGCAACTGGAGTCTTTTTTTATAAAAAAATATATTCATGTGGTTCCTTTACCGGTTTCGCAGTTGTTATGCTTTTCAAAAGTAGGGTTGAGATGGAGGGCTTGTGGTATGTGTTTGTGAGTATTTATGCAGACGTATATGCCATAAGTAGTCGTAATGAAATGGGAAGAAACATAAATGCACACATATATATTCTACAACACAAATACATATTCTCTCCGTGCAAGTATGTGTCTATCTATGTATGTATATCTATTTCACATACATTAGGTTTTCAAACTTTCTCAAGTACCCTTTATTGTTGTCACACATTTTCGTTATGTTGTTGTTGTTACTGTTGCATGTTTGTTTATTTCTTTTCATACTTTTTGTTGTGTCTTCTTTGTTATTGTTGGATTCCATAATTTTTGCTGCCTGTAAATACTCCTTTTATGTGTATGTGTGTGCAAATACATGTGCGTACATACATCTTTATGTTTATGTGTACACATATTTGTATGGATACACGTATGTGTTTGTGAGTATTTATGGAGACGTATATGCCAGAAGTAGTGGTAATGAAATGGGAATACACATAAATGCACACATATATACTCAAACACAAATACATATTCTCTCATATATATATATATATATATATATATATATATATATATATATATATATATATATATATATATATATATATATATATATGTATATATACATATATATATATATATATATATATATATATATATATATATATATATATATATATATGTATATATACATATATATATATATATATATATATATATATATATATATATATATATATATATATATATATATATATATATATATATATATATATATATATATATATATATATATATATATATATATATATATATATATATATATATATATATATATATGTATATATACATATATATATATATATATATATATATATATATATATATATATATATATATATATATATATGTATATATACATATATATATATATATATATATATATATATATATATATATATATATATATATATATATATATATATATATATATATGACGGAGGAGTTGTGGTAAGGAACCAGATGGACCATGACGCACCAGAATACTCAATACTTAGGGTTGTAGAGTGGGAAATAGGAAAAAGTATGAACCCGACGGCAGAGCTCAAGCCGTT
>OZ024742.1:249137168-249144668 GCA_964016885.1 Eledone cirrhosa
AAGAGGGAGAGAGAGAAATGTAAAATCCTAAGCGCAGACCCACACCCTCTCTCTCCCTATCTATCTATCTATCTATCTATCTATCTATTTATATATATATATATATATGTGTGTGTGTGTATATGTGTGTGTGTGTGTGTTTGTTTGTGTGTGTGTGTAAAATATATGTATATGTGTGTCAATCTATCTATGTGTGTTTCTGATCAAATATTTACGTCCATCTTTGCCTCCGTTCTTTATATACAGCATATCTGGTTGTGGTACGTGTGTATGTGTCTGCATGTGTGTGTATGCGTGTACGCATACTTCTCCATGTATTGTGATATATATTCCATTCTATGCGATTGTTTTTAGTTAGAAGAAAGCAGGCTACTAATGTTCGGTCACGCTTATTTAAGCACCCGGCTAATTGTAAAAGGTACTGTTTCTAAATAGAGTTTGGCAGTTGGTTCTGTGATGGGGAAAGAACTCTGTCACTTCAATAATGCAATAGTTGTTTCTACTTTTGGCTCAAGGCCAGCAATTACTCAGTACATTACTGGTACTTTATTTTATCGACCCCGTAAGGATGAAAGGCAACGTGACGAACAAATATACTACTACTACTCCTACCACTACTACTACTACTACTGCTGCTACTACTACTACTGTTGCTGCTGCTGCTGCTGCTGCTACTACTACTAATAATAATTGTTTCTACTTTTGACACAAAGCCAGCAATTATCTCAGTGAATTATTGGTACTTTATTTTATCGACCCCGTAAGGATGAAAGGCAAAGTTAACCTTGGCGGGATTTGAACTCAGACTGCAAAGGAACGTAACTCTATGCTGCAAATCATGGCATCCGACCCTCTACCAATACTGCCAATCCCCCTACTTTTGGCAGAAGACCAGCAATTATTCAGTGTATTACTGCTGCTTTATTTCATCGACCCAGTAAGGATGGAAGACAAAGTAAACCTAGGTGGAATTTCAACTGAAAATGCAAAGGGCCATAACTCTATGTTCTGGAATCGGCGGTGGTGGTGGTGGTGTCAGTGGTGCTGGACGTGCTCCTCGACATTGTCGCCATGGGGATGGCGGCTTTCACACCGCTAGACATTGCCAAAAGCGGAAAATCCACCTCTGCTACACGGGACAAACTCTAGCAAATGATATTGCTGCTGCTTCTGGTGTTAGCGAAGTCGTCTGCCGTGTTGGCGATTGTAGCAAAGTTCACAATGGTGGTGGTGGGAGTGGTGTCTATGTATGTAACAAGGCAGCTGTTTCATTTAACACGTGAGAATGTCAAAACGATAAATGTATACTGTTGTTGAAACAATGAAAGAATACCAATGAATTCCATCGATTTCATAGAAATAGAAGCCACCAAGGACAATCGATAGAAGTATCAGGAAACCTTATAATTATATTAAGCATTTAACTAACATACCCCTATTGTATTCTATAGTCCTCATGCGTTCTTTTTCCATGTTCACTTTTCTTATAAAATAGTATTAGCAATAATATTAATATACAAACAACATACGTACACACACACAAACACACGCACACACACACACATACACACACACACACACACACACACAAATACACACACACACACATATATATGTATATATATATATTAAGGAGCCACCAAGTAAACGAAGCGTACGATAAAGTGTTATTTGTAGATATACAGAGTGAGTAACCGAGATTGTGCCAATGTTATATGAATTCATACTTCCTGAATGTATTTCTCTTTAAACTGAAAAAATGGTAAACACCTTTAATCAATTTTCAAACAATGTTGGATCTTTATCAGAAGGTGTGTAAAACACTAATTCGCTCATGGTACTTTTCTGAAATGGACATATAATTAGCGCTCATGTTGGTAGATAAATAAGATATATAACAAGAAGTGCACCTAGCAGCCGAAGTTTACGATAAAGTCATATCTGTATATATATATATATATATATATATATATATATATATATATATATATATATATATATATATAAATATATATATATATATATATATATATATATATATATATATATATATATATATATATATATATATATATATATATATATATATATATATATATATATATATATATATATACTACGTGGGTAACTAGGACTGCGCCAATGTGTGAATAAATATACACTTTTTTAATGCTTAGATATATAAACATGCCAGATATCCAAATGATAAACACTCTTAATCAATTTTCGGACCTAGTTGGCTCTTCATTAAAAGTTGCATATATATATATATATATATATATATATATATATTAAAATAACAGATTAAAGTTTAAGCAAAAATCGCTGCTTTCACTCTTAACGGGATATATATATTATCCTTATCGAGTCCTCTTCGGATTTTAGTCTTCACATTTATTGTTATTATTACTATGTATATATACATATATATATATATATATATATATATATATATATATATATATATATATATGCATGTATAATGATATTGATATCGTTACTTCATTTTTCCAACGTGTACGAGGGTAGATCTCTTTTTCAGGAAAAGAAGAATAACAACAAAGAAAAGAACAACAACACTCCATTATAAATTCGGATTTAATACATATAAAAACCCTCCTCATAATGTTATGTTGGATAACTTTAAAAATGATTTGTTTAATATGATAAAAAATATCAAATTAAAAAAAGACTTCCAAATATTATCACTATTTGTTGGAATTACTTTACACTAAAATTGACTATTTAAAAAAAAAACACATGCCCTTCAACTTCGGATATAGGAGGAATTAGTAAGAATATCTTGGATAGAGTAAATATTCCTGCTATCAAACAGAACGCAGCACTAAAGAGGTTATTGAGTGGTTTGTTAATTTAGATAATAAGAATAAAGTGAAATTCTTACAGTTTGATATCAACAACTACTACGATTCTATTTCTTCTACCCTCCTTAATGAAGTACTTTGTATGGCTTTAGACATTAGTGATATATATTACTAAACAAGAAATAAATATTATTATAGCACCTTGACGAAGAATTATAGAAATGAAAAGTAGCTTTTGAACTAGAAAAATCGTCAAAATAACTTCGATATAACGATGGGTTCGAGTGACTCGGCGCACGTAACTGGTCTCGTAGGTCTGATTTACATTAACATATTTAAAAAGCAGCCTCCCTAAAATGGGGAATGGTCTATACAAACATGATTCACTTTTCACTTTCGAAAATTTCAGCAGTTCTGCCTTTGGGAGAGTGAGAAATTATATGTATAAGATTTAAAAAAACATACAACCTGTCTATAACAATAGAAAACAATACAATTTGTTAACTTCTTAGATTTTACATGTATTATGTGCATACAATTCAAATCGCCCAAAATCTATTATTAGATCTATAGTTAATAGTATATCGGTCAGATTTCAAGACTTTCGGTCAATAAAATTATTTTCATACAAAATGCTATAAATTATAATGAAGCTCTTGTGGGATGAGGCTATAATGAAGACATATGCTTCATCCCTACAATTAAATTAACTAATAATAAGATTTGTACGCACAAATGTATTTCTAAACCTAATGTGAATAAAAATAGGGAACTTAATACTACTACTAATAATAAAACTGTAAAAAGATTACTAGAAATAATATTATTATTCGAAAAAATAATTTAAATAAGAATATTAATAATACTAATCCACTAGTAAATGTCTCAGCAATTAAAAATATAGTAAATCAAGTAAGTAATAGAAATAAACACAGAAGGAAAAGTGCATATGGTTTAATCCTCCATACGGAGTTCAAATAGCATCCCATATACCTAAAATATAGTTTAGAATTAAACATTTTTTAAATTTCCCCCAGAAATATGATAGACAAAAATAATGTTAAATTATCTTTTTCCACGACGCCTAGTTTAGCAGAATATTTGGCTTCCAATATTAATGTTTTCTGATTTAGGCACAAAGGCAACGATTTAAAAGTCAACCCCAGTACGAAAAGCAGAAACTCTTTACCGTACCAGGATAATATTTTAAAAAATCCTCCTGATACTAAAACTCTGGTAACCAATTGTAACTGTAGAATCTCTGACTCATGCCCCCATAGAGGAGATTGCTTTAGAAGTAATATAGTGTATACATGTGAGGTTTTAACTTGTAATATATCCTTTAATTACTTAGGAGCCACAACTAGTAAATTAAAAAAAGATTTAAATACACCCTCCTTTAAGATGAAAAATTAAGTAATCCTACCTCTTTAGCTATATTTATTTTGTCTCTAAAAAGATAATATTCAGCACTCTATGAGATGGAGTATTATTAATTCAGCAAAATCTTATGGAGAGAGCCGAACTAAGTGTAATATTTGTTTGACTGAGGCATTAGAAATAATAACTTCTAAGATTAGTCTTCTTGACTCTAGGAATGAAATAATCACTTCTTATCCACACAGACACTTTCACTCTTTCTTTTATAAGAACCTATTTAATTTTACCTCTACTTTACATTTACATGCTAATTAAATTGTTCTTTTCCTTTCCTCTTAGTGTACCAAATAGTCGTCTGATTGATATTGTTCACACTGCTTATAGATTAGACCTTCATATAATATTTATGTATTTTATATGTATGTATGTAATTATGTATATGTGTATATGTATATATATATATATATACACAACCAGTACTTACCGTATTTCTCGGTGTCGAAGACGCTACTTATTGCCTAAAATAAGTCTCAAAAATCTACCATGCGTCCTGGAGGCCACAGTTATATTATTCTTTTTTCAAATTTTTGATTGTCAAAATTTGGGTGCGTCCTCGAGGACGAAGCATCTACGGCGCCGGGAAATACGGTTATATATAGAATTGATTATACTGATGGATACACTATTACTAATTTATGCTTCCATGATTTTTATATTATTTTTTCTTAATATACTATATAGATAGTATTAAAAATGGTCCTATCTTTAATTAATAAATGTCATTAAATTGATGAGGTCTAATTTTATTCCTATAATGTTTATTCGAGTCAATATATATTAAGTTTAAGAGTCAAACCAACCTCTACATAATATTTGTATTACTAATGAATTTTAATTTGGGTGCTTTGTTTTCCATACATTTTCACGTTTTCCGGACTATGTAGGAGTTGTTTGCGTTTTTGAATCTTTTCGTGTTTGGAGATTTTCAGACGTACGGTTGGTAATAAACTATCTCTTTTGAATTATCTAACGATTCTGAAGTTTTAAATACAAAAGAATAAAATGCTACTTTCTTCTGTATATGAAAAACATGCGTGTATATCAATTGAATAATGTGTTAAACCTTTGTTATTTATTTATTCATTCTATATATGCTTTGTGATGTTATAAAACTAATATGACTGGAAATTTACAAATTGGATTAAACTCAGAACTGCCTTATGCCAATCTTACTGTGGATAATAACATCTCATTCGAGCTTCTTTGAATATCTCTCTGTCTTATATGATTGTAATATCAACCCATCTTATTTATTTTATAAACACACACACGCGCGGACACACACACACACACACACACACACATATATATATATATATATATATATATATATATATATATATATATATATATATATATATATATATATATATATATATAATAATATATATATATATATATATATATATATATGTGTGTGTGTGTGTGTGTATGTGTGTGTGTGTGTGTGCGTGTATGTCTATTTAGAAGTAAGGTTGGTTTTTTAATATATCCCACACGGATAAAAATGTAGGAAAAAGAAGTTAAAAATGCAATTGGAGTTTTTAAGAAGGTTTATTTACAATAACTTGTAACTTTACCTGTTGCACAAGTTTCATGATTTTCAAAATTTAAGTGATATGGAAAAAGATGTGGTATGCCGATTGTAACTCGCATATATATATATATATATTTATATTTATATATATATATATATATATATATATATATATATATATATTTATATATATATATGAAATACGTCCCTTCACGCACAAGGCGCCAAGGTACGCATGTATTGTCCAACCAAGTGCCAATGTGGTTCAATGGCGGGTTAATAAATTAACGAGCCAGAACAAATATAAACAAGGTTTAGTAAATAATGAAAAAGTTTCAAAATAAATTTTAAAAAATTGACTTTACCTACTATAGTTACCTTTACCGATCGGTTTCGAATCCCAAAAATAAAACGGAGACCATACGGCCTTCGTTGCAAAGAAAGATTCTCGTCAGAAGGTTCTTTTCATTCAAAGAATATAAAATTCCTGAATTTAAATCACAAACTAGCGCTATCAAAAACTGTTCCTGGGATGAGAGTGGATGATGTAGAACAGGTTTATCAAGGGCCGTAGCGGATTCGAAACCGATCGGTAAAGGTAACTATAGTAGGTAAAGTCAATTTTTTAAAATTTATTTTGAAACTTTTTCATTATTTACTAAACCTTGTTTATATATATATATATATATATATATATATATATATATATATATATACTTATGTATGTATGCATATACATCTCTCTCTCTCTTTCTCACTCACTCTCTCTCTCTCTCTCTCTCTCTCTCTTACACACTATCTTACTGATTCCCCTTTTTCGATTGCTAATAAATGCTCAGATTATAGTCCCTGATTTATGGCATTCCTTGCACTTTCCTTCTCTACATGGCTTACAAAGTGGTAACTCATATTTGTCCACTCTTCTCTCACTTATACATTTACCTTTTTGACGAAAATCTATTCATATGTCCTTCCTTCCACTGTTCCCATATGCATGACTTGTCTGTATTATCTCCTGTCCTGTTTTCTTTTATGTACGCGCTTTGCTGTGCTATTTGAAAGACACTGTATTTTCCTTGTCTTTATATTGTTGTGTAGTCTCGTTTGCATCTTTTCGGCGCTTTTTCAAATCTCCACGCAACCTTGGCATAATATGTTGTCTTATTCACGAAATTGCATTGTACACATGGTAGTCCACGAGGAAGCGGAACACATTAAATCGTTCTTCTCCCGTGTTTCGTTTTTCCCTGTGCATGATTTATATATATATATATATATATATATATATATATATATAGGGGGGGGGGGCGTTCTGTGCGTGTCTGTATGGAGAGATTGTTAGAGAAAGACAAGGAACGAGGTAAGGAGAGAAAGATTTTGTCGCCAAAACAAAGGCTAGAAATACTTCAGATTGTGATATATTCATTAACTAGTATTATAGAATACTTAAATGAATTAAAATATAACGATTAGGTTGGTGTTTGGTCACTTTTTGTATACACACGGAGAGAACAAAAGGCTGGAAGTACTCTTCAATTTTACTTTACATCCTTCCGGGGTTGATAAAATAAAGTACAAGTCAACTACTTGTGTCGATTTAAACGACTTTCCTTCTAGCTAACTTGCTGCCCATGTGCCAATGTTAGAAAATTATTATTGTTATTATCGTTATTATTATTATTATTATTAAATGGCTCG
>OZ024742.1:249149668-249157168 GCA_964016885.1 Eledone cirrhosa
TAGGAGCCCGTTTCTCGAGCAAGTCTATCTGCATGAAACAGATAAGATCATGAGAGTTGGGAAGGAACTCCTCGAGAGATATCCCTGTGTGATAATCAAAAACTCACACACTGGGAGGTCGCTCAGCAGTATCGCAGTGAATCCATGGATGATAAACTGCATGCTTATCAGCAAAATCTCATGCATGGATATGTTGCCAGGAAGCTCCAGAGTGAGAGTAATATAGATAAGGAAAGTAGTCTATCTTGGACCAACAACCGCTATATTGGCTCCCACTTTGAAGGATACGCTTTTGCAATCCAAGAACAGGAGATTATCACGAAGTACCTGATTCACAAAAGAGATAGGGATGCAGGCAAAACACCTAGATTTGATAACAAGTGCAGACTCTGCGGAACTAACATCGAGGATATCACCCATGTCATCAGCAGCTGTCCAAACATGTCATCGCGGTACTATCTACCTTTGAGGCATGATGTAGTGGCCAAATCACTGTACAATGCAGTTCGTAAAAAAGATAGCCCCGATAATAAATACATTAAAAGTTACAGCAATGTGGAAGACATCCATTTACATAATATGAAAGAGTACTGGTGGAATGTTCCAGTAAAAACCCCAATAAAATACAGACATAACAGACCAGATATTATGGTATGGAACAGAGAAAGAAAGCATGCCCAGTAGTGGAAATTAGCTGCCCGGCAGATGCCAATATAATATCAAAGATTAGTGAAAAGGAGTATATTTAAGCAGAACTGCTGAGAAATCTGCAGATACTCCACCCTGATTACACCTTCAGATTTATGCCTGTGATTATTGAGGCACTGGGGTATGTTAGTAACTGCCTCAATACAAATCCTGAGAAGCTAGGCTTCACAGGAACAGAAAGAACACAACTAGTTAGGAAATTACAAGTACAATCCATTAATGGAACAGTAAAAATATGTAGAACATTCCAAAAATGTTGGTTGTAATAACTGCATATATACATGAACTGATACAAAGCATATACACATACACACATACAACTCAAAACATACACATCCATATCTACACATTCAGACATGCATACATAATCTACCTAGTTGTTGTTGTGTAAATTCCAATGAGAGAGTCTTGTGTCTATGTTAGAAACCGACTCTCTATTGGAAAACAATTGTGAAATTATAAAACCAAAAGAACATACATACATACATGATGGCTGCAAACTCTGCTAAGAGTATTGTAATCACTTGTCAGATTATAGAAAATGGTGCACTTTTAGGCTACGGCCAGCCATACGAAATTGTATCATAACCTGAACAAGCAATGCCTGACCATACATAAATATATAAATACATACATACAAACATAAATACGTACGTACTTACTCGTTATCAAGTATGGCCATTGCAGGATATAACATTATTAATAATTATCAATTAATGCTATCGTGCAATGGCTGTGCATGAAGATTTTTAAAATGAGGAAAGACTGTGCACTGAGCCAATCCTATGCACACATACATATATACTTACATACTTACATATACATCTGTATATACTTCTCTTCCGCTTTCATTCCCGATCATATTATTTGCCATCTGTTGAAGTGCTAACGTCCGCAAAGTCGAGGATACTCCTTCAAACTGCCTTTTTTTGTAATACCAATTATCGCACTCTTTTTCTGAGTTTACTTTTTTCCTGTGTCATCTTCAAGAATATCCTTCAGCGATGCGGTTGCTCTCCCAACTCGTCTGCACACCTCAGGTTTTCCCCAAAAGAACTCTGCCTGCAGAATCATTGTAGCGTTACATATGTCCGGCTAATGCAACCCTCCTACGCCTTGTGATGCCAGAAATGCAAAGATGTGAATCGTAGAGTGATTTATTGCTGGGTTTATGCTCCAGGATATGTTATGAACTTTTCCCAGCATTCGCGCAAATATGCCATTAATCCTCTTTGTGAGTGATTTTGTTAGTGTCCATGACTAACATCCGTAGAAGAGAATCGACTCAGCTTAGTTTTCTTGATCGGAGACACCTAGACTTTTGGTAGAACGTTGAGTCCCCACGTCTTGCCTAACGTGGTGTCCACATTGTGCTCTGTGTTCATAAAACTGTCAAGGTATAAGAAGCCATCCACTTCCTCAAACTCCGAACCATCTAGCGCATGCATTCGTTTATTTGACGTTGCATTGAGATGCATGAATTATGTTTCGTCAGCATTCAAGAAGAGTTTAATGGACTGTGCTGCAGCATCCACTTTGTTTCGCATGACAGTAACTTCTTTGCAGGTGTTTTCCAGATCTATGTCCGATGCGTAAGCCATTTCAGCTAGAGTGTTCTCCAGGTGTCGGGTAGCTGTCGAGCTTTCAGTATTAATCCGTCTGATGGTGTAATGACATTGCTCCAATATCAATGGAGAATAGATATGAATTTCACTTAGATTTCATTACAAAGCCTGAAGTATTCTCGTACTTGACTTTAATAGCATTCGGTCGATCGAATCAAAAAACTTTGTGAAATATATGAATACGATTGCTGCTTCCTTCTTGAGATTTCGTACCTCCTCAACAATATTTCTTATATCCTAGGTGTGTGAGGCACTAGAGTGAAATGGCCGAAATCCATTTTTGCTGGAACATAGAATCGTTCTGTTGTAGATTCATGGTGTAATCCTATTCAGGATAATTCTATTGTTAGTCTTTGCTACAATTTGAGTAAGACTGATTCCTCTATAGTTGGTTCAGATGATAAGGTCACCTTTCTGTGGTATCGGTATTATAGCTGATATTCCCCATTCCTCAGGCCTCCGCCCTTCAAAGGTTATGATGCAGAAGTTTCTAAGAAACTTGCGAGCTTGGGTAGTTTCCATATGTGTACAGTTAGCCGATAGAGCACAGGAACTTTGCCTGGTTTCATTGCCTTTAGAGTATTGTCCACTTCTGTGAAAATCTCTGTATGGACCTAGAGGTACATACTCATACCAGCAGACTACTAACAAAAACGGCATAGTTCTTGAAGAGTTTCTACATCAATATAATCTTTTAGTCAGGAATACTACTTTCCAGAAACTAAAACGGAAATTGTGAACTTGAAGACACCTACCTGGACATTTTTCCCAAATTGACTTTATCATTTACAGGAAACGATGGAAAAACAGTATTGATGATTGTCAGGCACATACTTGCTCAGCGGTCGTAGCAGGATATCACAACATTATCACGGCTAGAGGTAAACTTCGCTCAAACAGGAAATCAATTAAGAAACAGCTTTGCTGGAGGGCACTAAATGAAGATATCAACCTTGTAAGAACAATTGTCGACTCAATAAATTCGAATCCTTAGCAGCTGAAGGGAAAATATATACTTCAGTTGTATGCATCTGTAATGCAGTAGGTGAGAAAATTCAACCAGGTGCTCCCATCGAGTCACACTCACACTGGAAAGTGCAACAATGGATACGGTCACATGTCCCACCGTCAAATCTACAGTTACAAACTGTACAGCATCACCATAGAATTTAGCACTACACTTTCGACGATCTGGAGGATGAAGAAAATCATCAACCAAAGCCTGGCAGATTTTGAGAATGGTAGCAACAACACAGAAAAGCTTGGAGAGTGATAAATGAACTTTCTGGTAGGAAGAAGGGGTAGAGTGTGTTATATGTCCAAAGGGAAGACCACCTATGTTTTTATATATATACATATGTGTGTGTGTGTGTGTGTGTGTGTGTGTGTATTGACTGCTTTTTCTTTTTTTCTTCGGAAAACTTTTCTAATGAAATGAAATGTGTTCCTGAAGGATATACCGCATCACCCAGTCCGGGAATCCAACTCCTAACCTCATCATTATGAATCCAATTATCTATCCACTAAGCCACGCAACTTCACAGTGTATAGGTAATTATATATACAGACATAGATCTATATTTATATGAGGTAAACTTAATCTAGATGTAACTGCCATACTAGAACTAGAAGCCTTCGCTGTGAAAAGTATGTATATGTATGTATGTATGTGTGTATGTATGTATGTATGTATGTATGTATGTATGTATGTATGTATGTATGTATGTATACATGCATGTATGTATGTATATATGTATACATGTATGTGTGCGCTTGTTTCAGTATGCGCATCTGTAACTCCGATCAAGCTCGCTCTTCTCCAGAACAGAAATAGAAATGATGTTATTTGTTCACTCTGCATTGGGTTTAGAATTTTTGTGTCCTTTCTAATGGGGTATTGACTTAATCAGTTGCCTATGGTTTACCCTTGTGTTGCCACTGTTATGGTATTGTTTTGTAGAGTCACCCGAAGCTATTGTTGAGGCTTTCACAAACAACGCCAACATGAACATCAAGCTGGCTTCCCATAAATCCTTTAAACCCAGTTTCTGTGAAATGTTCAACAGGGTGGAATCAGTATAACACTCACAACTTCTAACCTTCTTTCTTTTAGCCCGGGTGGTGAGTCTGTCATTGTTGATGTTCTTCGTCTATTGGTTTTATTATTATTGATGCCGATATAGTTGTTATCGTTGTTGTTGTTGGTGGTAATGCTGTTGTTAATGTATTTTGATATTGTGATTGTTGGTTGTTGCAATGTTGGCGTTGTTGTTGGCACCGTTGTCAATGTTGTTGGTGATAAAGTCGTTAAAGTTCTTGTAGTTAATGTTGGTGGTTGTATTGTTGCTGTTGGTGATGTTGGTGATTTTGTTGCGGGTGTTTTTCATAATATTTTGGTTTGTATTGTTACTACAGTTGGCATTGTTGGTGTTGTAAATATGGCTGGTTGTGGAGTTTTTGTTAATATTTTTTTTTTTTTTTGCTTATGTTAATATTGTTGTCGACGTTCATGTTGTTAAATGTCTTTTCAAGTCTGTTGTTGCTATTGTTATTCTAGTTGTTTCGGTTCCTTGCAATGCGCTGGAATTTAACGCCTGCTAAAGACTTCTCTGGTGCAGAACTAATCCGCATTGAAGGTTTTTCGAAGCAATCGGGCACGTAAGGAGTTGAACAGTGAGAGTTAAGTAAGACTGTGTTATTGACTATAAACAAAACACACATACACACACACGCATACATCTATGTATGTATATTTATACATTTCTGCACTTTACACACACACACACACACACACACACACACACACACACATACACACACATGCATGCATATATATATATATATATATATATATATATATATATATATATATATATATATATATATATATAGAGAGAGAGAGAGAGAGAGAGAGAGAGAGAGAGAGAGAGAGAGAGCGAGGGAGAGAGAGAGAGAGATATGTGAGGGGGAGTGAACTTGTTACTACTATAGTAAATCAGTAAACCAGCGAAAGTGAAAAGTCGAAATAGCTGGAGCAAACAAAGCTTTTGTTCGGGGTCAGTAACCCTTTAGCTAGGAATTTAGGTTGGCAATTCTTTCCGAAAACATGAAAAGAAAAACTGAAGAGGAAACAAAGAGAAAGAAAAAAAGGCGGGTGGAAACTCATGTGGGGGAAAGTGAAGAACGATGGAGGGATGGAGCAAGGCTGGTTGGGTTATACCAAAAAAAAAAAAAATAAGCCTAAAAATTACTCATTGAACGTAAGATAATTTATATGTAAAAGAAGAGTTTCGTGTATATAAACTCACGTACAAAGCAAGCATGCGTATACCGTATGCACGTATATGCATGCCTATAAATACACACATACACACAGTAACATGCTCAACCCACTTTTTTGTATGTATATATATATATATATAGATGTCACGAAATGCACATATATATGATTGTGTGTGTGTATATATATATATATATATATATATACAGAGAGGGAGAGAGAGAGAGAGAGAGAGAGAGAGAGAGAGAGAGAGAGAGAGAGAACGAGAGGGAGAAAGAGAAGTAAATTAATAGATAGATAAGTCGGTTTTTGTATATATATATATTCATTTCATAAGGGCTAAATAGCGACTCTTTTTATTCTCGAGTTTCGCCTGTTTATAATAGGTCATAGATCCATCAGACAAGAGTTCCTGCTTGATGACCTTGTGATAAACAGGCGAAACTGTAGAGTAACAAAACTCACTAATTAGCGTAATTAAAATGAATATTAAATTTCTACTTCGGTATAACTTTGATAACGTTGATAGGTTTCAGCCTGTATTGACCCAAGCCATGTCAAATTAACAGCACCACCTGGCGACGTTTTTCAAATCAGGATTTGGACAGCATGACCCACACAAGTAGGGAGCTATTGTTTATGGAGACATATCCTGGTGTAGGAGGTTTATCCGGGATTTCTTGAATGAATTTATCCAAAGACTTCTTGAACTTTATGGTGCTTGTTTTAATGTGTTTTGGTGTAATGTTAAAAAGAGTGGGGCCAATTGAGGTGAAATAATTGTGCTGTATTGTTGTTATGAGATGCGAGTTTGATATTTGTTGTGGGCAGATAATACGGGACCCAAGCCTTGGATGTATCTTAAAGATGATGCCAACATCATTTGAGCATTGCTGATAGAATGTTTTCCACATCATGCAGATGATGCAGCGCGAACGGCGATGTTGGAAAGAATAAAGTTTGAGTTTTTCTAGTCGACTCCAATAGTCAACGCTAGACATTTTCTCTTCGCCGTCAACTATATGCGTATATATATAAAATAATGTGTAAAACTGAATTTGTAGCTCCACTATAGCAGATGAACAATCGAATACACACATTCATACATATATACATGCATGCATACATGATCACTGCCCACTCGTTATCGAGTATGGCCATTGCACGATATACCATTATTAATAATTATTAATTAATTCTATCGTGCAATGTCTGTGCGTGAAGATATTTTTTAAAGTGAAGAAAGACTGTGCACTGAGCCAATCCCACTCTCTGAGCAACAGTAATTATAACCCGAAAAGAAGAAAAGACCAACATCATCGGTTACTACTAAGCCGCAGATTTTATATCGGAGTTATCCCAATTTCTTGAGTTGC
The DNA here is from genome assembly GCA_964016885.1 of Eledone cirrhosa. Classification (NCBI taxonomy): domain Eukaryota; kingdom Metazoa; phylum Mollusca; class Cephalopoda; order Octopoda; family Eledonidae; genus Eledone; species Eledone cirrhosa. Next base: position 249,156,658 of record OZ024742.1, read on the forward strand.
CTTCTCTTAGAATAATGCCCTGACAAAGGCTTGGGGTCCTTCACTCCCAGTGGTTTAACCGCGCGATCGGGTGTCCACCACAATTATTTCTATGTCCCCACGCAAATACATACACATGCACACATGTATATACACATATACATACATATGTACATGTGTATATACATATTTACACACTTTTGGATGGCCGTGATTCTTATTAGTTCTTCCGCTCTTTGTCAGGTTTTGTTCTTTGACCTGCAGGGTGTCCAAAATCACCCTCCTTACCAAGTAAACTTGGTGGTATTGCCGCTTTAGTCGCCGACGACCCGACCATGCATGCATACATACATACATATATACATACATGCATACATATATATTCATATATACGTATATATATATATATATATATATATATATATATATATATATATATATATATATATATATATATATATATATATATATATATATTTATATATATATATATATTTGTCTTATGAAGGTTAAATAACGAGTCTTATTATTC
>OZ024742.1:249164668-249197168 GCA_964016885.1 Eledone cirrhosa
AAAAGAGCGGACTTCTATGCAGATGTCAAATCTCTTGATTTCAGCAAGATCTTTGACAAATCGATCACAGTATTCTGTAGAAGAAGCCATCCAACATTGAAGTCAGTGCAAATCTACTATAGTCGAGTGAATTCTTCCTAGTGAACAGAATCCATATTGTGATCGAAGAAATAGGATCAATCAAAGTAAAAGTCATTAGGTATGTACCACATATTAGTGTGTTGGGCCTGCTCCTCTTCATTATATATTTTAATGACATCATAGACAACAGGTACAGCAAAACAAGAATCTTCGCAGATCACTCTAAACTTTGGAAGATCATCACCGAAAGAGATCGGATATCGGGTATACCTTCAATCCAATTTGCTCACTGTTTCCAATAATTAGAAAAAACAAAATCATTATTTTAATATACGAGGATACATTCGAGCTAATCCGCTTTTGAAAATAGGATGAACATAGATTACCATATTCTCTTCCCTTAAATGAAGCCTTCCTGGAATCCAACAACACAAGACTTCCGGGAGTAACTGTCAATCACAACTTAAGCAAAATACCCACATAAAAAAAATTGACAGTGCCCTCAAGAAATATTTCTGGATTCTTAAATATTTCCCATCTAAGGATATTCATGCCATTACGCTTCGGTTCTCTATCTTACCCTGCCCTAACTTAAATGTTGTTGCTCCTTGATATCTTTCCACACGAATCAAAGTACTGTGATATTGAAACACCCAAGATGTCTATTAAAAAACGATTAAAAAATAACATGCTAGGCCTTAATTATTGCGATCGACCCTAAAAGTTCAAACTCTACTCTCACCAACGTTGCTGTGACTGCTATCATTTGCATAACGCTGAAAATGTTTAGTTTAATTTTGCCCAAATGGTATTGGCATTTAACTTAAAATTCACCCAAGGCTTTCATCACGCAAATATATTACGATACAACTGTTTCACAACATCTGACGCCTCTCTTTAGGAAAATACAGCAAAAAGACATATGTATATGCAATTATTACATGCTGAATTTTTGAAATATTTTACATAGTTCCATTAATGGACTGTACTTGCAACTGCTTAACTAGTCGTGCTCTTTCTGGTTCTGTGAAGCCCAGCTTCTCAGGTTTTGTACTGAGGCAGTTATTAATACATCCAAGAGCCTTAATAACCACAGGTATAAATCTGAAGCCATAGTCAGGGTGGTGTATCTGCAGATTCATCATTAGTTCAGCATAAATGTTCTCCTTTTCCCTGATCTTTATCATTATATTGACATCAACTGGGAAGCTGATTTCCACTACTGTGCATGCCGTCTATTCTTTGTTCCATCATTTATTCCGTTGGTTGTGTTTGAATTTTATTGGAGTTTTGACTGGAACATTCCACCAATACTCTTTCATATTATGTATGTATATGCCCTCCGCATTACTGTAACGTTTCATATGTTTGTTGTTGGTGTTATCCTTTCTACGGATAGCATTGTATCGTGTTTTGGCCTGTACAACAGGCCTCATAGGTAGATGTTACCGTGATGACATCTTTGGATCATGGCTTATAAAATGGGTGACACCTTCGATGTTAATTACGCAGAGTGAGCATCACATGTCACATCTAGGTGTTTTGCCTGCATTCCTATTTCTTTTGTAAATCAGGTGTTTCGGAGTTATTTCCTGTTCTTGTATTGCAAAAGCATATCCTTCAAAGTGAGAGCTATTTATAGTGGTTGATAATATTCTTCGCTTACCTATATTACTCTCAATTTGGAACTTCCTCTCATTACGGTATTGGTGTGTAATTTTCATGGGTGTGGATATTTGGTAATCATGTCTGGAGTACATCTCAAGGAGCTCATTACCAACTCTCCTTATGTTATCTGTCTCATCAAGACAAACTTGTTCTGTAGATAGGTTCCTACTCAGAGTGTTTCGTAGATGTCGGTAAGATATGATGAAACACTCAAATTCTGTCTGGGTTGATATTAGGTCTCTGATTCTTGGTTTACGTTTCAGGTAGAGCCGGTCAATGTCACTGTTCATGTGGAAAATTAACATCGATGGTTTAGATTTCATCTAGCGTTCAAGCAAGTAATCTAAATGTTGATATCAGGACAGGCACGGGAAACATATTGTGCACAGAGAATTCCAAAGACGATATTTTTTCTTTTCCGGGTGTTATATTTCACGCTTATTGGTTCGTTTTACATATTCCATCACAGGGTATATTCTCATTTATCCCTAAGTATCTGTAGCAGTTCTCGTCAGTTACTGGTGTAACAGTTAGGCCATTGATAGAAGTGTTGCTATATTGGCTTGTAGTTTTTCTACGATTTACAATCATATATGAACATTTATCCTGGACAGACGCCATTCCTATATTCTTCGAAACTATCGTAACCAGCTCAATGATTTTCTTCATCCCATTTATGTTCTTGGCATAGAATTTCAGGTCTTGCACAAAGAAGATATGAGTTAGGTTTGTATTCATGTCCTCCTGTGAACCAATTATGGTTCCTTCATATTTCTTGAGCAGAAAGGACAAGGGGTTTAATGACAGTATAAATAGTAACACAGAGAGACTGTCTCCTCTGCAATATTCTATTTTATCAGTGGAAATAGAGCCCTCCTTCTCTGTATCTAACTTTAGGAAAGTAACCCAAGAAGTATGTATATATGTATGTAAAATGTGTATACAAATGTATGCATGTATGAATGTATGAATGTATATAGGTAGGCATGTTGATATCTAGATATGTATGTATATATGCATATATATACAAAAACGAATGTAAATAGACAATGTGTAAAACGTAATATTCATTGTAGATCTTCAAAGAAGACAGTATTTTAAATAATCAATCTAAATGACAAGAGTTGAGGTTTTGTGGGTGGGATGTGTGCGTGTTTGTGGGTCGGTGTGTGCAAGTGTGTGCGTGTGAGCGTGTGTGTGTGATATTGCAGACAGTTGATACCTACCATGTGCAGTCAGTCATGTTGTATGACATACCATGCAACAAAAACACTGTTTAGTTTTCTTAGCATGACAGATGATATGTTACACCAGCAACATGTGTATAGCATTACTGATTTCTTACATACGGTCACGTAACACAGAGCCTGAATTTGGTTTTATTACTGATGGAGTTGGGATTTTGTTACCTCCATGCCTTTCTTTAAATTATTACAGACTGCAACAGGGTGGATTTCCGTCAATTCACCAAAGACTGTCCCAGTTGTTCGACCAACGGAAGTCTGTTCTTGAAATTATCTTCTAGGTAACTTTTTATTTCACAAACATTTAAGTTAATTCTCAATGAGATTCAGTGTTACAGGATGTGCGACAAAGCTGACTCTTTCAATTACAGTTATAGCCCTCCTGACGGGCCTCCAAGCAGTTTCCGTCTACAATTCTACATGTTGACCTGAGACTATAGTAAATGATACTTGCGAAAGATGCCACACATTGGGATTGAACCATATGATTGCGATCGAACATCTTAACTATTCATTCATGTTGTGTGAACTGTTTGCAATAGTGCATTAACTGAGTATAGAGTTCGAACGAATATTGAAAAGACAACTGTGTTTGTAACTTAAAATAATTTATTAAGGAATATTTTTTTCATGTCCTTATTCGTAATTAAGATATTATTTTGAACAATAAAATACTTTACATCTTCTAGGCCTAACCGCAAGACTGATGTGTGGGTAGTGGCGCTTATATTATTTTATATAGCAAAGAAATTTAATATTTCTGAAGCACTAGATCTCTATTGTATTCCTTAGCAACTTTAGAAAATGCTTTCATCATAGCTACAGGTCAAAACAATCGTTTAAATAACCATAAAGCTACACGTTAATTCATGGTGTTGGATGTTCAGCCCATCGTCGAAAAGGACGGAGACTCCACCATAGGTGTTTGTAAATATATATATCATTTCTGGCATGAGGATGTAGTAATCGCAGTTATAAAGAAACATGAATGTAAAAGTGTTTCATCTACATCACCTTTGTCAGTAGGATTCTCCTCCTTCCTATCTGTTTCAATAGATATGTCATGTGTTGACGGAGAATTCGCCGCACACCCCCCAACTATGTTTACAATGGATGTGTCATGTGAGGACTGGAACGCCTGCACTATTACTGATATATAAATCTTGTTTCTCATGATAATTTATTACTCACTATACACACACACACACTCACACGCAATGCATGTATGAATGTCTCGGTATACAGTACTTATGAGTTACACATGTTACTCAAGTTTCATGACAGCTCAATGAAATAATTACCCCACGGAGATCAAATACACAAATGTTCAGTATGTCTTTGATGATCTCGAAAGCCTTATATTCACCTGGTTGACGTTCGCTCTCGAGGAAAATATTTATATTTCACAACTACTCTATACAGACATATTTAACTCTGTCATTGGTATTGAATTCTCTCTACTTGACGTATAAATATGTAAATAATAAAAATACTGTATATAATTGTTTTTACTTTTGGCACATGGCCAGCAATTATCAGTGTATTACTGGTACTTTATTTTATCGACCCCGTAAGGATGAAAGGCAAAGTTAACATCGGCGGGATTTGAACTCAGACCATAAAGGGGCATAACTCTTTGCTGCAAAGCATGGCGTCAGACCCTCTACTGATACTGCCAATCCATATATAATTGTTTCTACTATTGGCACAAGGCCAGAAATTACCCAGTACATTACTGGTACTTTATTTTATCGACCCCGTAAGGATGAAAGGCAAAGTTAACCTCGTCAGGATTTGAACTCAGAATGCCAATCCATATATAATATAATATGTTTGTAAACGATATACTAGAACACATTAATTAAGAAACAAACTACCATTTTATACATATATAGCAAATGTTATGTAGATTTAAATACACATTTAAAGCTATACAAATAGGTGTTAAAATAAAACAATACCCAAATAAAGATATTGTTATACTTAAATAGATTTACTTCCAAATATGGCAATCCAATCATAGACAGATCCGTTCCTGAGAATCACAAAATATTGAATATTCGTCATCAATTACAGTAATTAGTATCGATCACCAATTATCGATTTTGGTGAGCATCAATCAGGACTATGATTATTTTCGTCAGTATATTTAAGTCTTCGTTAAAATGCATACCTCGCGGGAAAAAAAAAGAAATATATATATATATATATATATATATATATATAAGAATTTAAATACTAGAGTGTGTTGGAGTTAAACACCCTCTTCATATTATAGAAATGACAGTAAAGATATAGCTCAATGTAATATATATATATATATATATATATATATATATATATATATATATATATGTATGTAAAAGGAAAATAGAAATAACAACACAATCGGTACACTATATGGATGGTATATATTAGGTTAACGCTTGATATAGCAGGAAGAGGGTCTTAACGTTTCGGACGCTAGTCCTTCATCAGAAGAAAGAATGAGAAATAAAATAGATTGAGGAGACGGGCGGGATGGAATTGGAAAAAATGTCTTTAGATAAAAATAATAGATCCATTCATGTTGACATCTCTTGCAAAACTGTTGGTTCTGGCGTTTTGTGTATGATTTGTTTTTTAGAAAAGTGGATGATGGCGCGCGTCTACCTGAAATGGAAAAAAACCCGTTTTGTAAAAAGCGCTATACTTGAGCACGTGCGTAAGCATGAGTTTGTGTGTCTGTGTGTGTGTGTGTGTGTGTGTTATTATAGGTCCGTACGAAGCTAAGAAGAAATCTGTGTGTATATGTGAATAAAAGAGTGTGTGCATGTAAGTACGAAGCTATGAGCAAAAGTATGTTAATATAAGGGTGTGTATCGGCATGTATTAGTAGTAAGAGAAGCTGCTAATGATCAAGAGAAAGCGATAGCAATCTAGGGGTGTGATAATGGACGGGGTATTAAAGAAATCGGGGAGGTTAGTTGAGTCCAAGAGGATAATAGGACACAAGACGGTGAATCAGACTTTGTTCAGTCCTGGTGCGCGAGGCCTGTGATCCATGATGTAAAAGGACACCGCAGGACTGAAACATGTAGGGAAAAATGACCAGGAGAACAGAAATGACGGGCGACAGGAGTATCCAAACCGAGTCGTATGTCCCTCAAATGTTCGGCAAAACGGTCCGCCATACGGCGTCCAGTTTGTCCGATATATAAAGACCCGCAAAGGGAACACTGGAGAGCATAGACAATGTGGATGGAGGTGCAGGTGAAGGAATGGTGTTTACGGAAAGAACGGTTAGGGCCAGTAAGAGTAGTGAGGGTGGAAATAAAGGGACAAGTGCTGCAGCGGGAACGGGAACAAGGATAAGAGCTGGGTGGAGTCGTGGGAGAGCACGAAAAAGAACTGTGAACCAGGAGGTCGCGGAGGTTTCGGGGGCGCTTAAAAGCAGTAATGGGTAGGTTTAGAAAAAGCGAGAAGTGACGGGGTCAGAAGAGAGGATACGGAAGGAACGGGGGATATGTCGCCGGAGTGGTAGTGTGATGGGGTGGTAGGTGAGAGGGAAAGGAAAACGGGTGTTGAGAGGGCGGGGATGAGGTGACAGGGCTGTGGTGCGGTCTGTTTCACGCGCACGGGTGAGAGCAGCTTGGATGAAGGTGGGGGATATATATATATGTATGTATATATATAAAATTAGAATTTCTCGCCATAGCACAGCTGATACATAAATGTACACGTATATACATATATACATATACAAATGTACATATGGGTTATATCGAACATCAATAATAATTTTCGATTAATGTTTAAACAAACGGTCCGATTTGAAGTTGTGTGGTGCCGGTGACCGATCGTCAGCCGTTTGTCCAACACTGTTTTTGAGGAAAAATCAACATGTCTCTGGGTCAGTACCCTTCATCAGGAATGTATACCTCCGCCAGTCTGTTGAGCGGTTAAATATATATATATATATATATATATATATATATATATATATATATATATATATCGACTTTCGTAAAATCGAACCGAAGAAACAATATTTCCATTGGTCTTTCCAATTGCTAACACTATCTATCTGTCGGAACAGTTAGTTCATCATTACCGAGAACAATTGTTTCAACTTATTCGGATCATTGGAGCTCGGTTTAAATGAAGTTGTACAGAAAATGAAAAACACCGTTACGAATATACATGTGCAGAAACAGCCACTTCCCAAAGGGGATGTAAACCGACGATTGATCGAAGGTTGAGAGATAACTGTGGATTCGGGAATAATTATATATTATTCATGTTATTCAGTCCAGAATATTATAGATTGTTCATGTTAGTCAATCTGGAGCTTTGTGATAGGTATTTCCAGGCGGGTGGCCAACGCGAAAAAAGTTTATTCCTTGAATTTAAACAAAGGCTGTTACCTAACCTGTCAGGATATTGATTCTTTCTTCAATGCCGAGCCCACAAGACGGATTCCCATTTCCATATGGCTTAGACTTAGAAATAACTTTCCATTGGATGGAGTAATCCACACCTGTGTCTTTGAGGGAGCATACGTGGTTTGCGAGCTTCTTGGACGATCGTTGTCCGGGTGTCTGTAGGCCAACTGATGATTCAAGAAGCGTTCCTTAAACCGGCCCTCCACGACACCTAGATAGGATTTAACCTCGTGTTGTTGATTTGGTCGGTTAGAAGTGACCACAGCTTCGTTAATTACAGCGGGTGTGTTACATTGTTGTTGAAGGGGACAAGCTTCAGGCCTTCGGCAAGAGCATCCTGGTGGGGTGCCGAGGAAAATGTCGAGCAAAAGCATGCTGGACGTCAGATTGGTTGATAGCGTAAGAAAAAAAATGAGGAAAAAAATTATTTCCTACTGAAAAGGTGAGGGGAAATCTATTAATTACGCACTTTTTTCACTACCATACACTACTGTAGAATATATGATTACGTATTTAGGTATTGTGTATTTAGACGAGAATGCAAACTCGGTGACGTTATATACAATATTAATTTGATTTTTCTATTTCAATATTGTAATGTACTCAGAGTGTGTAACTATAGTTATTAGTTAACGTTCTATATATATAGACAGGTGTTAACAGCTTGTTTTTACTTGCAATAACTTAGTGGCCAGAATAAGAGGGATCAGCAGGAATAGTCTATGTTGATTCTGTTATCCTGTTTAATTGAGCCTCTAGCAATGATGCGTTTATAAATAGTGTCTCGGTAGACAGTTAAAGAAGTTATCTTTCGGTGTTTATATCCCAAAACAAGGATTGAAACTAATCTGGCTAATCCCTATTTGTTCTTATAACAAATCTATTTTGTAAACTGACATGTGGTTTACATTTGTTACACATGCAGTGTTTGCTAAAATATAGGTATATTCTATAGATTTAAACCAATAAATAATTTTACACTGTTAACACATAGGTAATTTACAAATTTGTCACAAAACCATTTCTAAGGGAAATCATTTTACTTTCAAAATAAGTTCCGTAGACAATCTTAGGAACTTATGTATTTTTATTAAATTTTGTTAGATTCCATATAAATGTTTATGAGTTTATATGTTATAATATCTTGATAACTGTACGATTCCCTACAGCTTACATCAGGGTGTATATAAAGAAGCTTTTAACACCGTATGTCTAGCTGCCAGAAGAACAAACACGGGGAACTCAGATTAAAGACTTAGTGTCAGCTTTGAATAAATATTATTCTGCTTATATATCTATCTATCTATATATCTATCTATCTATCTATCTATCTATCTATCTATCTATCTATCTATCTATCTATCTATCTATCTCGTAGAAGATAGACGTGTTTTTGTTTCGCTCCTGCATTTTGTCGGAACTTATTACGAGAAGCGGTAGGTCTGTTTAAGTAATTTGTTATTTGTTGTGTTTAACCCCTCGCCTGGGACTGCAGACGTTGGGTAAAATCAATTTCACCCCTTTTTAGGACGAAATTTAATAGTTATATGTTGTCGATAAAAAGTCGTTTAGTGACAACGGACGCCATTAATACGACGCATGCCACGCCCCCCAAGGAAAGTGATAGAGAGAAGGTAGCAGCACAACGCTGTAAGCCTTTCCTTCTCACTCCCGCAAAAGACACCACGGAATCAAAAGAAAAAAATGTGGAAATGGGTGAAAACCCCCAAAGTAACAATTACACAAACAAGAACAACAATGACAATAACAACACAACCAACAACAGCAACAATGACAATAACAACACAACAACAACAGCAATAATGACAACACCAACAAAGGAAAAAAGCAAGCCAACACGAATAACAACAACAACAATGATAACAACACGAAAGAAAACGGACCCACAGCTGCAGTCTCCTTCGCACAGGCGGTCCGAGAAATGCAGACATACAAGGCACTGGACATCTCGAATGCCAAGAAATGCTGAAAGAAGCAAGGAATTCTGTAAATTTCGGGGAAGGTGAGGAATTCACAATTACCTCCCCCGAAGAAATTAGAAGGGACACAGTCCTCAGTACTGCAATCTTTAGGACAGTTTCGAACACGACTAGGAAACCGGCTCAATTGTCCCAAAGCGAAATTGATCTGGTCCTAAGTAGTGCCAGGAAGGATATCGCTTTCATACAGAAAGGGAAACTGTATGGAAGCATATCTGTTTTAATGCAAGATGAATTGGCGGCACAGAAATATTCTGTGTCCCCAATTGTATCCAAAGCATACACATTTTTCCCCACATATTTAGGGAAAAGAACTCAAAAGATATGAATCTCGGGCCTCAGGCCCAAATGCGAGAATTTGGTGGGGCTAACGGTATTCTTAGAAGATGAGGATACAATCCTTTCGATAGGCGAATCCACCGGGGGCGTATTCGGCGGCAATAGCCTTGAAGTTCCGGTCCAAATGAGACCAGAACGGATAGCAAGAATACCGCAGCGTGTGTCCCTGGAAGGAGTCGCCTTCATAAACATTTCTGTTGAGGGCAGGCGGCCTTCATGCTACCACTGTTCAAGAAGTGGTCGCCTGAGGGCTTCCTGTCCCCTTTTAAATGCCCCCCCCCAAAAAAAAAAGACGCTTCTGCCCACCCCACACACAACACAACCACCACCACCACAACAACAACAACAACACGAAAAAATAACAACACAAGACACTGTCCCACCCAACCCCTCCCCACCTAAAACAAATACAAAAACAATCACAACAAAACCCAAATATACCCTCTCCAACAACACGGACGAGGACCCCTTATCAACGTCACCCAGTGACGACGAGGGAGAACGCTTTCAACATGTAAAAAGAAAGAAAAAGAAGGCACCACATTAACAAAAATGCAACAAACACACAACCACCAGCACAAACAGAACAAACATCACAAACCAAAAAACCCACCCCTCCCGAAAACATAACACATACTACAAAACGCAAACACACACAAGAACAACAAACAAAAACAAACACAACACAAAAAAAATAGTATACATACATCAACACAAACTACAAAACACTTGTGCAAACAATAGACAAAGACCCTTCGGTGGAAACCGAAGCGAAAATATTCACCAACGCGGCGACTAAACCGCATTTAAAAATGATTAGGGTCCGAAGGGACACCTACGCAATGCTCAAACAGAACTTTCCCGAGGACGTGGGGAACCCCTGTAGTAGACCTAGCAACCGCGTCCTCTTGTAATGTTTCCCCACCACCACCCCATACACCCTCCCCGCCAAACACCCCCACCCCACCACACACTGATGTCCCCACCACATCCCAAACCACCACCCCACCAAACAACCCCGCCGACACCCCCATGGAAATTGTGCAGCCTGGTCCCCAGGAGAAGGACAGGTAGGTGTCTTCCTTTTTCACCACTCTAAACTCTTCACCACCAACATGGCTGTTATAAAAGTTGGATGTTTAAATGTGCGCGGCCTGGGGATGTCCTCGAAGCAGGGCAAACTCTTAAATGACCTCAGGTCGCACAGAATGGATGTGATAGCTATTTGCGAGTCCAGGATCAGCAGCGAGCACCAACTGGCCCCCATCTTCGACGACTTTGAGATCTATGCATCTCTCTGTCAGCCGGGGAGGGGGGTCGTTCTGCTGCGAAAACACCTGCGCCTTGCAGCACGGAAGGTACACCTGGACCCGAAGGGACGACTGGTGGTTCTAGACGTAGGCAGTAGTGAAAACGGAGCCTTCAGGCTGGTGGCAGCGTATGCCCCATCTATGACACCGCGACCGGACTTCTTCCAACGCCTAGAGACTTTTCTGGGAACGTGTCACTCCTTGCTTTTAGTGGAGAACTGGAATGGTATCCTGGATGCACGTTGGGACTATGTAGAGGCATGTCCCGATAGAGGGGGGGTGTAACAGCCTCAAACGGTTAATCGGCCGATTTGATCTGGCCGATAGATATCGACTAGATTTTCCGACTGTGTCACTAGTTAGAAATAAGGATAGGGACATATTAAGCTGTCCACGAATGTTCATGGTTGACTATTCGGATCACAAGTTGGTGACCGGAGTGGTCAACCTTGATAGAACCCATAGACAAGGACCCGGTTACTGGAAGCTAAACTTGTTCTTACCGACAAACAATGCTTAGAGTAAGCGGATTAGCACTCTAGTTAAGCAGCTGTTGACGGGGGCAATTGTCAACAGCAGGTGGTGGGGCTCTCTCAAGAGAGAAATTAGAATAGAATCGATAGGTTTTAGTCTGGAATTAGCATCAGATAGGAATAGAACTGAAAGGGAATTGATAGATAGAGTAGAAGAGGCGATTTTAGGAGGGGCAACGTTTCCGGCGTGCTGGCGTCAAGAACGGCCCTAGACCAGTTCTTTGACGCGAAGCACGAGGGCTGTGTTGTCAGGAGTAAAATACGTGCTCTGGGTAACGAGGGAAACAAAGCTGTTAGCTGGGCCCGAGTGACAGAAGCAAAAAGTGGAAACAAGTCCACGATTCGGTCTTTGAAGGACCAGGATGGACGCGTGATCCTTGAACCTGAGCCGATGTGCGCGGCCTTTCAACGGCCCTTTGCACGACTGTTCGATGCGGGGGGGGGTAGGCCATGGATTTCGGTCCATACCTCGACAGTCTGCTGCGGCTCTCGAACGGGGAGGTGAAGTCCTGCGAAAGCCGATTTCGGCCGCCGAAATAGGGGAAGATCTGAGCCTATGCGGCAAACGCAAATCTCCCGGTCTCGATGGTCTACCATACGAACTTTATGTAGCGATGCCCAACTTGTTCTCCGATCTCCTCGAGGCGGTCTACTGCAACTGGCAACAGAACGGGAGAATTCCCAGTTCTGTGACCAAGGGCGTAGTCACGCTGGTGAGAAGGACGAGAACAAGGGGGATGACATAGATAACTTCAGGCCCATAACTCTGCTAAACACAGAGTTAAAGATTTTTGCCAAGAGGTTGGTGGAGAGGTTGGCGCTTGTCGTCGCGAACCTGGTGGGAGAAGCGCAGACATGCGCAATCTAGTCCAGGTACATACACGACAACCTCCACCTCATGCGATACATCGTAGAGAGTTTAGGGAACGAAACCGGCTTTGGTGTCTTTTCTGGGAACGTCTCGCTCCTTACATTTAGTGGGGGACTGGAATGGTATCTTAGATGCACGATGGGACTATGTGGGAGCATGTCCCAGTAGAGCGGGGTGCAACAGCCTCAAAACTTTAATCGGCCAATTCCAACTGGCCGATAGGTATTGACTGGATTTCCCGACTGCACCACAGTGGACGTGGGCAAACCGCTGTGAGGCATCTAGATCGTATTTAGAGAGGTTCTTCACTAGAGAAAGGGACAAGGAGATGTTAAGCTGTCCACGAATGCACATGGTTGCCTATTCAGATCACAAGTTAGTCGGCTGCTTAGTCAACCGTGATAGAATACATAGACAGGGACACGGATACTGGAAACTGTACGTGTCTGTGCCGGCACATAAAGCTTACAGTGAACGGATAAGTAGACTAATCAAGCAACAGTTAACGGGAGCCATCGTCAACAATAGATGGTGGTACTCTCTCAAGAAAGCAATTAGAATAGAACCGATAGGGTATAACAGAGAGTTAGCCTTAGAGAAAAACAGAATAGAAAGAGAACTAGTAGCCAAGGTAGAGAAGCAAAACATGTGCTCTAGGAAACGATGGAGCGAAAGCTGTCAGCTGGGCCCGAGTGGCGGAGGCAAAAAGTGGCAACAAGTCCACGATTCGGTCTTTGAAAGACCAAAACGGACGCGTGCTACTTGACCCAAAGCAAATGTGCGCGGCCTTTCAGCGGCACTTTGCGCGACTGTTTGAGCAGAACGACGGTGAGCCGAACGGGGCAATGAACTTTAGTTCATACCTCGACGGCCTGCCGCGTCTCTCGAACATGGACGCCGAGTTCTGCGAAGGACCGATCACGGACACTGAGATACGGGACGCTCTGGACCGTTGCGGGAAGCGCAAGTCACCCGGTCTAGATGGTCTACCCTACGAGTTTTACATAGGCATGCCAGACTTGTTCTCTGGCGTCCTCGAAGCCGTCTACTGCAATTGGCAGCAGAACGGGAGAATTCCCAGTTCTGCAGGCAAGGGTGTAGTAATGCTGATCAGGAAAGACGAGAACAAGGGGGACGAAATTAACAACTTCAGGCCCATAACTCTGCTCAAGACAGAGTTAAAGATTTTGGCCAAGGTGCTAGCGACGAGGTTGGCGCTTGTCGTCGAGAACCTGGTAGGGAAAGCGCAAACATCTGCAATCCCGACCAAGTCCATACACGACAACATCCACCTCATGCGATACATCATAGAGAGGGTGGGTAGTAAACCCGGCTTCGGTGGGGCTCTGATCAACTTGGATCAGTCTAAGGCATTCGAAAGGGTCGACCATCGATACTTGGAAGCGGTTCAGAGGATGGATCGAGGCGATGCACACCAGCATCTGCTCGAGGGTCAAGGTCAACGGCTACCTATCGAAGCCGTTCGCAATCACGCGTTCCATTCGACAGGTGTGCCCTCTCTCCTCCATTCTGTATGTATTGACTCTAGAGTCACTACTGCGCAAAGCGGCGTCGGCTTATGCCGACGACGTGAAGGTAATGGTGTCGAGCCCCTCGGAAATCGGGGTGATCGGCAAATTACTGAAAGAATACGAAACGCTAATGCGAGCAAAACTAAACCCGGACAAGTCTGTCGGTTTGCAACTCGGTACGTGGAGAGGCAAACCGATGACGTCTGACAGCGTCGGTGGACGCTGGACGGACGGACCGGTTAAATTGCTCGGAGTCTGGTTCGGTCCAGACCTCCGGGTGGAGAAAAACTGGAACGAGGTCACGGCCAAGGTGTTTGCACTCACTCAGAAGTGGGCAGAGTGCAAACTGTCCTTGAAAGGTCGAGAGGAGGTTGCGAACACTTTCATAGCGTCCGTCATCTACCACCGCTTGACTGTCGTGCCTTGTCCCCGTGAAAACCTCGCCAAGATGGAACGCATGCTCTTCCAGTTTCTGTGGAAGAAGCAGGCTCCGCTGGTGAGGAGATCCGTCTGCTGTCAGCACCCTCCAACGGAGGGCTGGGAATGCCGTGGCTGATGATGCGCAAACATGCGCTGAGGCTGCGGCATCTCCAGGTATTCTTCACCGACTCCCAACCGGTGTGGGCACCGTTTGTGAGACAGGCTTTCCCACAGCTCGTCTCGCTGACGGAGCTGCAGTCCTGGGTGAAGAAAAGACCGAAAAGGATGGGCGCCTGGCACATTGAATGCGCTCAGGCGCTCACAGTCCTCTGGCAAGCGGGCGCAGCAATCAGTGGAGACCTATGTACAACTTCCAGAGGTCCCTGGCCTGGCAGTGATACCGAGGAGCTCTACCGGTTCGTGACAAGATCTACAGGCACGGACGCCCAGGCAGGGATCCTTCCAAGAGGACGTGTCCAAGATGCGCGCAGGACATTGAAACAGTCCTGCACGCAATTGTACACTGCCCGGGCGTAACCGACTTGTGGAACTATGCAGAACAACTGCTGTCGCGTATGGGACAAATCCAGTTAACTGCCGAGTCCATAGTAAGGATCAAACCGCCAGTCTCTTTCAAAAACGAAAGAGAGGTGGTTTTCCTCTGTACGGTGGCTATGGTGAAAGAAGTTATATGGTGGACGAGGTTGAGAGGACTGAGGACAAATGCCTTTCTCTCCGGATAACAATTGATTCCCTTCTTTAAGTATCACTTTAGAAGGAAAATCAGGGTGGAGAGAGAGGCACTGCACCCCAGTAAATTTACTGAAAGGTGGATGAATGAAGCGAAAATGGCCAGAGTGATTAGGCCTTCTCTGTTTATAAGCCTGTAGGTTGGAGAAGAGAGCAAAAGGAAGAAAGGGGCACTTGCACAATACACTCCTGGAGTTGAGGGTTGTTCTATCGACGGGGTATTAAACAACCCATTTGTGGCGCCTCCCCCCTATTGGGGATTTCGATTGTTGTAATTGTTTGTTTTTATATTTTTTACACGACTGTATGTAAAATCCCCGGCATGTCTTTGTATTGTCCCTTGTTCTTGTTGCGCCCTTGTGGCTAATAAAGAAATCTATCTATCAATCTATCTACTCGCCTGATAAAAAGCATTCGCAAGTTTGTCATATTAAAGCTTTATGACTAATGCAGGGGCATGATTCGAAACATAAGGTAGCGTCAAACTGTGCATAAGTGTGGTTTTGCATAACATTGAGCCTGACCTGCTCGAAGACGTAAAACAAGGCGCCGGACAGATGCTTATGAGACAACATAATAACATAGAAACAGGTGACAAGTAACTATGCCAGAATGCTGTACAAAAACAACGCCATAAGGAAGGAAATGTAGATAGACTATCGTCAGAAAAGAGGAGAGCAAGTGAGAAAGAGAGACAGAGTGAACCATCTCGGTGGGTATACACGTATGTGTGTATATGTTTATATGTAAACATACATTCATAATACACACATCATACATACATAAATTCATAATACATGCATACATAAATTTATACAAACATAAATACATGCATACATACATATATACATACATGCATACATACATACAAAAATATGCATTCATACGTGCATATATACGATATTGTTACATACGTTTTTAAACTCATAATAACATACATTTATATGCGAACACGGTGATGTAACGTCACATATATTAAGAAATGAGCCATGTAACGCTTCAAAACAATTTTCCACCCCACACTACATATGTTGCTTTAAATACACGTAGAATTCTAATTATTATGAAAAAGCCTTATCCATGTTGCAAAGATATTTGAATTCAATTGTGACAAAACTTTCTCGGGAGTTTTAAAGAACAGCATCGTTTATTTTTAAAATTTATTATAAATATCTGATCTAATCGTATAAATTTCTATCGAACAAATCTTGTTTATAATCGCACAGGAGCTACCACATAAACAAAGATTTATATGAATCACGTATACAATCTGAGCTTAGAAATTCGGTTTTATACAAAGGTTAAAAAATCTGTGGAATTTCA
Organism: Eledone cirrhosa; assembly: GCA_964016885.1. Lineage (NCBI taxonomy): Eukaryota > Metazoa > Mollusca > Cephalopoda > Octopoda > Eledonidae > Eledone > Eledone cirrhosa. The sequence continues at coordinate 249,181,164 of OZ024742.1, forward strand.
AAAACCCAGTGTTTAATCTTAGCTCAAAACATATACATGACCAAAGCAAAATGTATCAATAGCTGAGACTCATTACGTTTAACTGCCGAGCTATCTGATTCAAAGTAGGCTAGCATTTCAAAGGAAGCGATTAAAGATTACCATTAACATAAACGAACCAGTAACAGCGTCAAAACTACCACCGAAGATAAAACAGAATGCTCAACTAAATATAGCAATAACCAAAAATGTTGCTCTACTTCACAAAAACAGGAATACGGAAAACTTTCCTACACTTTTTAAGTGATCTGGCATGTATGATTCAGCAGATTGACAAACTTGATTTGAATGACAGGGCATACAACACCAATATAAGTAAAGTAGGTTCTACATTAGAACTAGAATTAGTAAAATGCAATCATCTGAAAGCAACACAGTCAACAGCTGTGAAAACAACATGCAAAACCATTATCATCTTCATATAGGTGCTAGCTATCCCATTGCTAGCACCTATATGAAGTTGAGTTCTTGCCATGCAGTCAAGATACAAGCATAAGACGTTTTATTCATGCGAAGTAGTATTTTCCAGATCCTTGAAATTAGGAAATGTAACGTAGACAGTATCAATCTGATCTTGAAATAACAGAAGACCTGAACAAGATGGGGGGGGGGGGGGGAGGATGTGCGTGTCATTATAGAGCAGCTACTAATTAACATAATAATCCAGCAAAAAAGTAAAGAGCAGCAGGATTGTGACTGAACTACCAGAAGGCCTTTAATAGTATGTCTTATGTTTGTATTATCAATGACCTATCCTTAGCTACAACCACAAGTAACTTCTATCCAACGCTTGAACAAGAATTGTTACACCAATTTACATCATAGGAGTGATAAGAAGCAAATTAAATCTGATATCATACACTAACAAAGGGTATTTGGCAGGGCAATCCCTTGACAGTGCTACTATTCGTCTTCTCGTTATACCTACTACCATACCTGTTCAATACACAATGATCATAAATATGCATCCAGAGGTTTCTCCCACCTTTTATTTCTTCTTGATTTGAAGTTGTATAGGTCAAATAACTACAACACCAAAAGACAATTGGATCTCATTATTCAAAGCATATGGCCTAGTGGTAAGGGTTTGGACTTACGATCGTAATGTTGTAGGTTCGATTCCTTGGCTGGGTTGCGAGTTGTGTTCTTGAACAAAACACTTCCTTTCATGTGGCTCCAGTATACTCAGCTGAAAATGATTACCAGCAATAGCTGGGGGTTTAACCCTGCGATGTGGCGGTGGCGTGTACTCTCAGTCGGTTGACGCCATGAAACCGGGATAAGCACCGGGTCAGCGCGCTGCTTGCAGTACACAGGGGCATGCATGCATTCAATTCTACACAGACAATGGAATAAAATTTAGCGATTTTAAATGTGCATATTTATTGAAAAATGTGAGCTCACCTTCAAAAATCTTCACAAACCACTTGATGATACAATTACATAAATCAAATGACAATTACAGGATAAGAAAGTCAGTTATGATGGACGCATAGATATGACAAGGACTTGGAATGTATACTTAAGGATACGAAAGCAAATAAGTTCATCAGACCAGCCAGTGTGCAACAAACACATTGCCTACAACACTTTTGCTATGCCCATCTAACATTTGGTATGCTGAACTAGTCATTGCAAGAAATAAATGAGATGGACGGGAAATATTAACATCAATGAGAATGTGGAGAAACTATATTTCCCACCCAATGACGGGGCCTATAATCCATATGAACGCATGGTACTAGAGCCGGTTAGCAAAACTGAAGCAACATTTTCAACATAAAAAAAAGTCAGTAACTATTTTACCCAGGTTTATGAGCAGGAATATAACAAACATTGTTAAGATAGCAACTGATCAAGAATAGAGACATGAAACAAACGCTGACACAGATCTGTCATCCTAGAACTTTGAAAAACTCTGCTCATTGCTCGAGCAAAATAAAAATTAAACTAGTTCACCGAGTAAGTTTTACATAAGTACGTGACACAAAAAACGCAGACCATATAGGAGATAAACCACACAACAGTCTGACATGAAGCTCCGGCAAATTTATAACATCCCGTCTAGAAAGATACCTACATGCAATCCAGAAATTAAAAAAATCTCCTCCTTGAATATACTGTACAAAAGATGAAAGTCATCAGTTGATAATAAATGAGGCTGTGCAAAAGAAAGACCGGAGATATTAAACACATTGTTGGCAACTGTCAAAGATTGTTACTATTGTAACTTGTTACTACCTTCCCATAGGCAGGATGATGTAGCCAGAACAATCTAGAATGCACTACGGAAAACGAAAGTGAGAAGAATATATTGAAACTGATGGCTCAAAGTAATATTGGAAAAACCTAAAAACAAAAACCGCCACTAAATGCAAGCACTCCGGGCTGATATTGTTGTTTGCTGAAAATGTACTCTGATATTGTTGGCTGAAAATGTACTCTGTAGTAGAAGTCAGCTGCCCACTCGCTGCTCATGTACTAAGAAATATACCATAGAAAGAGGTTATCTACGGATCATAAATAAAGAGTAACTAGTATCAAAATTCAATTTCACACATATGTTTTGAGATACGTATGACAGAACTTAGATTGTTGAAGAAAAAATGGCCATAATATATGACTTCTTTTTCTTTTTTTTTTCCTTTTTCTTTTTCTTTTTCTTTTTCTTTTTCTTTTTCTTTTTCTTTTTTCTTTTTCTTTTTCTTTTTCTTTTTCTTTTTCTTTTTCTTTTTCTTTCTTCCAGCGGTACCTGTCAGAAGCAACCAAGATCATGGCTGTTATCCAACCGTCAATAATGTCGGAGCTGTGATCTCTCTATTCTCAGAACTATGCAATCTATCGAGTAAGGATACTGCGAAGACCCTTTGGAGGAACCCCATTTCGGCAGCTTGTATTTGCGATCGTATTCTTTCGGTCATTACCCAATATTCATGACCATAGGTTAGGGTTGGCACAAATACTGAACTAAAGATAGCGAGTTTGGCTTTTTCGCCCACCTTCCTTCTGATTACTGACTGCAGAAACTGGCGCATTACTGCACCAACTCCTGAAATTCTTGCACTTAATTCAGTCTCCTGCCTTCCAACGTAAACATGACCCCGGGATACTTGAACTTCTCTACTTGCTTCAGTGGAACTCCATACAAATGTAGAGTTTACAGCGCAGGCTTCCTTGAGAGGATGAGTGTCTCAGTTTTCGAAGCACTAATTTTCATTCCAGCCATGCAGCACTCGGCATCAAACCTATCAAGGGCAAGTTGTAGATCACCTTTCTGTCGCGTCTGCAAATTCCAGCCGACTGATTCTACACCCGCCAGTCATGACACCACTTCCAACCCGGCTGCGCATATCAATCCTGTTCATGTAAATAATTGTTTCTACATTTGGCACAAGGCCAGCAATTAACCAGTGTATTACTGGTACTTTATTTCATCGACCCCGTAAGGATGAAAGGAAAAGTTAACCTCGGCGTTTCGATTTAGCACCATTTATCCGAACACAAATACACGGGCATTCGTATAGAAACATCAGGGCATCAAGAAACTGACCTTCGACCCCATACTCCTGCAGAACCTTCCACAGCAGTTCCCGGGCAAAGCGGTTATATGCCTTTTCAAGGTCGAGAAAATAAGAATATACCGAAGTGTGAATATTTAGTCTGCTGTGCTACGTCCTCGGTGAAAACTGCACTCTTCATCAGTTAATTCGGACAGTCTTCCTGCATCTCTCTGCCTTTACTCGCCTCGTCATAGCCACGTCACTGGATTCTGAGAGTTTTCTTGGGAGCTACAGGTGTCACCTATTGCGTCATCTTCCCTTATAATTTACCGCTAAGATACAAAGGGTAAACAGTTGCATAAAAACAATGGAAATTCCCTTCCCTTTACAAACATACTGCTGGGAAGGTGGCCGATAAAATAACCTCGAAGTTAAGAGAAAACATACATACATACTTACATACATACGTGATGATGGCTGCCCACTCGTTATCGAGTATGGCCATTGCACGAGAAAAAAACCCCCATAATAATAACAATAATAATAATTGTTTCTACTTTTGGCACAAGGCCAGCAATTACGCAGTACATTACTGGTACTTTATTTTATCGACCTCGTAAGGATGAAAGGCAAAGTTAACCCCGACGGGATTTGAACTCACACCGTAAAGGGACGTAACTATGGTGGAAAGCATGGCGTCCAACCCTCTACCGATACTGCCAATTCACCGCCTAACAATAATATTAACGACAGCAACAACAATAATAATATACATATATATATATATATACATACACGCGCACACACATAAACATATCTACACACACACACACGATAGCAATTAACAGCGCTGCGATCAAATGTAGCTTTTTAGCCCAGGCAATGATCTAAAATGTCTTGCACAGAGTTGGCAACCAATACATACATTGGGAATAGCCCGCTATGGTTGGAGTCATGTACGTTTGAGCCCTCCTGCTGATTTACATTCTCTACCACATGCTTGGCAAGCATGAGTAGCCTCCCCAACAGCAGCCTGGTAGTCAACCAGTGGTCTTTCTTTATGACTGCGAAGATTACTTTCGAGTCCAGCTTTGCTTAGGCAGAGTCCTGCACAGACGCTGCATGTCAGCGCCATAGGAGGACCTTCGCCGTCTGGAAATGCAGCAGCAATGCCCTTCCTCACATCCCGCTTTACTTTCTCGTATACGATTCGAGATGCCTCAAAGGCAACTTTCCCCTCCTATACAGTCTTCTCCATTTATTACGATCGGCAGCAACATTTTCCCATGTATCAGCAGAGATGTTAGCGTCTTTCAAAGAGGCTTTCAACGAATCCTTATACATCTTTTTTGGTTTATGTGGCGGTCGTTTTCCTTTAACTAATTCTCCATAAAAGAGTTGTTTTGGTATTCTAGAATCCTTCATCCCGGCAAGGTGACCACTCCATCGGAGTCGTTGCTTAAGCACAAGAGCTTCTATACTGTCACACAGAGAGCTTTCCAAAATCTCGACATCACTGATGTGGTCCCTCCAGTGAATGCCATGGATCCGTCTTAGACACATCTGATGGAAACGCTCCAATTGCTTAAGGTGGTGTCGATATGTGACCCAGGTCTCGCAGGCATAAAGAAGAGAAGAGAGCACACATGCCTTGTACACCTTTACCTTTGTCTTCTTGCACATGTCTCGCCGACCCCAGAGTCACGTTTCTAGCTTTCCGAAAGCATCACTTGCTTTCCTAATCCTGAGTGGGATTTCATTATCAAGGTTACTGTATCGATTGACAGTGCTTCCCAGGTAGACAAACCGATCAACCACTCCAAGTCGTTTACCATACACATAGATGTTTGGTTCAGTGTACTGCTTACCAGGGGCAGGTTGGTACAAGACGACGGTTTACTTGAGACTGACAATCAATCCTAGGGCAGTGCAAGCATCAGAAAATGCATTCAAAATGTGCTGCATATCACTCTCTGTGTGCGCTACAAGATCGCAATCATCTGCATACAAGAGGTCTCTTATGATTGATGTAAATACTTTTGTTTTTGCAGCAAAGCGCCTGATGTTAAATATGCTGCCTGAAGTTCGATATCGGATGTAAACACCATGCTAACAAATCCTGAATTCAATAAAGAAAACCATTGCAAAGTATATGGCAAACAAGGTCGGTGCTGGAATATCCCCCCGTTTCACTCCATTTTTTACTGATAGGACCCGACATGTTTCCTCCGACATTGACCCAAGCCTTCATATCGTCATGGAAAGACCTAACTAAAGCAAGGAACTTATCCGGGCAACCAAGTTTCTGGAGAACCTTCCATAATGCATTTCTGTTAACAGTATCGAAAGCTTTTGTCAGATCGACAAAAACTTGATACAGATCCAAACCTTGTTCCATGCACTTCTCCTGGAGCTGTCTAGCTGATAAGCTCATATCAGTAGTGCCGCTTCCAGCACGAAAACCAGATTGACTTTCAGGAAGAACACAATCTGCAATGTGTGTCAGCAGACAGTCCAGAAACACCCTACATAAAACTTTCCCTACGACAGAAAGCAATGATATACCTCTATAGTTCCTACAATTATTCCTCTTACCCTTTCCCTTGTACAAGACCACCATTACTGCATCTCTCAAGTCCTCAGGTACGGATTCATTATTCCATATCCTGCCAAACAAAGAGTGAAGATGTTGAAGGAGTCTCTCACCACCATATTGTAGGAGCTCTGCATGTATGCCATCCATACCTGGAGACCTTCCACTGTTCAGCTTCGAGATAGCCACTGCAACCTCCACAAGCGTCGGAGGTTCTGCGAGAGCTACCTTCACAGGTTTTTCTGGAATGAGATTGAGGAAATCTTCATTGACGACAGACGGCTGATTCAAAAGCTCATGAACGTGCTCTCGCAACCTTCGTAGAATTCCTTGTGAGTCACGAAGAAGTTCTTTGTCATCCTTGCTGCGAAGCGGTGTCACCAGAGAAGTAGACGGTCCATAAACTTCACGCAAGAGCCTGTACAACAACTTTGTGTTATTGGAATCTGATGCAGTTTGTATCTCATCAGCCTTCTCACTCCACCACTGATCCTTCATCTGAGAAAGACTCCGCCTAACACATGATTTCACATCATTGAGTTCCTTATGCAACATATTCTTCTCCTGTAGTTTTGCCGTCAAGTAGCGTGACAGAGCAAGCATCTTATCAGCCAACAAGTCTTCTATATGTTCATCATTCTCATTAAACCAATTTTGATGATTTCTCTGCACCAATCCCAGAACACGCCTGCCTACATCATATACCGACTTTTTAAGAGTCGACCAATCCTCACCAAGATCTGCAACCTGCATCTCTTCTTGCAATGTTCTCTTTATCCTTAAGACGAGCAGCATTCAATCTTCTGGGCAGGGCAACATAAGGAGCCCGGATTTTACGTTTAGTGATTAGTTTCACTTTTGCGCGTACCAGGCGGTTGTCCGTCCAGCACTCAGCTCCACGAAGAGCACGAACACACTGCACATCCCGTCTGTCAGGCATCCTGACTAGGACGTATTCCAAAAGATGCCATTCCTTAGACGCAGGATGCATCCATGTAGTCTTAAATTTGTTCATTGTTGGAACATGGTGTTGGTAACACACAGATCCAGCTCCTCACACATCTGCAGCAGGAGCATACCATTGTTGTTACACTTTCCCACCCCATGCCTTCCGATTACGTTCCATGTGTTAAAATCCCTACCCACTCGTAACATTAAAGTCACCAAGCACGATGACTTTGTCTGCTTGGGGGATATTTCTTAAAACCCCTTTCAAGGCATGGTAAAATGACACTTTTTCTTCATCGACAGAATTCATAGTTGGAGCATACACACTCACCAGGGTAGCATATCTTCCTTTGTCCAGCAGAATTCTCATGGACATAAGACGTTCACTAATCCCTACTTGGAATACTTCTAATTTATTCACAAGAACAGTCTTAACAGCAAATGCTACCCCAGCCTCTCTCCTGGTTCCTTCATCTCTTCCTTTCCAGAAGAATGTATATTCTCCACAAAATTCTGTAAGATGACCATCTCCAGCTAACCTCGTCTCAGATAAAGCTAGGATGTCAAGATCGTAACGTCGAAGCTCCTTTGCAACACGAGCGGTCCTTCGTTCAGGACGTTCCAAGGAATCCCTGTCAAGCAGCGTCCGTACGTTCCAGCAGCCAATACTAAATACCTTGTTTAGCTCAATTACAGTGGCACGATGACGAGCGGGCCCAGGCTGTGATAACCTGGGGGCCCTGCCCTTATTGCCAATTATCTCTTTTGTTCCAGTACCCTTATTGCAAATTATCTCTCTTATATTGTTTTGGGACATCATTGAAATGGGAAAAGAAAAAAAGAATGTAATAATAATAGTAACAATAATAATTGTTTCTACTTTTTGGCACAAGGCCAGCAATTACCCAGTACATTACTGATACTTTATTTTATCGACCCCGTAAGGATGAAAGGCAAAGTTAACCTCGATGGGATAACAATAATAATAATAATGATTTCATTTATTAGCCACAAGGGCCGACATGTAGGGGACAATACAAAGACAGGGACAGTAGGGGTTTACAATAAGGTCGAGTGCACAATGGCAAGACTAATTTAACAATGAAGATATAAGAATATAAAATAAACTATGCATAAATATAACAAAATAAATTCCCCTATAGGGGTGGACGACCCAGGGGTGACTCAGGTACCCCACCAATCCTGAACTACCCTGCGCTTCTAGGGAACCCAGGGAGAGCACCCCTCTCCTCAAGTTAGCTAGCCTATAGGCGCATGATCAGAATAGGCCATTCACACGGGCCATTCTCGCCACATTCATCCACTTTTTAGCAAATGTACTGGGGGGAAGCACTTCTCTCTCCACCCTCACCTTCTGTTCCAGGTGAAACTTGAAGAAATTGATGAGGGATTCGCCGAAGAGAAAAGTGTTTGTCTTCAGTCCTTTTAATCTGGTCCACCATATAACCTCTTTCGCAACTGCCACCAGACGGAGGAAAATTGCCTGCTCTTCCTGACCTAAGGAAAACGGCGGAATGATCTTCACTATGGACTCGGCCGAAAGCCGGATCCGTTCCACACGCGACAGTAGCTGTTCGACATAACTCCACAAGTCAGTAATGCACGGACATTGGACAAGTGCGTGCAGAACGGTTTCGTCGCTCTGTGCGCATCTTGGACAGGTAGACTTTATCTCGAACCGACAGTGCCCCTAGGTAACACTGCCAAGCGAGGGATTTCTGGAAATTGTCCATCGTCCCTGGCTCGAAAGTCCTCCGGTATAGACTGTCCAGTTCGACTTCGTCGAGGCCCAAGCTTCTCCGAGTGCGTCATCGCACTTGCCCACCACTAATCCTCTATAGCACTCGAGAGCGGAAGTTCCACGGATCGCATTGCCCGCTTGGTAGAGTGCAGTGAGTGCCTGGCAACATTCCAGGTGCCAGTCACCCAGTCTCGGTCTCTTCTTGACCCAGGACTGCAGCTCAGACAAAGTAGCGAGCTGCGGAAAGGCCCGTCTGATAAACGGCGACCACACCTGTTCACCGTTTAGACAGAATATCTGGAGATGTCGCAGCCTCAGGGCATGTCTGCGCATCATTAACCACGGCATGCCCAGCCCTCCGCGTAGAGGGTGCTGGCAGCAGATGGACCGCCTCACCCACGGAACTTGTCCTTTCCACAAGAATTTGAAGAGGAGCCGTTCCAACTTGACGAGGCGTGGACGGGGTCAAGGCACAATGGTCAGGCGGTAGCAGATGACGGACGCGATGTACGCATTCGCCACATCCGCACGACCTTTCAGTGATAGCTTCCTCCCAGCCCATTTTTGGGGGAGACTGGTTACTCTGCTCGTTACCTCGTCCCAATTCTTTTCCACCTGGAGGTCTGGTTCGAACCAAACCCCGAGCAACTTTACCGGTCCGTCCGTCCAGCGCCCCGCGTCGCTGTTGGACGGCATAGGCTTGCCTCTCCAGGTTCCGAGCTGCAAGCCCACCGACTTTTCCGGGTTAAGTTTAGCTCCTGTCAACCTTTCATATTCCTTCAATCAGGTACCGACAACCTCGATTTCTGAGGTGTCCGACAACATCACGGTGATGCGTCCGCATAAGCCGACACCACCTTTCCACGTCCCGGATCTAGTGGGATTCCCTGCAACAGCTCCAGCTTCCGCAGTAAAGGCTAGAGAATCAATACGTACAGAAGGGAAGAGAGAGGTAACCCTAGACGGACCGATCGGTAGAGCCGAAATGGTTCCGAGAGGTGGCCATTAACCTTGACCACCGAGCGTGTGCCGCTGTGCATTGCAGCGATCCAGCTTCTGAAGACAGGGCCGAATCCAGCTGCTTTGAGGACAAACTCCATATACCGATGGTCGACCCTATCGATTTATTTACCTCCCGGGGTCTTGTGAAGGTCGGGTGGTTCAACCTCCATGGTTGGTGGGGTTTCTTTTGGGAACCCCTTTAAAAATCTTGATGTGGGTTTCACGTTCTGGGTTCCCACGTCTTGAAGAAAGCTCTCTCGAATTTCTTTGTAGGAATTGAACGACATTCGCACCAGAAGCAAATCTTCTGGCACGCAAAATGTGTTCAGTTCAAAGATCTCCCCCTCTGTTTGGATGTCCTCGCGTCGTGCTAAGAGAGCCATCAATTTATCGTTGGCCCTTCTGACAAACACGAAGTTTTTAATGTTTTGTTGGTGTGGTTGTATTTGTTTTCGTTTTGATGACTGTGGTGGTAATGGTTTTGGTGGTGTTGTCTCGGGTATGTCTGTGTTTGTTGTAGGAGTGGTGTCTGCAATTTTAGGTGCCTGCGTGTTTATTTGTTCTTGAATTTGTTTAGGTTGTTTGCGTTTCGGGGATTGTGGGGTTGGTGTTGTTGATGTTGGTATTGATGTTATTGGGGGAAGTGTTTGCGTTAGTGGTGTCTGTATTTTTGTTGTGTATTTCCGACGAGACAGTCGCAAAGGTTGAGGAAAACATGAGTAAAGATCGGCGGATCCTCTGGATGCTCAATGCATTTTGGTTCCTGAAGTTTCCCGAAGCACCATCCACACGATTTTAACGGAAAAATTGCTACTGTCTCGTCGGAAATTGACGGTCTCACGCTCCTTTGTTCGTCGTGAATTTCAGTACGACCAGCTGTAAACTTTCTACACCACTTGCGAACGTGTTTGACATCCATGCACGACTGTCCATACACTTCCGTCAATTGGTGATGAATTTCAATCGGTTCAACGCCTTTTGCATTCAAAAACAGAATAACTGCGCGAACTTCGCACTTTGCGGTAGCGTTCAACGGGAGCTCCACTCTCAACGGATTCCAAGCCAAGATTGATCATCCCACCGAAGCGCGCGCATGCTTGTTCGGGAGTGGGGAAGCACCAATCACAACAGTGTTGCCAACAGCCGTACGAACAGTTTCTCTGCGTCCCCATTACTTTGGAGACCTTACTTTTGGGATTACCCTCGTACATACATCTATAAGCTCTCTCCTACATACATACATACATACATACATACATACATACATACATACATACATACATACATACATACATACATACATGATGGAAGAGCGTAAAGGCTGCAACAATATCCTTATGGTACGATACTTCTAATTTACAAAAACGAGGAGTGGGAACTTTTTTTTTTGTTTTAGATGAGATAACAGCTGCTGCTGCTGTTGAATGACGAGTGAATTCATTGGTAGGGTGTAGTATAGCGCTTATATCATCAGTTCAAACGTCAACCGGGAAGCTAATCTACTGTAACGAGCCGTTAGTTACAGCAATAGCTATTTCTACTGCAATATACCGCCATAGTAGCAAACACAACTAAGCTTCTACACCATCTGCATTGCCACCCTTACCTCCTTACCCTTCCAGCAACTAAATTAGTTAACTAGCATACATCTCATAATCCTCAACACTGTGTGACGTCTGCATTTCTAACGGACTGATGTGCTGATGAGTAAATAAAGGGGATACGTTGATGATTACCTAGATACACACACGCATGCATGAAGTTATATCTATATATATAGTAAGTGAAAGGGTGTCAGTGAGATTAAGAGAAAGACAGATGGATAGATGGACAAATAGATATACAGAATTGGTGATGAGATGCATGCGCACAAATACACATATATACGGACAATCCCAAGCGCACACAGCCCCCCCCCCCGATATATATATATATATATATATATATATATATATATATATATATATATATATATATATATATATATATATATATATATTTATATATATATATATATATAAGAATAGAGGTGTAACAAGTTATGATATATTGGTAAACAGAAAAGAAAATGCTGACAAATTGTTCACAGTGAAAAATAGTTTAATTAGGAATAAGTGAGAATTAGTAATAGTATTGGTTAGTATTCAGTTTTTGGTTTTAAGTTTTACCGGTTGCGCATTTCTAATGCTTTTCAAAAATAATTTTGAGATAGAGCGTCCGTGATGTTTGCTGTGATCTGATTAGTTTTGGAAATTCTACCTGTTTTTATGTTAAAAAAGTGGCTCCAGCAGTATTAAAATAAGTTATGCGCCAATTAGTGTTGCAAAAATTCTTGTGGTCAAAACAATTTTGATTGGTCGGTAGAGGTCATGTGAATGTTAAAAATTGATTTTGCGCTAAATGTAGGTTTGTGTCGGCTGATTGAGAAGTCACTGAAAAATAAGTCTTTTTTAACATAAAAACAGGTAGAATTTCCAAAACTAATCAGATCACAGCAAACATCACGGACGCTCTATCTCAAAATTATTTTTGAAAAGCATTAGAAATGTGCAACCGGTAAAACTTAAAACCAAAAACTGAATACTAACCAATACTATTACTAATTCTCACTTATTCCTCATTAAACTATTTTTCACTGTGAACAATTTGTCAGCATTTTCTTTTCCGTTTACCAATATATATATATATATATATATATATATATATATATATATATATATATATGCGCGCATATGTGTGTGGTGTATATGTTCATATATGTATACATGTACATGTATATACGTATATATATATATATATCTTATTCTTCCTGGTAATGATGTCGCTGATAACTTTAAAACTGATGTGTCATTGGAATGATGGATGCAGCGAGATTCGGCAGGGTGGCCATTCGATTTTGTAGTAGGTGTTCACCGCCAAACGTATACTCGCAGAAAATCCGTCTAGATAACAGTCATTTACATATATGTGTTTTGTGCATAGAACAATAAAAACAGAAGTCAGGCGTTGGTAGATAATTATTTCATTTTTTTTTACAACCGTTTCAGAGGGTAGATTATTCAGTGAAGATTGATGTATTGACTAGCATGGTAGTGGTTAAGTTACTACCTATTTCTAGTTTCGTAAACCCCTTCAGAAACATTAAACTGATTATATATACTATACATATAACACACACACACACACACACACACACACACACACACACACACACACACACACACACACACACACACACACACACACACACATATGTATATATATATATATAAATATATATGTAGATAAATCTACCAAGAGTTTACGGTAGTGTCCAATCCTACCAATTTTGGTAGTTTGTACAATTTTGTATAATTTTGTACATAGATCTGTTGAATATGCATGCCAATTCTAACACATATATATCCTAGAAACGATCGTTAAATAATGAACTTTTTTTGTTTAATATAAGGAACTGTTTCATTGTTTTATTCATTATTTTTTTAATATTTTATATAAATATATATATATATACGAAGTTATGTGGCCAGTCACGGCTTCATCATCATGATTGTTGTGAGTTTACTTCTACTACATCATTCTGTATAGACATATATATCTGATACAGATTTTTAAAAAAACCCAAGACAAGAGTTAGAAGCTGAGAAGCGTTTGTTTGTAGTTTATCCTGGCTTCGATTTGATATATATTATATACGGCATTTGGTCAGAAATGACTATGGAATTTGCACAAAGCAAGTTTCTCTTCCCAGACATTAGCCCTGGCAAGGTTGTTTGTGGAAGATGAGCAGTCGTCCATGTATACCAGTCTCCCCTTTCCACGCCACCGATGTTGTCCAAGAGAAGGGCCGGGACAGCTTGCCACCAGTAACGTCGCAACTCATTCCTACATCTCAGTAAACAGGAGAAACCTGAAATAAAATGCTTTGCTCAGAACACGACGCATTGCCCGTTCCGGTATTCGAATGCACAACCATACGATTCTGAATCCGATGCTGTAACTATGTGCCTATGGAATACATGATGGCTATATATACAGTACAAGAAATGAACACGAATCAATGTTCTTAGAGTACTGCCTAATTGTCTGAAACACTAACTTCAGGAACGTTAAAAACTTGATCATTTACCGATTAGATGAATATACAAGTTAGACAGAGTTCATAATCGCTAGCAAATAAGATAGACAGATAATTGTGAATACAATGTCTTTTCCCAAGTAGGAATGTATCATCGTCAGACTAGTGATTAATGATTTCAGTATAAGATCTAGTGAAAGCATCTGGCCTAATAGTTAGGGTATTGCGCTGCCAATAATAAGGTCGCTGGCTCGATTCCTGGACTTAGTGGCATGTTGCGCATGTTAGCAACATGCATTATCTCCCATACCTTTTCATGGTAGGACTAGGGCGTAAATCGTTAAAACACCTCAGAATTCATATATAGGTTCCAATCCCATTTGTACTAAGAAGAAGAAGAAGAAGAAGATCTACTGATTCTGACAACCCTAATTGTTGGGCTGAGTCATAAATAATTCACGTTGTAACTTGTAACTATGCATTTCTAACTTCTAATTTTTAAACGCATCCAGAAATTACATGATTAGAGAGAGTCTTCATCGGTCATTCTTATTTTATTTGTGAAAGAGTGCGCATCGTAATTTAATCTATGATTTCACGCATCTAAAATGAAGGAACTGAAAGTGTCTATTCGACACGTAATGTTGCTGGAGTTTACGCTACAGAAACAGCTAAGAAAAATTTGTAGTGTTTATGGCCAAGGTGTCATTACTAACCACCAAGTCCGAAACTGGTTTTCAAAGTTTCGTTTTGGGGGTTATTTTATTAAAGGGTGAACCGTGATCAGGACGCTCATCAGACCTCGATCAAGATGCTTTAAGAGAATTGGTTGAATGCAACCAGAGCAAATGTACCCGAAAATTAGTACTTGACCTCAATATATCCCAATCCACAATCTTCCGCCACTTGCAAAAGATAAAAAAAAGCGAGCAAGCTGGGCGTTTGGGTTCCTCATACTCTTAGTAAGAAGAATGAGAAAGATTGCATATCCACAGCGACAAGTCTTCTGTCAAGACAGGGGAAATGACCCGTTTCACAGGAATATCATTGTAGGTGGTGAAAATGGGGTCTTTTATGACAATGTTCAACGCAAGAGGCAGTGGATTGATAAGTATAAAACTCTGCAGTCTACCCCAAAGGCGGAGCTTCATAGAAGAAACATTATGCAGTGTTTATGGTGTGATCTCCACGGTATTATTCATTTTGTGTTTTTAAACTGCAATCAGACACTCAGTACAGACTTATCCTTTCAAGAGCTGCAACGTGTACATGGACATTTTCTACGAAAACGCCTTGCACTCGTTAACAGGAGAAACTGTGCTTCTCCATGATAACGCCAAGCCAAATTCAGCAAGAATCATTCAGAAAAAAATGTTGGATTTAGGCTGGTCTGTACTACCCCATCCATCATATTCACCACACATTGTACCAAGTGATTTTCATTTTTTCGTTCTGTACGACATGCTCTGAATGGCAACAATTTTTCTCCGGAAGATCATGTGAAAACGTTTGTGGGAAACTTCTTAAGCTGTAAACCAGCTGGGTTTTACTTGAGAGGGATCAGCAAGCTACCTGATGAATGGCAAGACATGATTCAAAGTAATCACGAATATACTATTGATTGAAATTAACTCATTGTTAAATTATTCACGAATATAACGAAACTTATCTATAACTCAACCAAATATTTAATTCACTAGATCAGTGATGATAATGGCTTCTAGCATAGACAAAAGCCCTAACATTTTGTAAGAGGGATGTAGTCAGTTCACCTCAGTAGTTGAGTGCTATCTATTTTAGTGAACTAGAAGTATGTGTGTGTTTGTTTGTGTGCATGTATGTGTGTGTGTGTGTGTGCACGCGCGCGTGTGTGTATAATTCGTTTTTGAATTTATTTTGCGAGATTTCTTATCTGAAAACGCGTGTTGAAATAGTAATTAAGGACAAATTGATAACATACACACACACACAAACCAAACTAACAAAACAAATCAGACACACACAGATAGAACAAACAACCAACTAGTAACAAGTAAATAAACACATAAATTAATAAAACAAACACACACTCTCGGATGTAAGG
>OZ024742.1:249202168-249204668 GCA_964016885.1 Eledone cirrhosa
TAGGGCAATTGCAATACGATTAGAGAAATCACCAGAGTTATTAGCAAGTGATCCAGTATATTTATAGAAGGAATTGGATTGGAGAAGTTACTTACGATAGGTGCTAAAGTTTCCTGATTTAGATTGGTATTATGAACATTCGACAAAGTTACGTTTGACGTCGTATTTAAATTTATGGAATCTAGCCTAGAGTTAACATTGACGTCGGGCTTACTATTGTTATTATTATGACGCTCAGTGTTGGATGGATATGATTTATTACTTAATATTTTAGTATTATGTTTTGAGATAATGTTAGAGATGTTGGAAGTGGTGGAATAATATAATTTAATTGTATGCTTATTAAAGATCTTACTATAAATATGTAAAGGAGGGAAGCATTTATCTAAGGCCCTAAAAAATAGTTTAGGAATATTACTAATAATAGATAGAGAAAAAGGAGCGTTCTACCAAATTATGTTTTTATATCTAGGTCTTTTTGTATGCTATTGGAATGCTTATAACTAACTATATTACTATAAGTTCCTCCATGATTGGTTTCTTTACTGTATTTAATTTTGTCAGGATAACCGGCTCTGGGAAGCGCATTGTTGTAATAATTGGCTTTAGCGTCAAGATAAGTTTATTAGAAGATAGATTTGAGATTCTTTTTTTCAATATTACTGACTATAGCATTTTTAACGTTAATAGGGTGGTTAGATTTAAAATTAACATAATTTAGATTCTCATTGTCTTTATGGTAAGGGTAATATAGGCCGGTGTCAAAGAAGTTAGCTAGTTTGACGTTGTTTTCAAATTCAATTTTAAGGTTATAGTGCTTAAATAGATCAAGTATATTATTCTTAATAATATTAAGGTTAACAAAGTTACAGTTTAAGACAGTAAAAAGGGCATCGTCACGATAAATTCTACCGCGAAGTTGAGGAATTTTCCGATTTAAAGAATTCAAAATAAAGATTCCAATCAAGTCCGTCAATTGCGCTGAATCTGACGAACCCATTGTGATATCAAAATTGTTGGAAGTATCAGCTCTAGTCCAATATTCGTTGTTGAATTCCAGGATAGTTTTTCTTGCGGTGAGAATGATGTACAGTTCATCTGTGGTGATGTCAGAATATTTAAATGCAAAAGAAAGAGTGTTGTTGAGGAGTGAAGGCGAAATAGAAGAGTAGTAACTGGCAATGTCAAACTAAATAATTTTTTGTTTGTTTTTTTATTCAGGTCATTGAACCAGTCAATTATATCAGATGTACCAATCCATAAATTTAAGTTAGAAATAGAGCAATTAGAACGAACCTGTGGGATAATTCTATCGAAGATGGATTTACTAACAACCCCCAGGTTTTATATGATTTTATATTATATATATATATATATATATATATATATATATATATATATATATATATATATATATATATATATATATATATATAATATAAGATCAAAAGATGGTTAAAAGAGTTCCAAGTATTTTATTATGCGCATTTCAAAAACAAATATCATGGGATGATATCTGCGTTCTCATCAGATAAAATAGTGAGACATGATATGAAGCTTAAAAAACACTTGTGAATAGTGAAGTTTTAAATCAACATATGAAAAATAAATTAAGATTGATGTATGAGATTGGGAAAAAAGTGAGGGGGGAGGTTGGAAAAGGTAAGGAAGAGGAAGAGATGAGAGTAAAGAATAATGGGGGAGGAGTATAAGAAGGAAGGATGAGAGAGGAGGAGAGATGGGTGATAGAGAGAGAGAGATAGCCTTTACAACTAAGAAAAATATATATATTATCTCACAGAGAGAAATTAAAAAGCCGTTGGAAGATAATTGATAATTTAAAAGATTTTGAAATTAAAAGTTAATGAGGTTTATGCATGAAGAAAAAGGAATTAAGAATAGTATTAAATTAAGGTTTGTATATAGAAGGGTTTAATAATATGTGCGAGGAAAAGAATTTATTAATATGTATTGTTAAAATAAAAATAAAAATATTAATGTTATTAAGGATATAATGTGTTAAGAAGGAGAAGAATGAATGAGTTATGAATTTAGAGGAATTAGTTAGGGTTTAAGTTTGTTTTTATGTAATGTAATATGTGTACGTAAATAGTTTGTTTAAAAATGAGCGCGGAAGGAAAGAAGAAAAGAATGTTTAAGGAAGAAAATATCTAACATCAAAAAGTATATATGTTTACGAAATATTTTCTAATGGTAATAATATAATATATTAAAAGAAATTAGTTAGGGTTTAAGTTTGTTTTTATGTATTGTAATATGTAAAAGTCAAACTAAGTACTAGTTTAAAACGAGCATCTTTTGATGTTATATTATTTATACTCCAGTCCTACAAACTGTAGAGTGCTACTTATCCGATATTTGCATTGGTTTATTGTGCTACAATAAATATTGTAGCACAATAAACCATTTATATATATATATATATATATATATATATATATGTATGTGTGTGTGTGTATGTGAATGTGTATGTTGACAC
>OZ024742.1:249207168-249237168 GCA_964016885.1 Eledone cirrhosa
AGTTTTATAATTTCACAAATTTTACCAATAGAGAGAGAGAGAGCCGGTTTCTAACATAGATACAAGACTCTCTCATTGGAATTTACACAACATCAACTAGGTAGATATGTATGTGTGGATGTGTATGTTTTGAGTTGTATGTGTTCATGTGCATATGCTTGGTATCTGTACAAGTGTATATGCAGTTATTAGATACAGAACTTTTGGAATGTTTTACATATTTTTACTGTTCCAGTAATGGATTGTACTTGTAATTTCCTCACTAGTCGTGTTCTTCCTGTTTCTGTGAAGCCCAGATTTTCAAGATTTGTATGTGTCAGGCTGCTCTCGAGTGCTACTGGTAACATGTAACCCAGTACTACCTGTCTCATGGTCGGGTCGTCGGCCACTAAACCGGCAACCCCACCAAGTTTGCTTGGTGAGGAGGGTGATATTTGGACACCCTACGGCATGAAATACAAGATTCGGCAAAGGGCGTAGGAACTCAGCAGAGTCAACGTCTATCCAAATAGTACTTTTTCTCTTTTTTTTTACCTGGGAGTGAAGGGCCCCCAGTTGTTGTCACAACACCTTTCTAGGAGGGAACCTCTTAAAAGAAACCTGCAGCTTCGGAAGCATCCGATGATGTTGACCAGTTCTCCTTTTCGAGTAGTGTTTTCGATGGTCAGAGAGTGGGATTGGTCGCGTGCAAGGCCTTTCCCCACTTAAAAAACCTTCAACGCACAGGCATCGCTTGTTCAGAATCTGTTACAGGTTCGTGTGGCTGGCCGTAGCCTAAAGGTGCACCAAACTCTATGATGACAGATGATAACCTTGAAGTCAATGGCATTAAGGGCTCTAGAACTTATTGTGAAGGGGTCTACCCAGCAGGTGTCCCATGGCTCCGCAGCGTGGGCCCCGTCGTCATACTACAACTGCAAGGAGGTTCAAACCTCTGAATATTGGATGCTGGAATGTAAGATATTTACTGGATTCCCAGTCCAGTAAAACTCGCCCTGAAAGAAGATCTGCTTTGGTGTCGAGGGAACTCAATCGCTATAGCATGGACATCGTTGCTCTTTCAGAAACGAGATTAACAGGTGAGGGTCAATTCACAGAGCAGAATGGAAGATATACCTTCTATTGGAGTGGTGGAGCAGAGGGTTGTAGGAGAGAGGTAGGGGGGTCGCATTTGCTGTCAGGAGTGGAATCGTCTCAATGCTGGAAATCTTCCTTGTGGATTCTATGATCGGATAATGCCCATGAGAGTCCCTCGGATTCAAAACCGCTTTGTGACTCTGGTCAGTGTGTACGCTCCTACCATGTGTGCCAGTGAGGATGAAAAACTAAGTTTCTACATGTCTTTGAGAGAGGTCATCCATGGTATACCTTATGCAGACAAGACTGTCATCCTTGGTGATTTTAATGCACGTGTTGGTAATGACTGGGAAGCGTGGTGAGTGATGGGCAAACATGGAGTAGGTAAGTGCAATAACAATGGCCTACTTCTGTTGCAGATGTGCACTGAGATGGATCTTGTTGTTGGGAACACGCTCTTTCAGCAGAAAGACAAATATAAGACAAATTGGATGCATCATTTTAACGACAAAATGTGATATCAGGGATATCACGTTGGTTCGTGTATTGCGAGGCGCGGCATGTTGGACTGATCATCGTCTGGTGCGCGACAAATTTCAATTTGTTGTGAATCCCAAAGTAAGGGGGAAGAAGTTTGCACTTCCAAAACAACTAAACGTGGCTCGTCTGAAAACAGAGAAAGTCAGAGCTGAGCTCTCGAGGTCCCTTGAGTCCATGGAATGTGTAAATACTTGGGAATCATTGAATAAAACCGTCTATGATGATAGTGCTGGAGTTTTGGGTCATACCAATAGAAAGCATAAAGACTGGTTCGATGAAAATGATCCAGTGATCCAGACCTTGCTTGAAGAGAAACAAAAAGTGCTGACATCATTGTCGTGTGAGACACGTTCTGACAGGAGTGACCGGACCTTCAGGCAGATCAAGGCACGTGTGCAACATCGATTGAGAGCCAAGCAGGATACCTGCTGGAGCCAAAAGGCTGATGAAATCCAGAAGGCCTCAGATAGACATGATACAAAGCTCCTATACAGTCTTCTCAGGGAGGTGTGTGGTCCGACCGGTTCTCAAATATCACCACTTCGCTCAGGGGACGGCAAGGAATTGCTGAGAGATCCGAAGGAAATCCTGATCAGGTGGCATGATCACTTTGATGAGCTTCTCAACAGACCATCAGAAATTAATGATGAGTTCATCCGGTCGATTCCATCCAGACCTAGAAAGCTGACAATGGCTGATCCTCCTTCATTTGATGAGGTGGCGAAGGCCATTGCCAAATTAAACAGCGGTAAGTCACCTGGAATGAATGGACTGAGTGCCGAGATCTTCAAGTGTGCTGGTGATAACTTCTTAAACCGCCTCACTGATCTCTTTGTGAATGTTTGGAATGAAGATGTGCCACAGGATTGGAAAGATGCATAGATCGTGGTACTTTACAAAGGAAAGGGAGCCAAAGATGACTGTGGCAACTACAGAGGTATTTTATCTGTGGCTGGGAAGATCTTGTGAAAGATATTGTTGGACAGATTGATACAGCACATTGCTGTTGAGGTACTTCCTGAGTCCCAATGTGGCTTTAGGAATGGCAGAGGGACTGTTGACATGATCTTCTCCGCCAAACAACTTCAAGAGAAATGCATTGAGCAGTGCATAGATTTATACCAAGTTATTCTCGATCTGACCAAGGCATTTGACACCGTTAATCGGAAGGCTTTGTGGGTTATTTTGGAGAGATCGGGCTGTCCTGAAAAGTTTGTGAACATTCTGAAACTCTTCCACGATGACATGCAGGCATGGGTGAATGCTGGATCTAAACTGTCTGAACCAATCTCGGTTGAAAATGGTGTCAAGCAGGGTGATATACCTGCACCGACTTTGTTTGCCTTGTATTTCGCGATGGTGTTCTTCATGGCCTTCAAGGATTGTCAACACGGTATCTATCTCAGATATCGCACTTCCGGCAAGCTGTTTAATCTTAGGCGTCTCACTGCCCAAACTAAGATACTGAGTACCTTGATCAGGGAATTTTTATATGCAGATGATTGTGATCTCTTTGCACACTCCCAACGTGACATGTAACACCTTATGGATTTTTTTTCCAAAGTGTGCAGTGCTTTGGGACTGACAATCAGTCTGAAGAAGACTGTCGTCATGTACCAACCTGCTCCGGTTAAAGTTTTCAATGAACGTATTCATATACGTATACGGTCAAAAGCCTGAAGGCTGCTGACACATTTGTGTATTTGTGGAGTACTCTGAGTGTCGCCTGCTCCCTGGATGCAGAAGTTGGTCTATATGTTAGTAAGGCAAGTGAGTCATTTGGAAGTCTCAACGACCGTCTTTGGTGCAGGCGAGGAATCACAATGAGGACCAAGGTGAGAGTGTATGCTGAATGCGTACTGTCAGCTTTGCTGTATGCATGCGACATGGGTTGCCTACAAACGGCATATCCACAGACTGGAACGGTTTCACCAGCAGTGTCTCAGAAAGATGCTCGGTATCAAGTAGCAGATGAATGTGAGTGATGTTGAGGTCCTTGAGAGAAGTGAGTGTCGGAGCATTGAGAGAATCATCCACCAACGGCGTTTGCGATGGACCGGACACCTCTGCAGAATGGAGGATGATTGAATCCCAAAACAACTCTTGTATGGCGGGCTCCGATTCAAGGATTGTGTAAAGGACTCATTGAAAAAAACTGGTTTGATGATGGCTGACTGGGAGATAGAAGCTCTTGAAAGAGAAGCTTGGAGTGGAATGGTGAATGATGGGTCCATAATTTTGAGGACGCATAGGGCACGAGAAGATCAACTTGGATGTGCGTAAGCAATACCCTGGTGTATCTCTTGAAACGATCTGTGTCTCCATTGAATTGAAGTGCCCTGAGTGTGGAAAAATTTGCTTGAGCAAATCTGGTCTCAGGAGCCACAGTCGCAGCCATGTTCAAAGAGAACCAGTGAAGTATGATCTCCACGGTGTTGTGAGGGTTCACGAACAACATTATGCAGGACCTCAAGATAGGAAGATCCATAGTTGTCGTCAGTGTGTGAAGGAGTGCAAGTCTCTAGCAGGCTTGAAAAGACATATCCGAGCGTCACACATCTGAATCTGAGAAGCGATTGCAATATTGTTGGCAGAGTTTGCGGGACGGGCGGGACGCAATTGGAAAAAATGTCTTTAGATAAAAATATCAAGTCCATTCATGTGACATCTCATGCAAAACTGTTGGTGCTGGCGTTTTGTGTATGAATTGTTTTTTAGAAAAGTAAATGATGGTGCGCGTCTACCTGAAATGGAAAAAAAAAACGTGCGTAAGCATGAGTTTGTATGCGTGTGTGTGTGTTATTATAGATCTGTACGAAGCTAAGAAGAAATATGTCTGTATATGTGAGTAAAAGAGTGTGTGTGTGCATGTAAGTACGAAGCAATGAGCAAAAGTATGTTAATATAAGGGTGTGTATCGGCATGTATCAGTAGTAAGACAAGCTGCTAATGATCAAGAGAAAACGATAGGAATCTAGGGGTGTGATAATGGACGGGGTATTAGAGAAATTGGGGAGGTGAGTTGAGTCCAAAAGGGGAATAGGGCCCAAGACGGTGAATCAGACATTGTTCAATCCTGGTACGCCAGGCCTGTTATCCATGATGTGCATGTGTATGTGTATGCCCGGGGGCATAGAAATAGTCGGGCTGGATACCCGGTCGCGCGGTTAGACCACTTGGAGTGAAGGACCCCTACCCTGTGTCAGGGAATTCTTCTATGAAAAGGCAACTCAAGAAATTGGGATAACTCCGACATAAAACATGCAGCTCAGTAGTTACCGATGAAGTTGATATTTTCTTTTTTTCGGGTTATAGCTACTGTTGCTCAGAAAGTGGGATTGGCCCAGTGCTATTAATAATGTTATATTATGCTATGGCCATACTCGATAACGAGGGAGCAGCCATCATGTATATATATATGCATGTATGTATGTATGTTTGCCATGTATGAGCCAAATGGTTCAAGTCTTTGGCTGGTTTAAAGAGCCATATTCGTGCTTCACATTTTTTAGCATTTTATCGGGCGATGGCAATGCTCGAACACGAGTTTGCAGCCATAATGTATGTTTGTATACACATATGCAGGTATGTATGTATGTATGTATGTATGTATGTATGTATGTATGTATGTATGTATGTATGTATGTATGTATGTATGTATGTATGTATGTATGTTCTTCTGGTTTTATAATTACACAAAGTTTTACCAGTAGAGAGAGAGTCTGTTTCTAACAGACACAAGACTCTCTCATTGGAATTTACACAACATCAACTAGGTAGATTATGTATGCATGCATGCATGTGTAGATATGGATGTTATTGTATATGGGGATATGTATGTTTTCAGTTGTATGTGTGCATGTGTATATGCTTTGCATCTGTACATGTGTATATGCAGTTATTAGATGCAAAACTTTTGGAATGTGTTACATATTTTTACTGTTCCATTAATGGATTGTACTTGTAATTTCCTAACTAGTTGTGTTCTTTCTGTTCCTGTGGAGCTTAGCTTCTCAGGATTTGTATTGAGGCAGTTACTAACATACCCCAGTGCCCCAATAATCACAGGCATAAATCTGAAGGTGTAATCAGGGTGGAGTATCTGCAGATTTCTCATCAGTTCTGATAAATATTCTCCTTTTCACTAATCTTTGATATTATATTGGCTTCTGCTGGGCAGCTAATTTCCACTACTGTGCATGCTTTCTTCTCCCTGTCCTATATCATAATATCTGATCTGTTATGCCTGCATTTTATTGGGGTTTTACTGGAACATTCCACCAGTACTCTTTCATATTATGTTAATAGATGTCTTCCACATTGCTGTAGCTTTTAATGTGTTTATTATCGGGGCCATCTTTTTTACGAACTGCATTGTACAGTGTTTTGGCCACTACATCATGCCTCATAGGTAGATAGTACCGCGATGACATCTTTGGACAGCTGCTGCTGACATGGGTGATATCTTCGATGTTAGTTCTGCAGAGTCTGCACTTGGTATCACATCTAAGTGTTTTGTTTGCATCCCTATCTCTTTTGTGAATCAGGTATTTCGTGTTAATCTCCTGTTCTTGGATTGCAAAAGCGTATCCTTCAAAGTGGGAGCCAATATAGTAGTCGTTGGTCCAAGATAGACTACTTTCCTTATCTATATTACTCTCACTCTGGAGCTTCCTGGCAACATATCCATGCATGAGATTTTGCTGATAAGCATGCAGTTTATCATCCATGGATTCACTGCGATACTACTGAGCGACTTCCCTGGGTGTGAGTTTTTGATTATCACACAGGGAATATCTCTCGAGGAGTTCCTTCCCAACTCTCATGAACTTATCTGTTTCATGCAGATAGACTTGCTCGAGAAACGGGCTCCTACGCTTCGAGGTTCATAGATGTAGTCGGAGAGATATGATGCGATATTCAAATGTTGTCTGGACTGATGTTAGGCCTCTGCCTCCCTGCTTACGTTTCAAGTAAAGGCACTCTATGTCACTGTTGATGTGGAAGTTTCCGGTGTTGTTTAGTATTTTTCGAGTTCCAACATCAACTGCTCGGATTTCGTCTATCGTCCAATTGAGTATTCCAAACGTTGGTGTTAGGACAGGCACAGCAAACATATTGTGAGCCACTGTTTTGTTTTGTGCAGAGAGTTCCGATGACCAGATCTTTTATAATCGGGTGTAGTATTTCCTGGTTACGCGTTCTTTATTACAGATACCATTATAGGATATGTTCTCATCTATCCCCAGGTATCTGTAGCAGTCCTCATTAGATATCGGTGAAATAGTTAGGCCATTGATGACAATGTTGCTAGATTGGGTTGTTGTTTTCCCCGCTTTACAGTCATGTATGTATGTATGTATGTATGTATGTATGTATGTATGTATGTATGTATGTATGTATGCATTCTTCTAAGAGAAGGCAACTCAGGAAAATGGGATGACTCCGATATAAAACCTGCGGCTCAGTAGTTACCGATCATGTTGATCTTTTCTTCTTTTCGGGTTATAGCTACTGTCGCTCAGAGAGTGGGATTGGTTCAGTGCACAGTCTTTCCTCACTTTAAAAAATACCTTCATGCACAGGCATTGCACGATAGAATTAATTAATAATTATTAATAATGGTATATCATACAATGACCATACTCGATAACGAGGGAGCAGCCATCATCATGTATGTATGTATGTATGTATGTATGTATGTATGTATGTATGTATGTATGTATGTATGTATCTATGTATGTATGTATGTATGTATACACGTATGCAGGTATGTATGTATGTATGCATGTTTGTATGTATGTATGTATGTATGTATGCCGAGGCTTCGATTGCCTTAAATATTTTCGGGGGACAAACCAACATTTGTTGATTCTGAATGGAGCATAAATTGCTTATGGTGCCTTTCCCAGACCCTATCACATAAGGAACATTTTACACTAATTAAATTTTATATATTGAAATGAAGTTCAAATTTAAAACAGAATTTATTATATCAAATAAACAAAAAATAAAATATGGACGTTTGAAAAAGTGAAGAGGGTGGACGGACTTATCCCCTGGTACCCCCCAGAAACAAGGCCCCTGTATGTATATATGTAAACGGTAAACAGCAATAACAAAGCAAACGACAATGGTGTCGTTGGAGTTGGTATGGCAGTATGGAGTTATATCAACGTTGCTAACACAAGGAATATTTTGCATGTAACAAATAAATCATTTGTCATTTTTTTTACTTCCACCCAATTCCCCCCCATCACCAATTCTTATTTCTTGTCCTACCACCAACGTTCTTCTCCTTCACCATCTCCCCCCCCCCCTCTTCTTCATTTTTCCTTTTCATGCTTTTCCGTCTTGATATTATTGTTGATGTGATTTTTGTAGTTTATATTTTGTTTTTATTAACTTTGTCATTGTTATTGTTGTTGATGCTGATGCTGTTGATGTTGTTCATGTTATTATGTCGTGGTCTTCTTCTTCTTCTTCTTCTTCTTCTTCTTCTTCTTCTTCTTTAGTTCTCCCCCCCCCTATGTTTGTGTTATTTTAAAAGTTTTTGTTAATTGTATTATAGTTGTTGTTGTTGTTGTTGTTGTTGTTGTTGCTGGTTCTAATGTTGTTGTAATGGTGCTATTGTTGTTGTTGCTGGTTGTAATGTTGTTGTTGTTGTTGTTGCTGGTTGTAATGTTGTTGTAATGTTGTTGTTGCTATGTTTGTTGTGTTGGTGATGTTCACGAGATGTTATATTTAGAGTTGTTGTTAATGGTGGCGATGTTAGTGAGGATGGTGTAGGAATTGGTGTTTTTTGTTTCTTTAAATGGGCTGATGTTGTTGTCCTTATTGTTGTTGTTTGTGTTGCTGTCGTCGTCGTCATTGTTGTCTTGTCTGTTGTTGTCGTTGTTGTTGTTGTTGTTGTTCTTCTTCTTCTTCTTCTTCTTCTTCTTCTTCTTCTTCTAACACCACCACCACTACTACTACTACTACTACTACTACTTCTTCTTCTTCTTCTTCTTCCTCGTCCCCTTCAACTATTTTCTAAACTACTCCTCTTCCTATTTACCATTTAACCTCTTCCTTCTCCCACAGTTCTGTACCCAAAACATTCCTCACGACAACTAACTGTCAGCAATCTTGTTCTCTGATATCTATTTCCTGATTGATGTCGGAACAACAACAACAACAACAACAACATAAACATAACATAAACATAAACATAAACATAAAATAAATACACTAACCCCGACAGAAACAACAAACTAACAACTGCATAACTGATATCAATAGAATAACTACTGGATAATATATGTGTATATACGCATACACACACACAGCCACACACACACACACACACACACACACACACACACATACACAAACACCCACACAAACACACACACACACAGGCAGACACAAACACACGTATATGTATATATATATATATATATATATATATATATATACAGAGAGAAAAATAGAGAGGGGGCGAAAGGATTGAGAAAGAGCAAAAAACTATATATATATATATATATATATATATATCTATATATATATATATATATATGCTGACCATAATTCTTAAAAGTATTACCCAAACAATCATACGCAAGTGATTTTCCTATCTCGTCCGTGTTGCTAAAATAAGAAGTACGCTTCCCAGTTACAACTGACTGAATTCAAACCCGACATTTTTCACTGTAAATAGTTGTTTCTCAAAAGTTTCTCATCAATTTAATCTGGTACGAAATTTGGTTATATATGCCGAGCATTTAATTAATGATATCCTGAAAATAAATTACTAACATATCATTCATATAACTAATCACCTCCACGTGTCATTAATCAACATGAACTAAACGACATATTCAAGGCAATATCTTAATTTATCTAAACGCAAATTTGCAAGTCTTTAAGATTTTCCATACATCTAATAACCCTGATGACAGATGTCTTCTGGACTGAAAATATCAAATACATTCAACAACATTGCCCTTATTATTGACGGCACGATTTCACTAGGATATATATGTTATGCATGTGTGTACGTGTACGTATACGTGGACGAATATGTTCAATGCAGGTATGGATATAGAATATGAATACAAATGCAAAAGATATTGCTGACAATTAGTCTTTTACCTTAAATTTGTTTGAATATCCTTAATTTTCGAATTAATATCTCTTCTTCAGAGGGAAGTAAAGGGGTTAATCCAGTGTCATACTGACAGGAAATATATATATATATATATGTAAAATTCGGCCGTTTCAACAGCTATATACGAACATATTACTCACTCTATTACCCCAAGTATCGAGTACTCTGGGGCGTAATTGTCTAACTGTTTATATATATATATATTTATATATATATATATTTGTGTGTGAATATATATATATATGTATACGTACAAACATACATATGAATATATACATGCATACGTATATATATATATATACATGTATATATATATATATATATATATATATATATATATATATGTATGTATGTATATATATATATATATATATATATATATATATATATATATATACATATACATACATATATATATACAAACACACAAACAACACACGTTCACACATAAACACACACACACACACACACACACACGCCGGGTCAGTGTATGGCTGTTAAAGGGGCCGCGAATACATTCTGATTCATTCTAAAGGTTACCAGTGGAAGCAACCGTAACACCCTCCTCCAAATTTCAGAGAACGCAGTCAAAGTTAGTATTAAGGGCTACAAGTGAACGTTCACATGGCCCTTTTTAGGGCCACCACTTGAAATTGTTGATGGTTATCCCTCCTTACTGGAGTCTCAGTGAACGGCTTACAAGGCCCTTTTAAGGGCCATTGAAATAACTGATGGCGACCCTTTCGTTTAGGGCTGCCAGTGAACATGCACACGCCTCGGGGTCCATTTTATTGCACCATTCCTTTTAAAATGTGTTAAATTATACTCACAGTTTGGTAAACGTTTGTCCAGTTGCGTTACTTACTAAGGTGCGGTGGACTCCTTCGAGAAGGCTCCACATGCTGTCCGATTGCACGTCATGCCTTGCTCAAGCATTGCAGACTTCCCTCTGACATAAGTGATGACATCTGTCCTGCTGACTCATGCCACTTTATTAAAGTACAAAAGCACCAAGCCGATTTTCTCCACGTGGAAGGAGAAGCATACCTAATACTAATTGCATCAGAGCATTCGGTTTATTTTCTTTACATATTGTCCAGGCATGCAGTTTTTCCACGATTAGGTCTGTTGGCGTCCCGCGTTCTAAAATACCTTATCCCGTGCAAGGTCGGGTACCACTGCTAGTATACCATATATATATATTTCGGTGGGTGTGTGTCTGTGTGTAAACATACATATACAAAAGTGAAAACATGAAGAATTTCTTTTTTACTGTGCTATTTTATCCAGAAGTATATCTTTACCGAAATACTACCAACAGAGATTCTATAGCAAGAATTGTAAGGAATTATGCCAGAAACTATTCCATTAGCTAATACAGACGTAACACACAACCACAGATTCTTATAGACCAACAAATTTGACATGCTTCGTCTCTTCCATATACACCTTCATTTTTCACACATTTATTAACTAAATTGTTTTTGTTGTTATTGTAGCTGTTATTGTTTTCGTAGTGTTTGTTCTTGTTATTGCTAATATAAATGTGTTAGTGTGTTGGTATATGTTATTTTGTTCTTCATGTAGCTATACTCTCTCTCTCTCTTTCTCTCTCTCTCTCTCTCTCACTCTCTCACTCTCTCTCTCTCTCACACACACACACACACACGCACATACACACACATACACACGTACATACACACACATATATATATGTATATATGTATATACAGTACATATATATAAACATACACCCCTCCCCCACACACACATATATAATCGCAGCTATATATAAATATATATATAACGTGGGTAATAATAAATATTGCCTAATCACAAATATGAAAATAGCTTAATGTAAATGACAATAAAAATGTGTTTAAAACATTTAATCACTTACTTAAATTTCATACATACTTATATTTAAGTATCAGCCGTACTAAGAGTGAGAAATGAAATTTCATTGTTTCCATTTAGCGATTTCAGTACGCCCGGCCGACTAACTCACTTGATATGCAAATTAGGCTGTTCAGCCGTTAATATGCATAAGGAAAGTATATACTTTCAAACGTTCAATCAAATGACAGGAAGGTATACGGTGCTGATGACAGCTAATAAGCTAGAAACTAGTTCATCATTCCTTTGTCACTGTTGAACAAAATGGCAACGATGGTTGCCGAACACTGTACGGCTAATAATTCGGGGTGTTTGTTTACCAACAAACCGAGCATTATAATAAATGTTCGGTAAACCCATACGTACATATATATATGTTTGCATGTATCTATGTATATACATACTACTATACGTCTGTATACATATATGTATGTACGTATACATACTTATATATATATATATATTTATATATATATATATATATATATATATATATATATATATATATATATATATATATATATATATATATATATATATATTTATTTATATATATATATATTTATATCATATAGTGGTTGAACACTATATCCGTGGTAAGTAGAGCACTCAGTGCGTGGGAGGAGTTTAGTATAATGTTAGTTCCGCAAAAGTTTGCAAACCATATTTCACCTCGAGTTAAAAATCCACTAGGTGAAACACATATCGTCGAAAACGGTTGTGGAGCTAACTTTATATATATTATATATGATGATATGAACCGACATCCTAAAACCAAGTAGACGCAAAGCAAATAATTTCCAAGCCTCTAACAAGGACATACCACACTTGTATGGACTCCGCAAAGACCATAAAACAACTAACGACCCTATCACATGACAACCAACAAGACCTGTATGCGGAGCCAATATTGCTAGCAACTACAGTATACCTTACTTCCTCTCTATGATCGTACGCCCCATAATTAAGATGTCCCCAGATGTATGTGACAGCACAGAGGACCTCCCCAGCACAATCAATGAGTGCAACAACGAAGACTTAACAAACTGCATAATAGACATTATGGATGTTGTGACCCTATACCCTGTGTGGAAATAATCAATGAGAGTGAGGTAGAGTTCTATGACGTTGATACGGATGAACTGGGTCTCCTATTTAGACTTAGATGTGACAATGAATTCTTAAATAATTACGACCTTAGTAGTTTCTGCCGCAGTAGACCAATAACAGGTATACCCCCGCCCCACCATAACTTCAATGGTTAAAAGACTCCCATGGAAAGATGGAATGGGTGGACCAAAGTCATACGGACACTCAAGAACAACGATCAGGTGTGAAAAAATGATCGCACATGCGGTAGGGGCTAGTATTAAAACTACCCTAAAGGGCCTCATGTTTAAATTTAATGAGAAAATTTACACTCAGGATGAGAAAGCAGCCATTGGTATCAGCATAGCTAGTGATGTTGCCAACCTATTTTATGTTATCGTGGGAAATGAGACTCAGAGTACGTCTCGCATAGAACTCCATAGCCCTCGTCATGTACTCTCGTTACGTAAATGATATCAATAGAGTAATAAAAACACCCCCACAACAGAGTACCAATTAACCCGATTTTGAAACTAACACAATGGAGAGCATCCAGCAAATAGCTAATTCCATACACCAGATCATAACAGTAACTATCGACTACTCTTCCAAACAACCTAACAATAGACTAATAGTACTAGACACAGAACTTTAGTTAAACAATATAAACGAGAAAACCCAAATTCTCCACTCACATCATGCTAAATCCATGGCCTTCAAATACCTTATACAAAAACCTCAGAGATGTCCAATAGTGCTAAGTTTAATATTCTGATCGCAGACTTGATAAGAGTGATGAAGAATGTGACCCGCAAGTGTAATTCAACTGAACTGGAGAGACACGTACAACACTTCATCAATCGCATGCAGTTCTCTGGCTACAACCAAAGAGATAGAATCAGTGTATACAAAGGAGCCACGGAGAAATATGTCTTCAAAGAGATGAATATGAAAGGAATTTGCCCATTGTACAGGAGCAAATCATGGAATAGCATAGATAGGACTAAACATAAGATAGGGAAAGCCACTTCATGGAACGAAAACCAGAGACACCAGAGTGTCATGTTCGTGGATACAACCCCAGGAGGTGAGTTATCTATCCAATTTAGAAAGGCCCTAAGAAAGACGCATTTAAAGATTAAAGTGGTAGAAAAGCCAGGAACTACCATCAAATCCCTGATCAGCAAAACTTATCCCTTTAAGAAAACCCACTGTACTAATAGGAAATGTGTTATATGTAGAATAAACTCACGGCTAATAATTCGTAAAACTAGAAATGTAGTCTATAGCAAAAGATGTACAGAGGGCAATTGCAGAAACATGACAACGATATACATAGGTGAGACAGCTTGGTGCATAGAGGAGGGATAGACCAACACTGGGGGGAACTAAAAGGACAAAAAGACGGTTCGGTACAACATGAATACGCCAGACGAAGACATGATGGTAAAATAGACAACATAGAAATTAAAATAATATCTAAACATAGAAATGACTTAACAGGTAGACAAATCAGAGAGGCAACTGAAGTAGAACTAAGAAAACCGAAGTTGAAGAGAAAAAAATGAATGGAATAACAACAACAACCATACACGAACATACAATAGTGACCTAAGATAAATATAAATGAATATACATAGGTACAATATCAATCACATATAAACATACAACGGATAAACTTACAACGAGTGGAAGTATAATAGTATCACTGCTGATGCCACAGGTGTGTGATGAAAGAAATTTGATAGACCATATATATATATATATATATATTTATATATATATTTTTAACCATTGGTCAATCAATGATAAACATTAAGTGCCAGCTTAATTAACTCTGGAAATATAAAATATACAGAAGCGAAAACCAATCCAAACCAAAGAGTAAGTGTGTTTTAGAAAGCATTATTTTTTCCAGCAATGTTATAACAATAAGACCCTCTCCAAAAAGAAACAATATTTATTTCAACACACGATTTCATATCAAAAACCTTTCAAAAAAAATATTCATAATCGTATATTCGTATATATCTATTCCTTAGTTAAGCAAAACAAGACCACAAATTTCACAAGGATGACATTATTAAAAGATTGTCAACATATTTTAGTTTGATGTAAGGAATGTAGAGAATAATAATAATAATATTAATAATAATAATGTTACCATCTTGTTACCCATAGGCAGATCTCACACAAAGCAGCCTCGACAGATGAATACTGCTTGATTATGGCTGACAATTGATACAACCAGGACACCATAGTGAAATACCAATATATGGAACATTACATTATGTAACATTCTCTCCTAATTTTAATTTATATTCCTTTGAAGTTCTGATGAGCCGCTCTGTTTTTAAATATGTTAATTATTTTCAACTGAACCAGATCAATAATGATATATAGTCATCTGATCCAGAAATATTATATGGAGTAGCGAAACAATTGTAAACGAACATTATTATTATTATTATTATTCTCTACATTCCTTACATCAAACAAAAATATGTTGACAATCTTTTAATAATGTCTTCCTTATGAAATTTGTGGTCTTGTTTTGCTTAACTAATGAATATTTCCAGCTCTGCGCACCTAACTTCTGCATGAACCCAACCACCTAGCTGCTTTCTACTGCATATTGCACATTGAGCACATGCCTTTACGCTTTGGCTTCTAACTAATTCACCAATCTCTCCTCTCCTATCTCCATCTTTCTCTTTAAGATTGGTAACTCTTGAACTGTGTATATATATATATATATATATATATATATATATATATATATGAATGAAATATATATATATATGAATGAAAATAGACTGAGCAACAGGAATGTCCATCATGAGTAGTCTGCTGATTATCATTGGTATTTCTTCGCATTAAAGACTAGCTACCTAAAATCAGTGCGAGCGATGACTAAGTAAAGTTATCGGGACAGAGCGATACATATATATTTATTTATTTATTTATTTAGTTATACATAGATACATCCATCCATCCATCTATACATACATACATACACATGTACGCGTGTTTTCCCTCTTCATATTCTCGTGTTCCCCTGCAAAAAGAAACAGAATCCAGTTTGTTTTTTTCTCGAAGTAAAGCTACCCACTCTTTGTTTGGTGTTACAATAATATTTTCAGCTATCTGGAGTTGGGGAGAAAAGGAGAAACCCTATCTCTCACTTTTCTGCATATATATATATATATATATATATATATATATATATATATATATATATGTATGTATGTATGTATGTATGTATATATATGTATATACATGTATATATATATGCATATATATATATATATATATGTGTATATATATATATATATATATATATATATATATATATATATATATATATATATATATATATATATATACACACGCAAATATCGGATTTCGGCTGTGGTCGAAAACAAAGCGAAACGCAATATCCGAGTTATGCTGGCAAGCGCTCCATGGATCAATAAAGACCAGAGCAATAAACATAGGTTATAAAGGCCATACAAAGTGAGACGGCCGTCAAGAAGCCATCAACCACCTAAGCCAAAAAGACGAGGCAAGCCAAACAGGTCAAAGAAAATAATTGAATATTTACCCGGACCCGTGGAAAAGATGGTATAATCAAGTAAAGGGTTTCTGCGACACCTAAATCAATTATACTGCCTGCTTAAATAATAAGCTTTTGGTATAATGATCGAACAAAGCTGTGACTTCGTATTTTGGTATTTTGTTCTACGCCAGCATGCTGGATCACACAGTGGTATGTAGTAGTAAAACCACGTGTGTAACTCAGCAAGGGAGAAAACACCAGATTATGGCAGATGAATTAAGTAAGTGTAAAATTAATGCAATAATTGCAAAATGTACACAAATCGAATTAATGTCTCGACCGAGTAGTTTTTAAAATAAACTTAAGCAATTAATCAGTGAATAGAATTATCTAAAAAAATAACTGGTTAATTGCTAGACCCGGGAGATTAATACAAATATAATTTCAGCGAGATCGGATTTCGGCTGTGGTCGAAAACAAAATATATATATATATATAATGTACGTGTATATATATATATATATATATATATATATATATATATATATATATATATATATATATATATATAGAGAGAGAGAGAGAGAGAGAGAGAGAGAGAGAGAGAGAGAGAGATGTATAGTATGTATATATAAATATACTAATAAAAAAGCCAGTTTATTGTAGTTATTTTAAAGTTTATTGATTACATTTTTACAGTTATATATATTTCGATGTTATCTATTACGTAATAGATAGGATCTCATCAGGCAGCTATTGTATAAACGTGTACCTAATGTGTGATATGTCCCAGGCATGTTTTGATGTTAGTCAACTACGACCCGGTTAGGGTTAGGATTCAGTAAAAGACATTCAGCTGTCATCACTAGTTAGGCGTGTTGATGTATCTGATTGGTTGATTCTCCCTACTCATCATTCCATTTTTGTTAAATGTTAATTTGACCTAGATGTCAGAATTGGTCCCGTGATCGTTCAGAAATGTTACTTTTGAAGTAAACTTGTTCAGTGAAGGGGTATGTTTTTCTTCACATTTGATTGATTTATGAAATTACTTTCATTGTGCTTCAAAGTCTCGCTATTTGGGGTTGTTTGGTGATAAATCTGACTGGTATCCTAGAATAGAATGATTATTTATGTTTAGTGGGATGTCTTATTAAAAACTTAGTTTGTACCAAATATATATATATATATATACATATGTATACACATATACACACACACACATACACACAAACACACACACACATATATATATATATATATATCATCATCATCATCATCGTTTTTACGTCCATCTTCCACGCTAGGATGGGTTAGACGGTTTTGTTCTATTTGATGCGTGAATGGTCGGGAGACCATGTCTCGCTCGCACGGAAGCGTCTCTGGCACGTTTTGCTTACAGCTGGATGCCCTTCCTAACACCAACCACATTTACGGTATGGACTGGGAGCCTTTTCACCATGTCTCCTACACGGCCACCTTACAGTGTAGACTGTTGAGTCATCGATACAGTGGACAGAACGGGAGAGGGGGGATAGGGTAGGGTGTGAGGTGGGGTGTACATTGGGTTAAGAGGTGCCTACTGACTGTAGGTTTCTATGCAATGGCAGTCGGGTCTTCTGGACAACTGCATGGTGCCAAAGGTCTCGATCCAGTGTCATTGTCTTAAGAGAGGTGTAAGTGAGCAAGGTCAGTTTTTATCACCTCGTCCCAGGTTTTTCTTGGTCTACCCAGTCCGGAGCTTCCATCAATTTTCATTGCCCTGCACATTTTTATACAGCTGTCGTCCTTCATACGCATCACATGTCCATACCAACGCAATCTCCTCTCCAGAACACATTTGATACCTCTTAAGCTTAGTCTCCCTCTTAATTCGTTTACACTTCGCCTTTCGCGCACCTTACTACTATTACACATCCATCGGAGCATGCAAGATTCATTTCTTTCTAATCTACACAGGTCTTCAGCACACAACGCCCAGGTTTCACTACCATGTAATATCGCCGTTCGTATACATCATACAATCTGCCTTGCATTTTTAGAGAAAAAAAACATATTGGCCAACAGCGGTATTAGCTCTCTGAACTTTTTCCATGCCGCTCTAACTCTGGCTACTACACTTTCAGAGCACCCTCCTCTACTGCTGATTTTGTCACCCAGGTAACGGAAGGTGTCTACTATTTCTATAGAACCATCTGGGCAGTTGAAGGAGATATCAACAGCCCATAATATATATATATATATATATATATATTATGTAGATAAATCTACCAAGAGTTTACGGTAGTGTCCAATCCGTATGAAGAACTCAATGTAATCCGGATATCATGGAAAGAAGAGATGCAATGAAAAATCACTTTCGGTGAAAGATAAACGGAATACAGAGTCAAGATAAAATATTAAAAAAATAATGAATAAAACAATGAAACAGTTCCTTATATTAAACAAAAAAAGTTCATTATTTAACGATCGTTTCTAGGATATATATGTGTTAGAATTGGCATGCATATTCAACAGATCTATGTACAAAATTATACAAAATTATACAAACTATCAAAATTAAATATACATACCAAACACATATATATATGCCGTCTTCAGAAATAATAATATATATATATATAAATTATTCAGAATATTAATAAATGAAGACATTCACATAATCAAAATATGCTTTATTATATATATTTCGAAGGTACTGTGCTGTTTTTTCAGTACGTCCTCGTCAGATAAAATACATGAATTGATGTATGACATACCTCAACGGTATTGATGGCTCAATTCCAGTACTGCCAATACTGGAATTGAACCATCAAGACAGTTGAGGTATGTCATACATCAATTCATGTATTTTATCTGACGAGGACGTACTGAAAAAAACAGCACAATTCATTGAGTAATCAATGAACCATATTAATCTTTGGTTATATATATATATATATATATATATATATATATATATATATATATATGTATATATATATATATATATATACAGACATACATATATCTCAAGTATCATGTACTCTGATAGGAATGGTGTAACTAGTTTAAAACGGGTTCTATCCTCAAACACACACACACACATATATATATATATATATATAGTTTTAATATAGATGAGATTCTACAGGACTAGAACTGTTTCATTCTTTAGAAATCATCAGGAATGTATATATATATATATATATAAAGTATATATAAATGTGTACGTGTATATATATATATAAAGTATATATAAATCTGTACGTGTATATATATACATATATATATATATATATGTGTGTGTGTGTGTGTGTGTGTGTATGTGCGCGCGCGTGTGTGTGTGTGTATGTGTGTGCGTGCGTGTGTGTGTGTGTGTGTGTGTGTGTGTGTGTGTGTGTGTGTGTGTGTGTGTGTGTGTGTGTGTGTGTTTGTATGTTGCATTCTCACGTGCATGTATATGAGGGTTCTCTGTCTTTCCAGCTGAGTGAATGACTGAAGTTTTAGAATGTTAGGCAATATTGCAGTCATGTTCAGTGACTCCAGCAGTTTGACGTTGCTCCATAAGCAATTACTTATGCAACGTTGTTTGCCTATTGTCATGGCCATAAACTCCTATTCATTCTGGCAGCTATTGTTATTACTAACTAAAACTGGTGTTAAGGTAAAATAATGGCACTTATATATTTTCACTAAAGATGTCGTAAATATAGTTACAATATGTCTAGATACTCTTGCATGAAATTGTACTGAACTGTTGTTGAAGAATGAAGCGATTTCTCTTAGTTATTATGTAGTAATTGTGTGTGTATCTTAGTCAGACAAAGAGTACTAGTGTAAATGTGTGTTTTTTTTACATAGAGCATGCGAGACTGGTGCTGCTGGTGGTAGGAAGGCGAGCCAGTGACGATGATTTTTAAAATAGAATTTTTGAAACTTGTCAACGTGAGAAACACATACTTATTGCAGGACAGATTGCTTGCAATAGAGTGGGATAAATGTAAAGAAAAAAAATTTGGTGATCGTTTTACATAGTGCCGTAGACTGGCGTTAGAAAGAGATAAACACATACAATGTAGGGATAAATGGCTGCACCAGCGTGGCCACTGTTAAACACGCACGAGTAGCAGTTTGTGGTGTTACATCTATGCAATGGGCTTCCCCTCAGTTTTCTGTCGACCGCATTTCACTTACAAAGTCTGTCACAAGATTTTGTAGTTATTACATTTTCACCTCTTTCAGATTATCTTAAAGAGATTAATGTAATGAAAACATTTCCTTGAAAACTCTGAAATAATTTAAACGAATTTTGTATTGGCTTGAGGCATTAGTAGATATCATTTGACAAAGGTGCCACGCAATGAGACCGAACTCTGGATCAATTGATTTCGAAGTGATCGTCTTAGTGACACAACTATTTCTGTGACTCATTTATATTCGATCAAATGGTAAGTTCGTTATCATCTCTTTGGGATCGTTAAAATAAATAGAGTTAAATCAATTCAGTCGCTTAAATACACAGAAAATGAACCGTACAATCATAATGCATAATGTTCCGTAATATATTTCACTTGTTTATCACAATTCTGGAAGACCTCAGGCCAACAAGAGAGTCTATAAGAATTGTGTCAAACAAAATTTGAGGACGAATTTCAAACAAAATACTGCAACAATGATTGCCTCAACACTTCTCTGAGATCGATATTTTAGATTAATATATCATGGTAAAATGTCAATATTCCACAATTGAATTCAGTGCGATATAATCCTATAAAACCGAAGGGTTTTAGGGGCTTTGTAAGCCAGAGGTATGGGGCTCCCAGAGACACCCCCACTCGCTTTATTTCAGAAACATTAACACCCTGACAATGAAACTTGGCACAAGTATAGACCATCGAAAATCATACCTTTTTGCATTACGAAAATGTTGCCGACTTCATAATTTTTTTGACGTAATCATTTCAGCGCAGATGTGTTAAAATGTATTACTTTTATAGAGTTCAAAGGGTTTGCAGCTGTGACCATCAAACTTAGCAGGAGGATATAGGTGCTGCATATAGCCAATGTCATGTACCTCCTCTTTGCCATGTTTACTACTAAATGAAACAACAAAATGCAAATTCAAAAATTTGGCAAAATCGATTATAAAGATTGTTGCTATGGTAAGCACGTGGTTGCCGTAACAACCGTTGCTATAAATTAGATTTGTAACGTTGTTTGGTGATATTGTTTTGGTTACAAAGTCTGTATTTTCAAATCTTATGAAGAAATAACATCATTTTACACTCCCAGTTTAACTTCTGTCGTTTCCATGACAACGGGGAAAATCCTTTTAAAAAATCAGTTATGCGAGTATTTATCAGGATTAGTTGGAGGAAAATTCACCGAATTTCATAAGAAAATCTGCTTCCTTTCGAGAGTTATGACCCCCCCCCCCCCCCAATAAAAAACCATCACACGAGGCTCTGATAGCCCCCCTTACAAGGCATAATATGGTTCAGTTGTATATGTTTATTATTTCTTTCTGTGTTATCTGTTATGTTATATTGTTGATGTCATTGTTATTGCTGCCGTCACTATTCCTGTGTGGCGGTTGTTGCTCTTGTTTTTCATTTTCCTCCAGATCAACTCTCATCAAATAAGTTTCAGCTGTGACCAACTTGTATATTTTTAATACTAATACAGTTTTCGACTGTATTGGCTAACATGCCATTTTCGTTTGTTTTTACTGTCTGTCATCATCATCATCATCATCCGGTGGCCTCAGCCGAAATGGACTCAACAATTGATCTCCACGTGGGTCTGTCGTTCATTGCCGTTACCAAGTCCCGGATTTCAATACCAGAATCTCTGGAGATGACATCGAGATAGGAGAGCTTGCGTCCCCTGTTATTAGTGACTGCTTGTTGTTTCCAAACACTAATGGGGACACAGCCTCATAGGTGACACGATAGCAGTGACCAGCAGATCTCACTCTCCTTTTACGTACAACGTCTATCATAAGGAAGTGTCCCAAACAGTCTCCAATATATATAAAATGTGTAGACGTAGCAGCAGTTGTTGTTGCTGTTGTTTAGACCAGGCATGCCAAACATGGGCCCTTTACAGGCACAAATGCGGCCCGCACAAAGGTTTTTACAGCGCGAGCATGTTTTATCTTGGTAAAATTAGTTGTAATATGAGCAATTAGCTGTCGTATGTGGCCCTCAACAGAACATTCTCATGTGGCCCTCAGAGGACCTTCAATTTGACATGCCTGGTTTAGACCTTGTCAAATCCCGATCAAATGTATTCAGTTGCGACCATCCTTTCTTTTTGCGTATCAAGGATATTTTTTTTATGATGCTATGTGTATAAGTTGAGGGATATTTGGTTGATATGTCTTACATGCTAAGCCACAGCGTTATGGCTCCCACATTATGGCTCCCACGTTGTTAGGTGAATTTTATTGATCAAAACTTATGTGTTTATGTTTGACGTGTGTATTTTATTGTCGTTTGTTTTGTGTGTTACCGTTAGTGTTGTGTTGTTACTGTGTTGTGTTGTTGCATGTGTTGAATGTTTTTGTTTTTGTTGTTGTATGTGTGGTGCATATGTTTTGCATGTTGTTTTAGTTGTTGCTGTGTGTCTATGTGCTTTAATATCCTGACTCAGTTGTGGTGTTTTTAAAGCACGTGTATTGTTATGTTCATTATATAAGTGTTGTTGCTGTTGTTGTTGTGTGTGTGTATTAACATCTTTGTTTTGTTTTGTTATATATGCCTGTCTTTGGTTGTATTATATCTTATCTACTGTCGTTATTAGTAGGGGGTGGATTGGCAGTATCGGTAGAGAATCGGACAACATGCTTTCCAGCATAGTTACGTCCCTTTACGGTCTGAGTTCAAATGCCGCCGAGGTTAACTTTGCCTTTCATCCTTACGGGGTCGATAAAATAGAGTACCAGTAATGTACTGGGTATTTGCTGGCCTTGTGCCAAAAGTAGAAACAGTTATTAGGGTCAAGGCGGTGAATTAGCAGTATCGGTAGAGGGTCGGACGTCATGCTTTGACGCATAGAGTTACGGCCCTTGCCATTCTGTGTTCAAATCCCGTCGGGGTTAACTTTGCCTTTCATCGTTACGGGGTCGATAAAATAAAGTACCAGTAATACACTGGGTATTTGCTGGCCTTGTGCCGAAAGTAGAAATAGTTATCAGGGTGGAGGATTGGCAGTATTGGTAAGGTGTAGGACAACGGGTTTTACAGCATACAGTTACGACCTTTCACGTTATGAGTTCAAATCCCGCCATTAATGCACTACGGTTAATTTTACCGACATTCCCCTCTCCCAAAATTGTTGGCCAATCAGAAACTGTTAAGTCTCTGTTGTCTTTTTTGTGTGTGTTTTGATTGTTTTTTTACTGTTTGATCGTTAATTTGGCCAGTAAAGTTATTCCTGTTTACAGTACCAGTTAGTGAAATTTTCCATTGAAAATTGAAATCTTTCAAATAAATGACTTAAAGCAACATGTCTACTATTTCAATAGGCAATCCTCCTTTCTTATTCATTCTCTTTTGTATCCCGTCTGTCTTTCTTTCCTTCTCTCCTCCTTCCTCCTTTTATCTTCCGTGTTTTTTTTATGTTTTCCATTTCCTTTTCCGTTCAGTATTTGAATACATTTTCAGTCACTTTAAACGTCTATGTGTCGCTCTCTCTTTCGCTCCTCTCTCATTCTTCTCCTCTCGCTCTCTTTCGCTCCTCTCTCATTCTCCTCTAATTCTCTTTCGCTCCTCTCTCATTCTCCTCCTCTCGCTCTCTTTCGCCCCTCTCTCATACTCCTCTAATTCTCTTTCGCTCCTCTCTCATTCTCCTCCTCTCGCTCTCTTTCGCCCCTCTCTCATTCTCCTCTAATTCTCTTTCGCCCCTCTCAAATTCTCCTCTAATTCTCTGTCGCTCCTCTCTCGTTTTCTTTCTCTTTCTCTCACTCTCTGGATTGTATTAACAATGAAATACGAAACTACTACTACTACTACTACTACTACTACTACTTCTTCGTCTTCTTCTTCTTCTTCTTCTTATTATTATTATTATTATTATTATAATCGGGCAATGTGATCGGTGGAAACTCCACCTTGGCGTTCTATAGGGGATTAGTGGAGGGGAAGAGCGACGACGTACTTGGAGAAACTCTAGGCGTCGACGAAAATCAACTAGCCAATCTCTTCGGAAGGACTTTCGGGCCGGGGCCTATGGACAACTTCCAGAAATCCCTGGCCTGGCAGTGCTACCGAGGAGCTTTGCCAGTTCGGGATAAACTCTACAGGCATGGAGGTGCCGTCAGCCGGGCATGTCCGAGATGCGCGCAGGGCGACGAAACCGTCCTGCACGCACTCGTCCAGTGTCCGAGCATTGCTGACTTGTGGGTTTATGTCGAACACCTGCTGTCACGTGTAGGACCTATCCAGCTATCAGCTGAGTCCATCGTGAGGATTGCCCCGCCCCCTTCCTTTAGCCTGGAAGGGCAGGCAGTTTTTATCTGTCTGGTGGCCATGGCGAAAGAGATAGTATGGTGGACACGTTTGAAAGGGCTGAAGATGAGCACTTACCTCTTCGGTGATGCCCTGATTAACTTTTTCAAATTTCATTTGAAAAGGAAAATCAGGGTAGAGAGGGAAGTGCTCTCTTCCCAGCATTTTGTTGAAAGATGGGTGAGAGAAGCAAGTATGGCCCGAATGAATGGGCCTTCTCTGAGTATGTGTCTGTAAATTAAAGGTGGAAAACTGGGAGAGGGCACTTGCCCTGGTGGTCAGGGCCACTGTGGTCTTTTAATGGGCTTTCTCCACAAATGTCCCTTGGAAGTCTCCCCCTATTGGGGAATTTTTCTTTGTTATTTTATTTCAACCTCTGTTTTTTTACACGCAGAAATGCCCATTTGTACCGTCCTGTATTGTCCTGTACTGTCCTTAATGTCTACTTTATGTGAACCCTTGTGGTTAATAAAGAAAACATTATTATTATTATTATTATTATTATTATTATTATTATTATTATTATTATTATTATTATTATTTGAGTCTCAGTCATTGATGTTAGTTAACTGGAAAGTTTGTTGAAATGAATATCAAGCCACTACCTGCAGCCTCAGATATTCAGGACGTATCGGAGGGTTCTTGCTGTTCCCAGCAAGCATGCCTTTTGAAGCGTTCCAAAAAGCGTGAAGGGGCCAATTTTCTTTGACCATCCCTGGAAACTTTTTCAGATAGTCCCTAGTGCGCCTATGACAATCGGGATCACTTTGACTTCATGGCAGTTCCAAATCCTTTTCACCTCCCACTCTAAGTCCTGGTATCGGTTAATTTTCTCCCTCTCCTTCTCTTGCACTCTCGTGTCGAATGGGCAGGACACATCCACAGTCAGGCACGATCTTTTTTCTTTGTCCACAACCACGAGGTCAGGTCTATTGTGTTCCAGTTTCTTGTCCGTCTGTATCCTAAAATCCCACAGCACCTTCACCTGATCGTTTTCTATCACCGCCTCTGGCTTATGCTCATACCACTTCTCAGAATGTGGTAAATTGTTTACTTTGCATAGGTGCCAGTGGATCACCCTGCCCATCACATCATGTCTCTAGCCCTTATAGTGAGTCTGGGCTAGGTGTTTACACTCGGATACAATGTGAGCCACAGTCTCCTCTCTCTCTCCACAGATCCTGCACAGTGGGCTAGCCTCCTCCTTGTAAATATGGTGTTTCAACCACTTCGTTTTGAGGGCCTGCTCTTGCGCAGCCATTAGCATTCCTTTTGTAGCCAACAACACCAACAACTGTACCAACGAAAACAAAAACAATGACACCGATACCTGTAATAGCGATCTCAGCACCACCAGTAAGACCAGTAGCGGCAGCAATAGTGGTGCTGCTGAAAAAGGGACCACTTCTTATGCAGGTGTAGCCCGAAATATCGAGACAGTGTTAGTCACAGAGGAGGAGATGGCAG
Source organism: Eledone cirrhosa (assembly GCA_964016885.1). NCBI lineage: Eukaryota > Metazoa > Mollusca > Cephalopoda > Octopoda > Eledonidae > Eledone > Eledone cirrhosa. The sequence continues at coordinate 249,233,438 of OZ024742.1, forward strand.
TCGAAGGGCCATGGTGACAAGAAGCTCCAATAGAGTTTCCTTGAAACCTCCACCCGATTTTTCAAGGACCAGCAGCTACGGACGGTGACTTACCGCACCGTAAGCAAAATCTCACATCGAGTGGAGAGAGCCACGGAGGCTCAAATCCAAAAGACCTTGAGGTTCGTCTGGGCACGCAAAACCCACATCACCCGAGGCAGAAAGTACGCCACAGTAGACGTACTTTTCGCCACCCCCCTGGAAGCAAAGTCTCACTCTTTGGAAATCCTAAAGAGTGAGGAGATAGCCTTGTTGCCCTCCTACTGCGGGCAGAAAATTGTGAGGGTCAAAGTGACCTAGGTCCCACCCGACGTGCCCATACCTTGGCTGGCCGCATCTGTCCTTGCTGGAATCGAGAACAGGACGACCATGCTGCAAGTAGAAAAAATAGGGAGAGAGAACTGGTCAGGTATAGGCATGCAAATGCTTATACAAACTGACCAGGAATGTATCGACGCTATCCCCGATATCATAGACATCGAGGAAGGACTCCAACTCCCTATAAGTGTAGGAGGAAGACGGCCAAAATGTTATCTCTGTGGGTCGAAGGGTCACCTCAGGGCCTTTTGCCCGCAGAAGACAGCGAAGAAGGCCCCCTCTCCTTCCAATACCTGGTCCGCTGCTACCAAGAGCAGGGCAGGCAACAAACGAAGAAGCCCCTTCCACGGTGAGTAGGAGGGCAACGTCCGTAGCACCCGTACCAAGGCCACGGACAACTAAAGCAGCATCACAGTAGCGGCAACACCAATAGCTACATTTGAAGTAGCTACAACAGCAACAAAATTGCCGAAGAGGGCTCCACTACCACCACCAACAGCCGTGAAGCACATATCCCTCCCAGACGCCACAGAATCCGACATCGAGTTTGAGGCGGGTGTGAAGTGGCAAACGGTCTGCCACAAAAAACAAAAAAGAAAAAAACCCCTTAGATTCACCTTCCAAAAGCGAAGGCATACAAAGAGGGGTAAAGGCAGCAAGGAAACTTGCAGCAACACCACCACCATCACCACCACAAGCACCACTAACAACAACAACCAGACCACCACCAGCATCACCAAAAACACCAACAACGCAAACACAACAAGACACACACACCAAACAGCAACAAGAAGAAAACAGCAACAAAATCACCTCTTCCCCCCAAAAAAGTACACAGCCATAAACATGGCAAAAAAACAACTCATACAATATATAAAGCAGCACACAGACATCACAGAAAAAAACTACTACACCCCACCAACACCAAGAACTCTCCCGACAAACATAAGCATCATCGAAATCTCAATAGAACAGTACAAACCTTTAAAACAAAAATTCCCCAACGCAGTTGGAGACTTCAGAGGGTCGGTTACCAAGAGGATGTACACTGACATCCTCTTGGAAACACCCATGACCAGCGAAAGGGACGGTTCTACTGTCTCTTCACCACACGAACAAGGTAAGTGACCCTTTCTCACTTGCCCCGTTTCTCATCCAACATGGCCGTACTCAGAATAGGCAGTATAAATGCACGTGGCCTGGGGTCATCTTGGAAGCAGGGTCACCTGCTCAACGACCTCAGGTCACTAAACATAGATGTGGTGGCCATCAGTGAAACCAGAATCTCCGAAGCACAAGCCTTCGCACAGATCTTCGGCGGCTACGATGTATACGCATCTCCCAGCCGTCTAGGATCGGGGGGAGGGGGCGCCGTCCTTTTTCGGAGAGGCTTGGATCTCGCGATACGGGCCATCTTCCTAGACCCAGAAGGTAAGTCGGTGGTGCTGGACGTGACCGGCAGCGAAGTCAATGCTTTCAGGCTAGTAGCCGTCTACGCCCCAACAAGGGCAGCACGGCCAGATTTCTTAAGACGTCTAGAGACCTTTCTTGGAACGTCCCGCTCTTTAGTGTTAGTGGGCGACTGGAATGGTATCTTGGATGCACGCTGGGATCGTGTGGGGCTAGCGGATAGGGGAGGAGGGTGCAAGAGCCTCACCAACCTGCTCAGACGTTTTGAACTGTCTGACAGGTATCGACTGGATCACCCGAATGCGCCAATGTGGACAAGGACAAACCGCATCGGGTCATCCAGATCGTATCACGATAGGGTATTCTGCATGGAACTAGATAAGGCTAGTATAAGTTGTCCACAATTTAAAATAGTCAACTACACAGACCACAAATTTGTGATCTGTGAGATCGACATAAACAGACTTCATAGACAAGGGCCTGGTTACTGGAAGCTGAACGCGTCTTTCCCGGCGCGCAAAGCCTACAGAGACCGGATTTGCGTATTATTTAAGCGGGCGTTGACGGGAGTGGTCGTCAACAACTGGTGGTGGTTCGCCCTTAAAAGGGCAATTAAAGTAGAGTCGATTAGGTTTAGCAAAGGAGTAGTGAGAGAGGAAAATAGAGTAGAGGGAGAGCTAGTCAGAAAGCTAAAAGAGGCGTTTAGGACAGGCATCGCAACCGACGTGCTTGCGGCGAGATTGGCACTCGACCAATTCTTCAACGCAAAACACGAAGGCTGCGTTGGCAGAGCTAGAGCACGTGCTCTGAAACACGAGGGGACAAAAGCCGTTAAATGGGCCCGGGTGACAGAGGCGCGACGTGGCAACAAAGCCACAATTCGGTCTTTGTCTGACCAAAACGGGTGCGTGATGTTCGAAGCCGAGCGGATGTGTGAAGCTTTTCAGCAGTACTTTGCTGAACTGTTCGGGAGCGGCGGCGGGTCGGATCGGGGCATGGATTTCAGTGCATACCTCGACGGACTGCCTCGGCTCTCGACGACCGCAGCACAGTGTTGCGAAAAGCCAATAACAGCCGGTGAAATACGGGAAGCAATGGCTACCTGCACAAGGGTAAATCGCCAGGTTTGGATGGTCTGCCCTACGAGCTTTATGCATTTATTCCAGACTTGTTCGGTGACCACTTGGCAGACGTCTACTGCAACTGGCAGCAGAACGGGAGCATTCCCAGTTTTGTGAGCCGGGGAGCAGTGAAGCTGCTGAGAAAAGACCCGAACAAGGGGGATGTTATCGATAATTTCAGGCCCATAACCCTGCTAAACGCAGATTTCAAGATTTTGGCCAAGGTGCTAGCAACGAGGTTGGCGCTTGTCGTCAAGTGTCTGGTGGGAGAGGCGCAGTAAGCGCCATTCCGGACAGATCCATACACGACAACATCCACCTCATGCGATACATCATGGAGAGGGTGGTTAAGGAATCTGGCACGGGTGGGGTCCTGATCAACTTGGACCAATCCAAAGCATTCGATAGGGTCGACCATCGGTACCTGGCGGCGGTCTCGCGGCAGGGGGTTCGGGCCCGTTTTCAGGGGTTGGATCGCAGCAATGTACAGCGACATCTGCTCAGTTGTGAGGGTGAACGGTCACCTGTCGCAGCCGTTCAGCATCATGCGCTCAGTCCGCCAGTGTTGTCCCCTCTCGTTCCTCTTGTACGTATTGGCTCTCGAGCCGTTACTGCACAAACTGGGGGCGATGAGGAGTGTCCCACGCGAACTAGGATGAGGGAAATCCGAGTCGACTTACACTGACGACGTCACCATGGTGGTGTCGAACACCAGACACGTCCAGATGATATGCACCGCTCTCAAGGAATACGAAGCGGTAACAGGAGCAAAGATAACCAGGAAAAGTCGGTGGGCTTGCAGCTTGGCACCTGGCGAGGCAAGTCCATGCCGTCTGACAGCGT
>OZ024742.1:249247168-249254668 GCA_964016885.1 Eledone cirrhosa
GATCTGCCTCATGAAGCTCACACTGAAATATAGGTCTCTGTGGGTGATGCAAGTTTATGCACCAAACAAGGAATCCGAATACAGGTCCTTTCCTGATGAAGTCACTGCAACGTTAGATGTAGTTAAGACAGTGTCGCATATCCTGATAGGAGACTTCAATGTTCATGTTGGCACTGACCACCTGTTATGGAAAGGAGTGATTGGAAGGAATGGTGATCCCTGATCTAAATATAAATGATGAGGCTTTATTAGACATCTGTTCTAGCAATGGACTCTCTATCATGAAGACCTTCTTCCAGCACAGAGACATACATAAATATACATGGATGGTATAAGGGGAATCAGAGACAGAGCGCAATAATTGATTTTTTTTTTTTTTTTGTCTCTGGTCTCTTCCATTATGTACCGGGTGTTCATTTTAAGAGAGGGGATGAGCTGTCACCTGATGAACATCTAGTTATTTTTCAACTTGAGACTATCTGAAGCTAAAGAAGTCCTCAAATCTGGCAGATCCAGGGCGATTTAGAGTATCAAGTGGGAATCGTTGGTGGATACGGAAGTCAGAACCAGGTACGCAGATACTATTGCATCCAAATTCAGAGAACTCCCTGAGCAAATTGAGGCTGTTGAGACAATTTCTGCTTTAGTAGTTAAATGCTGCGAACGAAAGAGGATTGGTGTGTCCCCGGATGTCAGGAAGCCCCTTTGGCTCAAGATGTTTTCTGAGCAAAGAAGGAAGCATAGAAATCTTGGCTTGGAAATAAGTCCTCCAAGTATGCACGAAGAATCGCAGCAGAGACAGTAAAGGCATCCAAAGTTAGGACATGGGAGGACATTGGGATTAAGCTGAAATCAAACTTCAGAATCCAACATAAATAAATTGTTCTGGCAGCCCATCAGCCAACTTGGTAATAAGAAGCCCTCTTCAATGACCCCTATCAGGAACACGCCTGGGTTTCTCCCTTGTTCAGAGAGGTGCATCCTCGAAAGGTGGAGAGAAACTCTCCTAATCTCTAAACCCGAAATCAACCGTATATTCTGATATACACAAGGTGCATCTGGGAGCGGTGATTAATCACTCTGAGGCTGAGGTCACATGAGCAGTTAAAAAGCTCAAATGTGGCAAGGGCACTGGGAAGATGAAATCCAGCCCGAGATCTTAAAGTATTCCCGGGCTGACTCGTGTGTGCAGGGTGGCCTTCATGTCTGAAAAAACATAAGCAATTGCAATCAGTAATGATAATCCCAATGTTTAAATTGGGAGACAATGGAGATTGTTTGAATTACAGATGAATCTCCTTGTTAAGGCTCAGCAGTAAAGTTTACGCTAAGTATCTGGCAAAGTGATGCTGGGAGATTGACTCCTCCAAGCGAGCTGAAGAACAGATTTGTTTTCGCCCCTGACGCAGCACAGCCGACGAAATATTCACACTGCGGCAGGTGTTCGGAAAATCGTGGGAGTATTATCAAGATGTATATTTTTGTTTTGTAGACCTCGAAAAGGCATATGGCCTCGCTCATCGGGACCTGCTGTGGAAGATTCCGTAGGAGTATGGGGTCGATAGTTAGCTTCTTGCTGCCCTGATGTCTCTATAAGTATATCTAGATGGATTTGATTTTTACATGAGTAAAACGTGAGATGATAAAATAAAAGACCTTTATTGTTGTGTTAGTTTACTGGGTGTATGCTACGTGTTATTTTTTACTTTGATATTCTGGCAGTAACATGTGTTGTTAATGCGGTTAGAAGTGTCAAATTTTCAGCCATATATTACCTGCTTAACATCACGCCAGCCAGGTTGATTCTCGGTGGTCGTTTCAACGGCTAGAAATAACAGCTAAGCTACTTTAAAATCACTCCCTACCATATTAAAATGGAAATGACGTATTTGATCATTTAGTCCGAGATATATATACATACGGCGTGGTTGTTACTCGGATAATTTTGATCGTACGTCCACTCGTTCAGAGATTTCTATACCTTAAAATACCGCAACATCTAGGTTAACTTCTTAGACAATGATTGCGAAGACATGCGTCGTGATGGAAACATATGCAAAGAATTGAACTGGTATTCTATATGTGAGGAATGATATTACTTAACTCTTTAAGACAGAAGTTCTCAAACTTTTGGGGCCATCGCCCCCTCACGGCCACGTAATACCCTCAGCGCCCTCACCAATATTTCCAGAGAGACCTACCTACACGCAAATTGTAAATAATATATAATATCTAAAATCGTTAGTTCATATATAACAAATAATATAATATATACCATGTATAAATAAATATTTTACATTTTCTATTTTACTATATTTTTATATGATATGTATCCTTTGATATTTAATATACTATTATATCATTTCTAGCGCATCCAACAATCACTCCCTTAGGCCCCATTGCACCATGTAGCCCTTCTCAATGCCCCCCTATCTGGGGGTAGTACCCACTTTATAAACCTTTGAATTAAGATATTAAAAACTGAGAAAATCTTGAGTTCATCCTGACATTTTCTGGCCAAAAAATATGAGGAAATAAATGGAATTTACAAGGTGGTTCCATTTCTATAAACAATTTTACTCTGAACTTGTTCTTCAGTCAACCCAACTTAATGGCATATTTTAAAGATATACAGCTACTGTTATTTTTAAAGCTGTTTTTATTTTCTCTGTCAGTTTGCTATCTGTGTTTACGTTTCTTTTTGTGTATTTGTTTGTTTGTTTGTTTGTTTGTTTGTTTGTTTGTTTGTTTGTTTGTTTGTGCTATTTTCCCCGCGATGCACCGTGTGTTGCTGAGTTCAGTAAGTAGATCCAGTGCCGTGTGGACTATATTTCCTTACTATTGAGATAGATGCTGCAAGTCTGTTACTGTTAAATAACGGAAGAATAGAACACTTCCGCTCTTCACTATCTTAGTACCTCTGCCAACTCCATAACATCACAATTTGGCAACAGGAGAGAAAACAACAACAGAACACACAAAAACAAAAACAGAAAAAAAAACAATGACGAAACCATCTCTGACATCCACAGCATTAACACAGACACAGACACACACACACACACACACACACACACACACACACACACACACACACACACACACACACACACACACACACACACACACACACACACACACACACACACACACACATATATATATATATATATATATATATACATACATATATATATATATATATATATATATATATATATATATATATATATATATATATATATGTGTGTGTGTGTGTGTGTGTGTGTACATATATATATATATATATATATATATATATATATATATATATATACACATATATGTATACGTTTACACACACGAGAACATATAGAACTACATAAACAAATAATAGATAGATAAGTAAATAAATATATATTTAGCAATTATCTGCTAGTAAAAAACCCGAATGCTGTCAGCGATTACTAAGTGTGAAAAGCAGCTTAATGAGAAGCAAGATTCAGAGCTACATTTAACCGAAACTTAAACAACATGGGTTTAGCGCAAGGAATATTCACCACAATAAAAACAACAAAAATACAACATGGCAAAAAGAAAAACTCATTGGAAATTCACCAAAAGAAACAATAAAACTTGCATGTCGGTAATAATGTTTGGAAAAGACCCAAGAAACTCTCAGAAGATCTAATGACATAAGCAATTTATGATTATGAAGGTCAGATTTACAAATGTTTACAGTTCTTTCTGGCAAATGATAAGCAAAGAGTTGTTTTCTTCGACTTCATCCACATTGCTCTTCTGTTTATATATGATAAATTCTATGCATCAACACAACGAGCGCTTTTGTATGTGTGATTCTTCGGCCTACAGACGTAAGCTGAACGTTGGCACATTCACTCACAATACTGCTTCCACTGTCATCCACCTTTTAGCAAATTTCCTGGAGGAGAGTGCTTTACGCTCCATCCTTACTTTCCTTTGCAATAACATGTATAAATACTGCTTAGAGTTTCGCCCGAGAAAGTAGTATCTAATAGCCTTTTTGACCCGGTTAAATGTAAACTGTAGAGCAATCGTCACCATGGATTCATTCAACAATCGTATTCATTCAACAAATGTCTTACATACGACAATAGTTTTTCGACAATATAATGCTTGGCACTGAAGCTAGAGGTTCAGTAAACGACATACCTTTGTCTGTGAGGTTTATCATGAATCTGCCATAGACTTTCTGGATATTGTCCGCAGTTCTCCTCATTTTTTTCGCTGCCCAATTCTTCCACATTTTCATTTTTCCTAATCACTAAATCTTTATTGAATGATAACGTGGAAGTTACACCGACATCACTGCCCGACTGATTGAGAGCTGTGAGCTCTTGATAATATTCTACATACCAGGCACGCAATATTTGACTTGGTTTCAACCAGGTCTGTGATATGACATACTGATGATATACACAATGATGTCAAAAGGAGACTAATAGTTTTGAAGTGTGTTACAATATAAAAGAACAAGACAAGATAAATGAGTTTAATCTTCGACAATATTTCCCATCATTTATCACCCTGATCACCTGACATCTGGGTGGGTATTCAGAATACTAGCCTCTCCTCCACTGCCAAATGTAATGTCAGAAATTCCGTAAGCAACTTCGTGATTAACTGATACAAAAAAAAAAAAAATGAGGAAAAAACGGAAAGAGAAAGTAAGAGTGGGAGAGGGCCTTAAACAGCTTCTTATTGCACTTTGCTCTCGTCTCAGAAACGAACACGGCCACATTATCCGTATGTTCTTTGCTCTTCCGTACATGTTGACAAATGATGTAAATAAAACACTTCCTACCACACACCTGGGACGATGTGCAGCTAAGTGGTGGTTAGGGTGTCGGACCACAATCATAACGGCATAAGTTTGGTTACGGGCAATGCGTTGTTTCCTTGAGCACGTCACTTTATTTCACATTGCTTCAGCCCACCCAACTGTCAAAATGTGTTGTGTGAGTAATTCAATGGGCCAGTCGTGTCATACATTGTCAGACTGAATCTAGCTTAGAACTACGATAAAAGTACACATTCACGGAAAGGCTCTGTCATTTGCACGCTAATTAAAGAGATAATTGTATTTATGTGATATATATATATATGTGTGTGTGTGTGTGTGCGCGCGCGCGCGCGCGTGTCAGTGTGTGTGCGTGTGTGTGTGTGTGTGTGTATATGTGTATATACATACTTGCATATATATAGGGATAGATAGATAGAGAGAGAGAGAAAGAGAGAGAAAGAGAGAGAGAGAGAGAGAGAGAGAGAGATAGAGAGAGAGAGAGAGAAACAAATATTAGATGCTAGGTAAAGTGTTTGTTAATGCAAGAAGAAATAGTAAAAGATACTTAAAAACTGCTAAATAAATGAGCTTTTGTTAATTGGTTTAATTCATCTCTGCAGATACGTGACAGCGAAATATACAGCAAACTTACGTCGTTAACAGTTGGATTTAATTTACTGTTATTTAAACTTATCATTTTCTTATTAAACACAAATTTACATTCTTCTTTACACATACCATTAAGTGATTTTCGTGTTGTTATTTTGTCATTGATGTTGTTGAAGTTGTTGTAATTTTTCTTCTGGTAGTTGTTTTTTTTGTTGTCTTTTGCTTGTTAATTGTTGGTGTTTATATTTATGTTTTATTTTAGGCTTACTGCATAATATGCGTAAATTATTTAAACAAAAGTCCATGTTTTTTGTCTGTCAATCTATCTAACACGCTATATATCTACTTACATACCTATCTATCTATCTATCTATGGGGGTTGCACATTTTTTCGGGGGTATGTGTTACCCATATGTACTGTCTCCCCCTATTGGGGAAAATCGACTAATTTTTTAAATTGCATTTGTGATAATATTTTACACGTTTTTATTGTATGTAAACTTCCCCCTTTGTATTTGTCCCCTTCTTTTGTGCCCCTGTGGCTAATAAAGAAACATATCTATCTATCTATCTATCTATCTATCTATCTATCTATCTATCTATCTATCTATCTATATATCTATCTATGGCCTTCTCTCTACATCAGCCTGTAGGTGGAAAAGAGGAAGGAACGAGGGAGCACCCTCTCTCTCTGTGACCCTGAGGAGAAGGGGTTGCACACTTTTTTCGGGTGTGTGTACGACCCCCCCCCCCCAAACGCCTCCTCCCTATTGAGGACTTTATTGTTAATTTTATGTTTGTTATTTGTTTTCTTTACTCGCCTTTTTGTGTAAACTCCCCTCTTGTATTTGTCCCCTTCTTTTGCGCCCTAATGGCAATAAATAGAAATCTATCTATCTATCTATCTATCTATCTTTCTAGCTGCGGATAGGAATAGGAAGGAAAGGGAGCTAATAGATAGAGTAGAAGAGGCAATTAGAAGCGGCGACGTGGCCAGAGTGCTAGCGTCGAGAACGGCTTTGAGCCAGTTTTTCGACGCGAAGCACGAAGGCTGCGTTGTCCGAAGTAAAATACGTGCTCTAGGGAACGAGGGGACCAAAGCTGTTAGCTGGGCCCGCGTGACAGAGGCCAACAGTGGAACTAAATCCACCATCCGGTCTTTGCGAGACCTGGATGGACGGGCGATTCTTGAGCCTAAGCAGATGTGTGAGGCCTTTCAAAGGCACTTTGCCCGACTGTTCGGGAGGGACGGGGAGCCGGTTGGGAACGTGGACTTCGGTCCATACCTCGACGGCCTGCCGCGCCTCTCGGACAGGGAGGCGAAGTCCTGCGAGGAGCCGATTTCGGCCGCTGAGATAGAGGACGTGTTGAGCCAATGCGGCAAACGCAAATCCCCGGGTCTCGATGGTCTTCCTTACGAATTATATCTAGCTATGCCGGACTTGTTCCCCGATCTCCTCGAGGCGGTCTACTGCAACTGGCAACAGAACGGGAGAATTCCCTGTACTGTGACCAAGGGCGTAGTCACGCTAGTGAGGAAGGACGAGAACAAGGGGGACGAAATAAGTAACTTCAGGCCCATAACACTGCTAAATACAGAGTTACAGATTTTGGCCAAGGTGCTAGCAAAGAGGTTGGCGCTTGTCGTGGGCAACCTGGTGGGAGATGCGCAGACATGCGCTATCCCGTCCAGGTCCATCCATGACAACCTCCACCTCATGCGATACATCATAGAGAGGGTTGGGAACGAACCCGGCTTTGGTGGGGCTCTGATCAACTTGGATCAATCTAAGGCGTTCGATAGGGTCGACCATGGTTACCTGGATGCGGTGCTAGCGGCGGCAGGCTTCGGACCCGTTTTCAGGGGCTGGATCACTGCTATGCACAGCAGCCGCATCTGCTCTAGGGTCAAGGTGAACGGCTACCTCTCGGAGCCGTTCCAAATCGCGCGGTCCATCCGACAAGGGTGCCCTCTCTCCTCCCTTCTGTATGTGTTGACTCTAGAGCCACTACTGCGGAAGTTGGAGTTGTTGCAGGGCATCCCTTTGGAACCGGGATTGCGGAAAGCGGTGTCGGCCTACGCCGAT
>OZ024742.1:249259668-249269668 GCA_964016885.1 Eledone cirrhosa
ATCTATCTCTCTCTCTCTATATATATATGTGTGTCTTAGTTTGTTTGTTTGTGTGTGTATGTATGTGTTTATGTGCTGATTCTAAGAAATAAATGATTATTATAAGTGTATGGAGGAGCAGTAACGGTAGAGCGTCGGACACCTTGCTTCATGGCATAGAGTTATGGCCCTTTTACCTTCTGAGTTCAAATCCCGCCGAGGTTAGCTTTGCCTTTCATCCTTACGGGGTTGATGAAATGAATCATAAGTAATACACTGGAGTCAATTTAATCGACTTCCCCTTCCCACAAAACTGCTGACTTGTGCCTAAATCCATTATTGTGAATTGGCAGTATCGGTAGAGAGTTGGATTATGCTTTCCAGCATAGTTACGTCCCTTTACGATCTGAGTTCAATTCCCGCCGAGGTTAACTTTGCCTCGATAAAATAAAGTACCAGTAATGTACTGGAATAATTGCTGGCCTTGTGCCAAAAAGTAGAAACAATTATTATTATTATGAGTTTTACAGCTTACCACAACCAACTTAATGTTATTTTAAGGAATGCCGGACCACAAATAATAGCCGAGAGTAAAACTAAAACCCAAAACGTCGGTGGGCTGCGGCTCGGCACTTGTAAAAGCCATCCATGCCATCCAACAGCGTCGTCGCGCCCTGGACGGACGACCGGTAAAGTTGCTCGGGATTTGGTTCGGACCAGACCTCCAGCTAAATAGGATTTGGGATGAGGTTACGATCAGGGTGGCCACTTTCACTTAGAAATGAGCTGAGAGGAAGCTGTCCCTGAAAGGTCTGGTGGAGGTGGCAAACGCGTACATCGCGTCCGTCATCTACTACCGCCTGGCCGTCGTGACTTGTCCCGGTTCACGCCTCGCCGAATTGGAGCGGCTCCTCTCTAACTTCTTGTGAAGGGGACAGGTTCCTTTAGTGAGGCGGTAGATCTGCTGCCAGCACCCTCTGCGTGGAGGGCTGGGCATGCCATGCTTAATGATACGTAACCATGCGCTGAAGCTGCAGCAGCTCCAGACATTCTGCCTAAACGGTGAACAGGTGTGGTCGCTGTTTGTGAGACAGGCCTTTACGTAGCCCATCTCTTTGACTGAGCTGCAGTTCTGAGACAAGAAGAGCCCGTGACAGGATGCCTAACGTCTAGAATGTTGCCATGAACTCACTGCTCTCTGCCAGGCGGGAAATACAGTCAATGACTCTTCCGTTCTTGTGTTCTATAGCGTATTAGCGTATTAGAGGTGGACAAGTGCGACGACACATTCGGAGATGCTCTGGGCGTCGACCAAGTCGAACTGGCCAATCTGTTCTAGAGGAGCTTCGAGCCAGGGAGGATGTATAATTTCCAGAAATCCCTCGTTTGGGAGTGCTACCAGGAGGCACTGCCGGTTCGAGATAAACTCTAGAGGCACAGATTGGCAGTGGATTGGCAATATCGGTAGAGAGTCGGACGCCATGCTTTCCAGCATAATTATTTCCCTTTACGGTCTGAGTTCAAATCCCGCCGAGGTTAACTTTGCCTTTCATCCTTAAGGGGTCGATAAAATAAAGTACCAGTAATGCACTGGTTAATTGCTGGCCTTGTGCCAAAAGTAGAAACAATTATTATTATTATTATTATTATTATTATTATTATTGTTCTTTGAGTCTCAGTCATTGATGTTAGTTAACTGGAAAGTTTGTTGAAATGAATATCAAGCCACTACCTGCAGCCTCAGATATTCAGGACGTATCGGAGGGTTCTTGCTGTTCCCAGCAAGCAAGCCTTTTGAAGTGTTCCAAAAAGCGGGGCGGGACCAATTTTCTTTAACCATCTTTGGAAACTCTTTGACATAGTACCTAGTGCGCCTAAGACAATCGGGACCACTTTGACTTCATGGCAGTTCCAAATTCTTTTAACCTCCCACTCTAAGTCTTGGTATCGGTTAATACGAAAACCCATTTCATTCGTCTGACCTCATGAATATTAGCAGTAGCAGCCGTAATTACAGCAGCAGCAGCAGCAACAGTGGCAAGGAAAACAACAGTAGCAGCCGAAACAGCATCAGCAGCAACAGTGACAAGGAAAACAACAGTAGCAGCCGAAACAGCATCAGCAGCAGCATAAACAACAACAGCATTAGCAGCAACAGCAACAACAACAGCAGCAGCAGAAACAACAACAACAAGCACAGCAACAGCGGCGGCGGCAGTAGTCGTAGTACCTGCAGCAACAACAAAAGTAACAGCAGCTCTGACGACAACAACAACAACAGAAGCAAAGAAAAACCAATCTCGTTTGCAGGTATCGCAAAGAACCTGGAAAACATCCTCATAATAAATGAGGAATTACAGGAAGCGAAGAAGATGGTGACGAAAACCGGACACCGAGCAATCTGCAAGGCAGCCGAAAATTTTTTCGAAACCCAGCAGCACTGTACGGACACGTACCGTACAGTAAGCACAAAATCCCGTAGGGTTGAAAGAGCCACAGAGGCTCAAATACAAAAAGCCTTAGGGTCTGTGTGGCAGCGGAAAACGCATATCACCCGAGGCAAGAAATATGCCACTGTAGACGTGCTTTTTGCCACACCCCAGGAGGCAAAGGCTCAATCCTTAGTGATCCTAAGGAGCGAGGAAATGGTGTTGGTGCCCTCCTACTGCGGGCAAAAAATTGTTAGGGTCAAACTTAACCACGCCCCCCCCCCCCCCCCCTCCCCCGGGATAGCCCCTTCTTGGCTGGCCGCGTCTGTCCTCGTCGGAATCGAGGACAAAACAACTGTACTGCAAGTACAGAAAAAAGTAAGAGAAGATTGGGTCGGCACCTCCATTGAGATGTTAATCCAAACCAACCAGGAGTGCATCGAATCTATCCTGGATGTGATAGATTCGATAACGGCACTCAACTGCCCATAAGTGTTGAGGGCAAATTCCGAAATGCTTTTGCTGTGGATCGAAGACTCACCTCAGGGCCTTCTGCAACGAGAAGACCCTGAGAAAGGAGAAAACCCCCCTCTTTCCGAAACCGGCTCCACGGCTACCAGCAACAGGACAAGCGGCAACCAGGAACGATAGGTCCGTGGCACCCATACCCACGCCACGGAAATCAAGAACAGCAGCAGCAGTGGAAGTATTAACAACAACAACAGTAATACCAAATGCAGCTGCAACAGAGACTCCACTGCAACATCACCAACAACAACAAGTGAAAGAGTGGAGCTGGTACCCCTCCCCGAACTCACAGAATCAGACATGGAGTGTGAGGTGGGAGAGGGATGGCAAAAGTCGTAAGAAGGCACAAACGCAGAAGCAGAGCATCGCCGCCTTCGAAAAGGGAGGAAAGAAATGAAAAAAGGGTAAAGGCTACTGCAAAGAGACTCACAGCAGCAACACCACCAACATCATCACCACCCACACTAGCACCACCATCACCACCGGCGACAACCCCACCGCCAACAACAACAACACCTTCAACACCACCACCACAAGCACCAACATCGCAAACACAACAACAAAACACACACACCCAGCAACAACGACAAGAAAATAGCAGAACCACACCCCACCTCCAGAAAAACAAATGCACGGCAATAAATACACACAACAAGAAACTAATGACTTACATAATTGAACACACAGACATTTCACAGCACGACTACATAATACCAGCACCAATCAAAACGCCAACGAACATAAACTGGTAAAAATAGCACAGAAACAATACACAAACATTAAAACGAAATTCCCCAACGCAGTTGTGGATTTCAGAGACCTAGGAGGGACTCTCAACCGGAGAGTATATTCGGACATACTCATAGAAGAACCGACGACCAGCCGAAGGGACGATTCAACGGTCCCTTCACCAGACGATCAAGTGAAAAGGGATGGAGAAACCATCCTTCCTCTACGAAAAGTACGGTAAGTGGGCTTTCCCATCTTTTCCACTCCATTTTAAATATGACCTCACTCAGAATAGGCAGCATAAATGCGCGTGGCTTGGGGTCGTCATGGAAGCAGGGTCACCTGCTCAACGACCTCAGGTCACTAAACATAGATGTAGTGGCCATCAGTGAGACCAGAATCTCCGAAGCACCGATCTTTGGCGGCTACGATGTGTACGCATCTTCCAGCCGTCCTGGATTGGGGGGAGGAGTTTCTGTGCTTTTTCGGAGAGGTTTGGATCTCGCCATACGGGCCATCTTCCTAGACCCAGAGGATAAGTTGGTGGTGCTGGACGTGACCAGCGGAGACGGGCAAGATTTCAGGCTAGTGGCGGTCTATGCCCCGACAGGAGCAAGGCGGCCTGATTTCTTCAGGCGTCTGGAGACCTTTCTTGGAACGTCCCGCTCTTTAGTGTTAGTGGGCGACTGGAACGGGATCTTGGATGCACGCTGGGACTGTGTGGGTATTAGCGGATAGAGGTGAAGGGTGCAAGAGCCTCACCAACCTGCTCAGGCGTTTTGAACTGTCTGACAGGTACCGATTGGATTTCCCGAATGTGCCAATGTGGACTTGGACAAATCGCATAGGGTCATCCAGATCATATCTAGATAGAGTGTTTTGTAGGGAAATAGATAGGTCTAGCATAGGCTGTCCACAATTCAAGATAGTCAGCTACACGGACCACAAATTCGTGATCTGTGTGCTTGACTTAGGTAGGCTTCATAGACGAGGACCCGGCTACTTGAAGCTAAACGCGTCCTTACCAGCGTGCAAGGGCTACAGAGACCGGATTAGCGAACTAGTTAAGCGGGCGTTGACGGGGGCCATCGTCAACAACAAGTGGTGGTTTGCTCTGAAAAGAGCGATTAGAAGAGAATCGATTAGGTTTGGTAAGCCTTTAGCAATAGAGAAAAAAAGAGCAGAGGGAGAATTAGTTAGAAAATTAGACGAGGCGCTTAGCAAAGGTTTTGCGACCGACGTGCTTGCGGCGAAATTGGCCCTTGACCAATTCTTTAATGCAAAGCACGAAGGCTGCGTTGTCAGAGCTAGGGTGCGTGCTCTCAGACACGAGGGGACGAAAGCCGTTTAATGGGCCCGAGTGGCGGAGGCGCGTCGTGGCAACAACGCCACGATCCGGTCTTTGGTGGACCACGACGGGCACATGCTACACGATCCCGCGAAAATGTGTGAAGCTTTTCAGCGACACTTCGCTCAGCTGTTCGGGGGTAGCGGTGGGCCGGGTCGAGGGATGGACTTTAGTGTCTACCTCGACGGACTGCCGCGGCTCTCGGCCACTGAGGCGGAGTGTTGCGAAAAGCCGATAACAGCCGCTGAAGTAAGGGAGGCAATGACTGGCTGCACAAGGGGTAAATCGCCTGGTTTGGATGGTCTGCCCTATGAACTTTACGTACAGGTGCCAGATTTGTTCGGAGGCCTCTTGGCGGACGTCTACTGCAACTGGCAACAGAACGGGAGAATTCCCAGTTCTGTGAGCCGAGGAGCGGTGGCACTGCTGAGAAAGGGTCCGAACAAGGGGGATAACATAGATAATTTCCGGCCTATAACTCTGCTAAACACAGAGTTCAAGATTTTGGCCAAGGTGCTAGCAAAGAGGTTGGCGCTTGTCGTTGGTGGTCTGGTGGGAGAGGCGCAGACATGCGCCATTCCCGACAGATCTATCCACGACAACCTCCACCTCATGCGATACATCGTAGAGAGAGTAGCTAGGGAACCTGGCACGGGTGGGTCCTTGATCAATTTAGATCAGTCGAAAGCCTTCGATAGGGTCGACCATCGTTACCTAGCGGCAGTCCTGAGGGCGGCTGGCTTTGGGCCCGACTTCAGAGGTTGGATCGCTGCCATGCACAGCGACATCTGCTCTGTGGTGAGAGTGAACGGTCACCTTTCGGAACCGTTCAACATCATGCGCTCGGTCCGCCAAGGATGTCCCCTCTCGTCCCTCTTGTACGTATTGACTCTCGAGCCATTACTGCACAAACTGGAGACGTTGAGGGGGGTCCCCCGCGAACTAGGATGCGGAAGATCCGTGTAAGACGATGTCACCGTAGTGGTGTCGAACGCCAAACACATCGGCGATCGGCACTACACTAAGAGAATACGAAGCGGTGACAGGAGCAATGATCAACCAGGAAAAGTCAGTGGGCCTGCAGCTCGGCACCTGGAGAGGCAGGTCCATGCCGTCCAACAGTGTCGTCGGACGCTGGACGGACGGACCGGTTAAATTGCTAGGGTCTGGTTCGGTCCGGACCTCCAAACGGTCAAAAACTGGGACGAGGTGACGAGCAGGATGGCTTCTCTCACCCAGAAATGGGCGGAGAGGAAGATATCCCTGAAAGGTCGAGCGGAAGTGGCTAACGCCTGACCGTCGTACCTTGTCCTAAGCCCCGCCTGACTGCCCTGGAGCGTTTGTTCTTTCGCTTTTTGTGGAAGGGATGCGCTCCGATGGTCAGGCGGTCCATCTGCTGTCAACACCCGCTACGTGGAGGGCTGGGAATGCCGTGGCTGATGATGCGCAGACACGCGCTCAGGCTACGACATCACCACCTCTTCCGCGACGGTGATCAGGTCTGGTCGCCGTTTGCTAGACATGTATTTCCCCAGCTCGTTTCCTTAACGGAGCTGCTGTCCTGGGTCAAGCGAAGACCGAGAGGGAGCGCCTGGAGACTGGAATGTCTTCAGTCGCTCACAGCCCTCGACCAATCGGGCAATGTGATCGGTGGAAACTCCACCTCGGCGTTCTATAGAGGATTAGTGGAGGGGAAGAGCGACGACGTACTTGGGGAAACTCTAGGCGTCGACGAAAATGAACTAGCCAATCTCTTCGGAAGAACTTTCGGGCCGGGACCTATGGACAATTTGCAGAAATCTCTGGCCTGGCAGTGCTACCGAGGAGCCTTGCCAGTTCGGGATAAACTCTACAGGCATGGAGGTGCCGTCAACCGGGCATGTCCGAGATGC
Organism: Eledone cirrhosa; assembly: GCA_964016885.1. Classification (NCBI taxonomy): domain Eukaryota; kingdom Metazoa; phylum Mollusca; class Cephalopoda; order Octopoda; family Eledonidae; genus Eledone; species Eledone cirrhosa. Next base: position 249,266,574 of record OZ024742.1, read on the forward strand.
GCGCAGGGTGACGAAACCGTCCTGCATGCGCTCGTACAGTGTCCGAAAATTGCTGACTTGTGGGTTTATGTCGAACACATGCTGTCGCGTGTAGGACGGATCCAGCTATCAGCTGAGTCCATCGTGAGGATTGCCCCGCCCTCTTCCTTTAGCCGGGAAGGGCAGGTAGTTTTTATCTGTCTGGTGGCCATGGCGAAAGAGATAGTATGGTGGACACGTTTGAAAGGGCTGAAGACGAGCACTTACCTCTTCGGTGATGCCCTGATTAGATTAACGTTTTTAAAATTTCATTTGAAAAGGAAAATCAGGCTAGAGAGGGAAGTGCTCTCTTCCCAGAATTTTGTTGAAAGATGTGTGAGAGAGGCAAGAATGGCCCGAGTGAATGGGCCTACTCTGGTTATGTGTCTGTAAATTAAAGGTGGAAAACTGAGAGAGGACACTTGCCCTGGTGGTCAGGGTCACTGTGGCTTTTTAATGGGCTTTCTCCACGAATGTCCCTCCGAAGTCTCCCCCCTATTGGGGAATTTTTCATTGTTCTATTATTACATCCTCTGTTTCTTGTTTTTTACACGCAGACATGCCCATTGTACCGCCCTGCATTGTCCTGTACTGTCCTTAATGTCTACTTTATGTAAACCCTTGTGGTTAATAAAGAAAGCATTATTATTATTATTATTATTATTATTATTATTATTATTATTATTATTATTATTATTATTATTATTATTATTATTATTAATGGGTTATAGAATGTGAGAAACGTTAAAATGTAATTTACTTAACCACTGTATTCAAATATCACCAGTTTTGATTTTGTATTTCATGGCCTGCTACCTCTGTAATCGATAAATTCACTCTACGTCAAGTATTAAGATCTATTACTGATTAGAATCCTACTCGACTCTTACCCACAGAAGCTGCATCCTTCTACTAAAATTAGAAATGACAGAATCATCATTATTTTCCCATCAGAATCCTCATCGTTATCTCTGCAATAACAGCTCAGTCTATGCAGAACAATTAAGTATCAACTGCTGCTCAAACCACACAGAAAATAGCAAATAAAATGAAATAATTATAAAGAAATAAAATAATATAAAATACAAAACTTACATTTAAAAATACCGAAAGTGAAATAGCATTAAATACAAAAACAAAAATCTTTATTTGAAGAATTGCTTTTGACATAGTTTAGTATATAAGTGAAATTTAGCTTCAAATTCAGTGCAAAGTAATAGATCTTGTCACCTCTATTTGTGTAAAATAACACGACTCGCTCATAAGTAACGTATAGACGAAGCAATTGCTAAAAAATATATTTGGAAATTAATGAAGAAATTCCTCGAAAAACTTTTCTGTATTTTCATATCAAATTTCAAAAGATGTAGTTTTATTTCTTCATTTCTTTCTTTTTGTATTTCTTATTTTTGTTCTCTGTCTGTGAGTCCGGCCTCTCTTATTTATCTCCATCTTCTTCATAACTGGAATTTATTTATACACTAAGTTTTAGTTTCAATTTTTTTTTCTGCCCGTTGGATATTAGATACGTCAGTTTGTTAACATGGGTAAATAAATATTAAATTTACAAATAACATAGTTGAGTTGGTACACATGTACTTACTATAGAAAACCAATAGATTTTAATTAATCAAAAACTGTTTAAAAATTGTATAAGCTGTATGATTGGTGTGCTCAACTTCCCCCACCACCACTACATATCCACATTCTAATTTAAATTAATACATCTTTCAAAATATTTGGTTGTCTTAACTTGAATCATTCGGCTTTTTTTCTCCTCGTTACGGGTATAATAGGTGTAATTTTAATTGCTTGAAATTTTCTGTTTCCCCAGTTACCGCATATTAGCAAAGCAATCTACACATTCAAAATACATTATTATAATTTATATGACTAAGTTGTAGCCCTCTGAACTCCACCCCATCCATAGGGTTGCATTATCAATATGTTATATATATATATATATATATATATATATATATATATATATATATATATATATATATATATATATATATATATATATTTCGGTTTTGAATTTGTATGGGCTTCGCAAAGACCATAAGGCAAATAGTGACCCAATCACAGGACCCCCAACACGACCAGTCTGTGGAGCTTACATTGCTAACAACTACAGACTCTCCTACTTCATCTTCCTGATCATACGGCCTATCGCCGAAATGACGGCAGTTTTATGCGACAGCATGGAGGACCTTCTCCTCAGAATCAACGTATACATCCTTTCTAGGGATCTATCAGGCTGTACAATAGGAAGAATGGATGTAATGTCCCTATACACATCCATCGACGTTGATTTTTCTGTGGAAAAATGCATAGAAATTATCGGTGAGAGTGATGTGGAATTCCATGGGATTGATACCAGTAAGTTGGGACTCCTACTTAAACTAACATGCAATAAGTAATTCTTAAACACGAATGACCACAGCAGCCTCTACTCAACAAGGACAGAAAGAGGCAGACCATTAAATTAAAGAAAACGATCGAACATGCGATGGGGGCCAGTATAAAACTAACCCTTAAGGAACATGTGTGTGTTCAAACTTAATGGCAACACATATGCCCAAGAGGAGGGATAAACCATTGGTGTTAACATTTCAGGTGACATAGCTAACTTCTTTATGGTATGGTGCGACAGAAAATTTAAGGAACAATTAGACGAGAATTTTATAACTCTGACTATGTACTCCCGCTACTTAGTTGACATAAATATCGTAGTAAAACACACCCACAGGAGAACAGCCAGGAATTAGAGAACACCACTATGGAAAGCATCCAGCAAATAACTAACTCCATCCACCAGAGTATTAAAGTTGCTATAGACTACCTAACTAAACACCCCAACCATAGATTACCCGTACTAGACACAGAATTCTAATAGTAATAGAACGCAAATCATCCATTCGCATTATGCCAAACCTATGACCTTCAAATACCTGATCCACCGAAACTCAGCTGTTTCGGATTATATACAAATCAACATTCTTACTGTCGGCTTAGTAAGAGTGATGATGAAAGTGTCCTGCATTAACAACCCTAAAGAATTAGAGAGACACATA
>OZ024742.1:249274668-249279668 GCA_964016885.1 Eledone cirrhosa
ATCGGGTGGACGGGTTGACGTGGTTTAAAAAAAAAAGATGTGTTAGAAACACACACACACACGTATGTATGTATGTATATATATATATATATATATATATATATATATATATATAAATTGCTTCTGAGGCTGGATGCTTTTCTTAACGTACTGCACTCTGGGGGAAACGCGTATTGTATTATAGCCATGAATCAACCAAAGTGTTGTGAATAAAATTCGTTATACGAAAATTGTTTGGAAGCCGGTCGTGTGAACCGTCCATTTTCAGGTTGTATAGCTAATGCGTTGCCCAATATAATACCACCATCTGACCTTGGGATTGGTATTCTGAGGTTAACAGGCTCTGACCCTTCAAGCAGACAAGGCGGGCCTGAAAAAGATGAAGTGTTTGTATTCGCTACTTTTCTTTTGCCTTTGAATAAATGATAACAGGCTACTATTGATCCAATAAATACGATGTTATACTTCAGATTTGCTACTTAACCGTTGCACCAGATTCTCTGGCGCATCTGTTCAAATCCTTAATACACCGAATCAGATTTTATGATCTTAGATGATAAGACTAAAAGAATGGCAAACAAAAAAAGAAGAGGGGGAAAACGAGAGAAAACACGAAAGCCAGAGTAAAAACCTATCCTGACATAAATATGAAAACATAGCAGGAACAAATTGTGCCAAACATTAAATCTGATGTGCTAAGATTGCTGCGAAGAAACAGGAAACCTAATTCACAGCAAAACTTGAAATTTGTCCAAATTCTACGAAGTAATGTTTTAGTACTGACAATAAAATGCTAGATAGCAGAAAGGAAATACCCTACCATCTATAAAAATAAAACACATGTAACTAACCAAAAAAAAAATAATAAATATATATATATATTTATAACCTTCTCATTTTTTTACAAGATATAACAAAAAATATCATCTGCTCTAATTTCAGTCATCTTAATTTCCTGTGATAAGCACAATTTTAGGAAAAAAATTCACTTATAAGTACCTTTAAATCAGAAAATGTTTGAGGAATTATATATGCCTTACGCCATTTGATTTCAATATAATCCGTAGATAACTTTACTCTTCCAAATAAATACTTGTAAATAACTGGTTAATGCCACTAATTTGGGGAAGCCTCAAATATTAGATCATGGTTTCTGCACTTTTCTGCTGAACACAAAGTCACCCCCACTTCCCCCTCTCTCTTTCTCATAATCACATACCTAGTTCTGAACTGAATCTTTCTGAGAAAAATTTCGATTATATATATATATATATATATATATATATATACATTCACCCACCCATGCATACTCACACACACATACACACACACATACACACACACATACACACACACTCACACACAAACATACATACACACACACACACACATATACATATGTATATAACACTGATTGAAATATTATGTAGGCAATTTCTGCTTTCACACTAACGCGGGATCTTCTGAAACTGAAATATAGATGCTTGCACGCAGAAGTAAATATTTCAAAAGAATTACGGCCAAATATTGCCTTTGGAAAATTGAAAGCGGTAACGGTAACGCGCGAAGAGGTTCTTTTGAGATACTGTGAAATGTATACAAAGAAAATTACATAATTAAATGAAGCGGGGAAAAAACCCTTGCTATGAACAGATAAGAAGCCTAATTTTCTTTTTAGAATAAGCGAATATTTTTAAGCTACCATAAGTGGACAATGATATTAATAGAAGTAATATGACTAAACAAAAATATACTGAAGATATTAATAATAATAGAAATAAGACGTTTCACTAACCGCATTTCCCGCCTGGTAGAGGCCAGCAGTCATCGCCTGGCAACATTGCAGATACCAGGCGACCAGTCTCGGTATATTCTTGATCCAGGACTGCAGCTCAGTAAAAGAGACGAGCTACGGAAAAGTCCGTCTCACAAGCGGCGACCACACCTTTTCACCGTCAAGGCAGAAAATCTGGTTATGACGCAGCCTCAGCGTATTTTGCGCATCATTAGGCATGTCATGCCCAGGCCTCCACATAGAGGGTACCGGCAGCAGATGGACCGCCTCACTAATGGAACATGTCCTCTCCACAGGAGGTTGAGGAACTGCTCCAATTTAACGAGGCATGAACGGGGACAAGGCACGATGGTCAGGCGGTAGTGAATGACACAGGCGATTACGCGTGTGCCACCTACACTCAACCTTTCAAGGACAGCTTCCTCCCGACCAATTTCTGGGTGAGTGTGGTTACCCTGATTGTCACCTGGTCCCAATTCATATCTACCCAGATAACGCCGAGCAACTTTATAGGTCCGTCCGTCAAGCTTTCTTCGACGTTGTTGGACGGCAGGAACTTGCCTCTCCAGGTGCCGAGGTGAAATCCCATCGACCTTTCTGGGTTTAGTTTCGCCTTCGTCAACTTTTCCTATTCCTACAACCTCGATTTCAGAGGTTCGACACCATCACAGTGATGTAATCTGCGTATGCCGACACAGCCCTTCCGCGTCCTGGTTCGAGTGGGATGCTATGCCACAGCTCTGGGTTCCACAGTAAAGGCTCCAGAGTCAATACGTACGGAAGCGAGGAAAGAGGTCACACTTGACGGACCGATCGGTAGATCTGAAACGATTCCGAAAGATGACCATTAACTTTGACTACCGAACAATTGCCGCTGTACATTGCAGCGATCCGGTATCTGAAGACGGAACCGAAAGCAGCTGCCTTGAGGACAGCCTCCAATTATCGATGGTCAACTCTGTCAAAAGCTTTCGATTGATCTAAATTGATCAGAGCTCCACCGAAGCCACGTTTACATCCTACTCTCTCTACGATGTATCGCATGAGGTGGAGGTTGTCGTGTATGGACCTGGTTTGGATTGCGCAATTTGCGCCTCCCCTACGAAATCTTCGACGACAAGCGCCAACCTATTCGCTAACACCGTAGCCAAAATCTTAAAATCTGTGTTATGGGCCTGAAATTATCTAACGTATCCCTCTTTTTCTCGTCTTTTTTTATCAGTGTCACTAAGCCCCTGCTCACAGAACTGGGAATACTCACGTTCTATTGCCAGTTGCAGTAGAGCGCTTTGAGGAGATGAGAGAACAATTCTGGCATGTATACGTAAAGCTCGTAGGGCAGACCATCCAAACCGGGTGACTTGCACTTTACGCATCCGACTAGGGCATCCCGAAATCCGACCGAAGTCATCGAACTTTCGCAACACCCATCATCGGCCGTCGAGAGGCGCGGCAGGGCGACGAGGTGGCGACTAAGGTCCGACACTGTCTTCTTCCTATCTCCCTTTTTTTAATTAACCTATTTCCGGTTCCTTTCTACAGGAATAGGCTGAAAAATTTGGTCCACCAGGCCAAAGAAATGTACGTTCCTGATATGGCTCTAGTAACTGACCTACATATTATGTATGTATATATAGGCCAGTTGCTACAACGCAGCAATATCAGGAATATATATATATAGTCAATCACACACACGCAGGCAAATATACATACAGATATGTATGTGTGTGTGAGTCTGTGTCTGTGTGTGTTCGCGCGTGTGCGTGTACATTGTTTATTATGTACAAGATAGAAAGTACTCAGGAAAATTTAAAATATAATTATATTTATTCGGCCGTTGCATTCTGTCGTTAACCTAAGGTTTATGAATAATCATGATCATATTGACCTGGTTAGTCAATCAAACCAGTCTGTATATTGATTACCGTGAAAATTAAACGAATAGCAGAGGCATCACTGCGAAAATAGTGTCCGTGGTTAAAACGGCGTGTACTCAACCGTCAAACAGAAAAATAACTATCAAAAGTGTTTAGTTTCGATTTTCATTACATGTATAATCAAGATCTGCTAACTTGGCTTCTGCAAGAAAGTAGATTATATTCGTATAAAGGAGGTCATTTTTATCCTTTATTAGACACCATTTCCAACGTACATATATAACACAATATTTTTCACACACACTATGTTAAGGTTAGTCATTCGTGTCTCGACAACATCGATAATTTGATAAGAAAAAAAGCTTATAACTATGCAATTTCTATACAGGTGATTCTATTTTTTCAAAACAGTGTTTGGCAGGCAGACACTCGCTCGCTCTGATTGTCAACAATTTCAAATGAAGGATGTTTCATTCAGCATACCCGCTCCATTAAATCTAAAGGATAGAGAAAACTCTCTTCTTTAAAATAAATGACCCTCAGTTGTATGCATTTTATTTTATAACATGTAATGTTGTAGTGATGTTTTCTAGTCAAGTGTAACGAAATTTAATATTATGCACATTAAAAATCTCATGAGGTATGTATACATTTATTGTAAACATAAACATATCTTTTCTCTACATCTCCCTCTCCCTGTCTCCCTTTCTCAGTCTCTCTCTCTCTCTCTCTCTCTCTCTCTCTCTCTCTCCTCTCTCTCCATATATATATATATATATATATATATATATATATATATATTGTTATACTTGGGGAGGGTCATATTTGCGTAATATTGCCAGAATTAATAACAGAACACACTCACTGTTTGGTTGGTTTTCGCTTCTCGCTGTCTTTTATATCTGCGATCTAACTTACTCGGTCCTCAATGTTGCCATTGACTGACCGACGGTCAAAAATAATACAGATACAATGTAGACACAAACACATATATATAGTTTACATAATTTACATAAATCTTTCGTTGCACATCTGCAACATCGTCAGTGGTCTTATATTCTTTGTTCCTCCTGTTGTGTTGTATGTCTACGCCATTTTTTTTTATTCAGTCTGTCTATATATTTATTTATTTATTTGCTTGTTTGTTTATCTTATTTTATTTTGTCTTCTTTGCGCATGCGTTTGCGTGTGTGCATAGTGTTATGTGTGCTGTGTGACTAGTGTGTATAGTGTTGTGTCTGCTGGGTGACTAGTGTGTGTTTATGTGCTTGTGTATGTATTTATTTATCTTATTTTATTTTATTTTATTTTATTTACTTATTTATACT
>OZ024742.1:249284668-249297168 GCA_964016885.1 Eledone cirrhosa
ATCAGCTGCTCGTTAATAAAATTAACCATGGTATTTTTCGGAGCAAGGATGGCTCTTTCGCTGAGCCAATCGAGGTTTTTAAAGTTAGATGAGACATTAGGAAAAACTGCTTCCCAAAGGTCAGAAGGGCTGCTCACAATGTTGCACAGGGTGTCGATTGCTATGCCACCCTTGTCATCCGCAGGGATCTTGCCCTCACTAAGTGCTAAAATGTTCTGTGCTGCAGACATGTTGTCACCATACAAATGAGCACGCATATTTGTGCTCAGGTACAAACTATTCACCTGGAGCCACAACATGGACGACTTAAGACAGGCACGCACTTCATCAGCTCTTGTCCATTTGTGGATGACAGGCAGCGTTTTTCGAAAATCCTCTGATAGCACAAGGGTTACGCCACCCATAGTAGCCGTAGAATCACTAATGTCTTTCCGGGCCTCGTCCAATGCCTCAAAGGCACCCTTGTGTGCCATTGTGCACTCATCCCAAACAATGAGGCAACATCTTTTGAGAACCAGAGCTTTGTGTGAACTCTTGCTGATATTGCATGTTGGTGTTTCAGTTTTTACTAAATCCAAAGGGAGTTTAAAGGTTGAATGTGCTGTCCTGCCTCCCGGCAGCAAAGTAGCAGCGATCCCGGACGATGCAACGAACAACGCAACTTTTTTCTCCTGACGAATCTTAGCGAGAATCAAATTCGTTACAAAAGTTTTTCCGGTACCCCCAGGAGCGTTTTTTATTTGGGGGATCAGGGGGGGGGGGGGTGACCTTGAGGTATAACCAGTCAGTAGTTCCTTCAAATGCTCTGGCAGTTCCGTAAGAGGGGGCAAGGTGACCTTACCGTTTAAGCAGCACATTGAAAGGTGGCTCCCCAGCCCACTTTGTAGCATTTCAGAATTGGCAATTGAAGCGCATCTCGCCTATATTTATGTCAGAGCGCATCGAGTAATTAACGTTTTGCTCATACTTGAAATCCCCTAGGTGCCAGTAAGAGCTGTTGGGGCTCGTCACACCGCGTGCAGCTTCTCGTCGTCGACTGTTACGCTTGAACGTAGAACATTGGTTGTGTGGTTGGTGGGAAGGTCTGGCAGCAATAGCAGAAGCAACATTTGCAATGCTAATGGACCGCCCGTCTGCATCTTCAGAAGCCATGGAAGTAGTCATAGCCGCAGCGTTCGTAGGAAGGCGAGCCGTCCGTTGTTTTAAACGTTCCAAAGACCTGGAAGCAGCAGTAGTCGCATCGTTTCTAGCCAGGTGCTTCGACCTTTGTTCACGGCTCTCTGAAGCCCTGGAAGAAGCCTGGTATGAAGCCATTTTGGCTAGGCGTGCGGTGCGCTGTTGGAAACTTTCAGCGGCTCGACATTCTGCTGAACGTAAGGCTGTCTGTGAAAGTCTTGAAGCATTTTCCTCAGAGGACCCGTTTGCTATAGTAGCCTTTTGCGCCACTGCTGACGCGGTATGTCGACTGAGGCGACTTCTCTTTTTAGGTGGCATTTTGTCCAAAAAAAAGGGTGAAAGTTACTTCTACAGAAAAAATTGACTTTGAAAGTCTACTGTCTGTTTAGGAATATTGTTATTGTTGTTGTGATACAAATGTTAGTAAGTAAATGGGTATCGAAAAATATGGGGTGAAAGTTACTTCAACATAAAAATTGAATTTGAAAGTATAAGGCTGATAATTGAATGTAAAAAGATTTATAAGAAAGGACCCCCAAAAAAATTTACAGCTATTTGTATGTATGTGTGTATTTTTATGTCGAAAAGAAAGGGTTAAAGTTACTTGTACAGAAAAATTTAGTTTGAAAGTGTAAGGCCGATGTGTGTGTAAATTAAGTGACATGTATTTGTATGTATGTGTGTATATGTATGTATGTGTGTATATGTATGTATGTGTGTATATGTATGTATGTATGTATGTATGTATGTATGTATGTATGTATGTATGTATGTATGTATGTATTAAAGGTTGAAAGTTACTTCAACATAAAAATTGACTTTGAAAGTATAAGGCTGATAATTGAATGTAAAAAGATTGATAAGAAAGGCCCCCCCAAAAAAAACTTTACAGGTATTTGTATGTATGTGTGTATTTTTATGTCGAAAATAAAGGGTTAAAGTTACTTATAGAGAAAAATATAGTTTGAAAGTGTAAGGCCGATTGAAAAACTTACAGTTTAGTAAATGAAAGTCAGCTTCGAAATGGAGTTTGAACGCGCTAATACAAACACACACACACACATATATCTGTCTTTTAGTGTGTCTGTGTGTTTCTCTCTCCCTCTTTATCATTATATCCCTCTTTATCATTACCTGCTAATGTTATTTCTAAAACAAACTGTGTATGCGTTGATTGATTGAAATTCCCGCGTTCCTGTTTCTATGACGTCAATCGTAACCATACCAACATATATGTGTATGTATGCACCCACATATATGTGTGTATATGTTTTTTTTCAATGTTTCTCTTTTTCACAAACACTTATAAGAGAAGGTAGCAATTTTAAGGGGAGGTGATGAAGGAGTAGATATAGGAAACGTATATCATATGCGAGAGGAGAAATCATCGATTGTTGAAATAAATCGATTTTTCCGTAATTGTGGCATTTTTTACCCAATAAGTTCGCCCATGACCCAAGTTAGAATATTTGTAAACATTCTGCTTAACTATTCATTCAATACTTTTGGAATTGTGTAAATGTATAAAATTGAAACATACAGACACAAAAATCTGCCTTTTATAGATAATGATATATATATATACATACATACACACACACATATATATATATATATGCATACATACACACACACATATATATATATATGTATCTGTATATATATATATATATATATATATATATATATATACATATAATTCCAACGGAAACTTCAATACTTATATATATATATACAGATACAGTGTAGGTCGTTTTAACCAGTCTTTTATTATTCAAAAAACTTCTTGACAATAAACAGTAACCCTTTGTGCGCCATTCATCTAACTGTAGAGCAACAAATACCAACTAAACGAAGGATTGACAAGAACGATGGCAAATGAAGCTTCGAGGTAAGCAGTTTCCTCCCGAGTTGTTAGTTCACGCGGGATTCTCTGCTACACCTTTTCGTAATAATACCGAACAACGTACTGCTGGTTACTCCCTCCTCCAAAAGACGTACAAAGCATCTCTCTCTCTCTCTCACTCTCTCTCTCTCTCTTTCTCTCTCTCTCTCTCTCTCTCTCTCTCTCTCTCTCTCTCTCTCTCTCTCTCTCTCTCTATCTCTCTCTCTCTCTCTCTCTCTCCCTTTCTCTCTCTCTCTCTCTCGCTCTCTTTATATATATATATATATGTTATAGGAACAGATTAAAGTTTAAGCAAAGAATCGCTGCTTTCAACATTAACGGGATCTTCTGAAACTAAAAAATTTAATCTGTGAACGCAGAAGTAAATATTTCGAGAAACATTGCAACCGAAGGAAAACAGGAAGACGATATTTTGGTTTGTGAAGACGTCCCCTGGTAATGAACGAAAAAAAAGCGATGATAAAACGTCGTTATGTGGACCGAGAAGAACAATTTCATGCAAAGAGAAGACCAAGTTTATGGTATAAATGGAGTCGTTAGACTAATATTCTATTTAAAATAACGGAATGATTTCCAGCCACGCAGATTAAGAATGATGTAAATAAAATTGAAAACGAAAATGACAGAGGCTATTAAAATAGTAAACGTAAAGAGTGAAGATTTAGGCTAGTACATACGTATGCCCCGACGGACATACACATACATACGCACACACAAAATACTTACATACCCCCTCCCCCCCTCACACACACGCACGCACGCACGCACGCACGCACGCGCGCGCGTATGTATAAACCTTACGCATTTCTACAGTATTTTCCCCAAACTTAAGACATAGGTTACTTATGTACTCCGGATGGTCATGGGCACTTTCACTTTTCCAGATATTGATTATAGGGCCTCCTGGCAGATAACCCTCCTTTAACCTCTTCCTTGGAGTCGACTGAAGCACTGCAGTGCAATGCAACGAAACGTCATAACTTCTGGAGTTCGCAACCGATTTTATAAAACTTGACACATGGGCTACGTTTATCTTACAGATGAATGAGAACTCTCAGCATTGGTACACATTGATATTGGGCAGGAAACCCCTTTTGGAAAAAGCCGAGGATTTTGTAAAAGTATAGTTTTCGAAGCAGCACTGAAGTGTTGACAGAAATGGTATACACAACTGCTATTTAATACCCGAGCAACGCCGGGTACTTCTGCTAGTATATATATATAACTGTTGTTGTCTATGTGTGTGTGTGTCCCCCCTCACTTTTGTAAAGTTATACAAATACAAATCTTTACTCCGATTGACTTCAAACTTGCATTTATATATTCCTTGCGGTCTAAAGATACTAACTGCAGCTTTTATCTTTCAATTTTCTGTTGTTAAAGAGGTATTGAGTGCTGTTTATCGATTTCCGTCGAGCCCTTATAATATATGTCTGTATGTCTGACTGTCTGCATAACGACACTCTGACGAACACGTCATTGCTGACGTATTATCTTCGCTACATTCACACACACACACACGCACACATATACTTATATATACATATATATATACACATATATACATATACACACACATATATATATACACATATACATATATATATATCTATATATGATAAACGGAAAAAATGAAACGAAATTTCATTTCTCACTCTTAGTACGGCTGTTACTTAAGAGTGAGAAATGAAATTTCGTTTCATTTTTTCCGTTTATCGTTTTCGGTACCCCGGCCGATTAACTCACTCGATATGAAAATTAGGCTGCTCAGCCGTTAATATGCACAAGGAAAGTATATACTTTCAGACGTTCAATCTTCTGGCAGGAAGGTATACGTTGCTGACGATAGCTAATAAGCTTGAAACTAGTACAGCGTTCCTTTGTCAGTGTTGAACAAATGAGCAACAATGGTTGCTAGACACTGTACGGCTTAATACATTTCGAATTTTGTTTATCGTGAACTCGTGCGCCGATTTTTCGATACTCGATTATTCTACTATATATATATATATATATATATAAACTGTGGATGTGTGTGTGTATGTCCGTACCCACAGAACTTCTACAATTTGCAACTGATTTTCTTCGAATTTGGAACAAACTTACGTTACATTCCCAGGAGTGTTTTGGACTCATAAAACTTTTAATTTTTTGTTAATGCGGCCCCCAGACAAATATTGGTTGGCTGGTTGCACGAAAACTACACACACACACACACACACACACACACACACACACACACACACACACACACACACACACATATATATACATTTACATCTAAAGAGAGAAAGGTAGATGTAGAGAGAGAGAGTGGTGAGATAGGTCGCTATACAGAGAGAGGTAAAAGATATTCAGATAGAGAGAGAGAATGGCGACGACGCTGGTTCACACACACGCACACACACCAACACACATAAGACAGAGAGAGAGAGAGAGAGAGAGAGAGAGGGAGAGAGATCTGTGCATTCTTTATTGTTCTCCATTCTGTAGAGGAAGAGAGAGAGGGGAGTATGAGTGAGAGAGAGAGAGACCGAGAGAAAGAGTAAGAGGGTATGAGAAAAAAGGGAGGGAAGGGTTGAGAAAGAAAGAGTGTAGGGAACTTTAACTTCTATTTATTTATCTATTCTTTACACACTGTTTAACTCTCCCCTTTCCTCAACCTAACGTCTCTTTCTCTCTTTCACACTAGACATACTGTGACTGTGTGTGTTATATATATTTTTGTCCGCACACACACACACACACACACAAAAAGACGCATCTCTCTCTCTCTCTCTCTCTCTCTCTCTCTATATATATATATATATATATATATATATATATATATATATATATATATATATATTAAATTAAATAGAAAATATGAATGGAATAACAACATCACAACTTACAATTAAGGACAAAATGAAAACACATAGAATAATCTACCAACTAGTAACATGTAAATAAACAAATAAATAAACAATTAAAAACACACACATTCGCCCGGATGTAACACATGCGCAAACTAAGCACACAACACACACAAAAACATGATGGCGTAGGACAGAACAAAGGAGAGGCACAAACAAAGAAAAAAAATCCCCAGTCACTGAAGAGGTCACAGAATGTGTGACGAAAGAACTTTGACAATATATGAACAACCGTCCGCTTGTGAAACCAACAAACGAGCCGGAAATTTACAAATTTCTTAAATTTATAAATCTAATTAATAATAAATTGGAGTAAAAGCAACTGGTGCGTGTGTTTTTTATTGGCAACATGACCATCCCAAATATAACAATATCGGTTTCAACACACGTTTTCAGATAAAGAATCTTGCTAAACAAATTCAAAAACGATATATATATATATATATTTGTTATCAGAACAGATTAAAGTTTAAGCAAAGAATCGCTGCTTTAACATTAACGGGATCCTCTGAAACTAATGTTAAACTAATGTTCTATTTAAAATAACAGAATGATTTCCAGCACCGGAGTTTAAAAATGATGTAAATAAAATTGAAAACGAAAATGACAGGGGTTATTAAAATAGTAAAAGTATATAGTGAAGATTTAGGCCAGTACATACGTATGCGCCGACGGACATACACATATATATACATACGCACACACAAATACATACACATGCATTTCTACAGTATTTTCACCAAACTTAAGACATAGGTTACTTATGTACTCCGGATGGTCACGGGCACTTTCATTTTCCCAGATATTGATTATAGGACCCCGGCAGATAACCCCCTTTAACCGCTTCCTTGCAGTCGACTGAAGCATTGCAGTTCAATGCAACAAAACGTCATAACTTCTGGAGTTCGCAACCGATTTTCACAAAACTTGACACATGGGCTATGTTTTTTCTACAGATGAATCTGAACTCTCAGAATTGGCACCCCTTGAGTAAGGGACACCTGGGAGCAGGAAACCCCTTCTTGAAAAAGCTGATGATTTTGTAAAAGTTTAGTTTTTGAAGAAGCACTGAAGTATTGACATAAATGGTATACATAACTGCTATTTAATACCCGAGCAACGCCGGGTACCTCTGCTAGTATATAATAAAATAACAGGAGGCTGAACTGGTGTAATTCCTTTTAAAGAATTACACCAGTCCAGCCTCCTGTTATTTTATAATAATTAACTTCGTACTCGCACCACCAACAACACAAACGAAGAGTTGCATTACATCGAGTGCTCTCCATAATATTACATCGAAGTTGACCATACGGAACGACCAGTTCTATTCAGTGGTGAACCAACAAACCTAAATATATGTATAAATATACATATATATATATATATATATATATATATATATATATATATATATATATATATATATATATATATATATATATATATATATATATGAAAATAGGGAGAAAAAGACGATTATTAGGAAGAAAGATATATTTTTTCCTTTTTATTTTTTCTCTTTTTTCTTGGTTAGGGAATGTTTAAAACAAAATATTTTACTTTGTGTGAAGTGTTAAGGTATTAGTTAATTTATTTATTAATTAACAATGGCATTTATTTATTTATTTATTTATTTATTTATATATTTAATGATTGTCTATTGCCGGTTTCAGCATTTTATGCATTATCAAAGGGGGGAATTTGTATTGATGTAAAATATTGGTGATGTTGAACATGTTAAGGAGATGCTGAAGAAATAATAATGTTATTTACAAACAAGGTTTTTGAACTGAAAAGAAAAAAGAAAAAAATGGGGGTAATGTGGAACATAATAAGGTACATATACGGCAACACTACGGTCGACTCTGATGAATTATCTGTATTACAACTGCCGCCTAAGTATGCCACATACAACAAGGTAAATATGATTAGATGCTTGTCAGAAATAGAAAAATCATTTACAAAATTACGTTGGAGCCTCAAAAACAAAAACAAAAGTAACAACATACGCACACACACACACATATACAACACACATCCCACAACAGACACACGGACACAAACATAAATAACTATAACAACACACACATCAACAATAATAACATACTCAGAAACAACAACAACAGACACGCAGACACAAACAACAATAACAACACACACAACAATAATAACATATACGGAGACAACAACAACAACACACATCAACAACAGCACACATCAACAACAACAACAACAACACACACACATTCAATGCCTCTCACCACCACCACAATCTTAACAAACACACAGACACAGAAAACAGGTTATGACAGTAGCACAGAAATAAGGGAAGGTAATAGGATTGAAAGGAGAAGGGAGACTATGGACAGAGAAAATAACCATGACGAACACACAGACACATAAAGTAGAGTAGATAATAACAATGAGCCAGAGGAAAGAGACAGGAGTAATAATGAGAGACATAGAAACAACCATGAGGCTGTTGGTGGAAATAGAAATAGAAACAACACAACTAACAATAACAACAGCACTAGTACACATAAAGCAGCAGCCTGGAACTCTACGTTTTATAATCCCTCCGATAAGTCGTTCGCCCTGCGACGAGTCCACGCCACGACTTTAGCTTTTAACAAACGCACGCAATTGCTGTTGCAGGTCGATGAACAAACAGAAGCACAATTTAGTATAGCTAGATCTAAACTTAGAAATATTATAGAATAGCAAGAAGCATAATAGAATGGAGGCCCAGCAACTGGGAGAAAAATCTGCAAATGGCTTGCGTAAGCTCATGCAGCGCTCGTGTAATGGAGAGATAGCATGCTTTCCAACAGACAAGTCTGGCAGAATGTCGCTTGACAGTCTGCCAAACTACATCCATGCAATGCAACCCCACATCACTAACACAAGAGAAGTAACACCACAAGAGAAGTAACACCACAAGAGCATGAGGATAGAGAAAAAGCCCTCAATGCCCATATGGTGATGTGGACAAATATAATGCAGCCCAACAAAAGGACTGCCAACAACTTCCGAGCCTGGAACAATGACGTGCCAGCGTTTTATGGGCTTCGAAAAGACAATGAAACGAGCAGTGACCCTGTCACGGGACCACCAACACGGCCAGTCTGTGGAGCTAACATTGCTAGTAACTACAGACTGTTCTACTTCCTCTCCCTGATCATACGCCCCATCATTGAAATGTCCCCAGATGTATGTGACAGCACGGAGGACCTCCTCAGCAGAATCGGTGAGAGTAACCGATCTAGGAACCTAACAAGCTGCATAATAGGTAGTATGGATGTTGTGTCCCTGTATCCATCTATTGACTTGGATTTTGCTGTGGAGAAATGCGTAGAAATGATTAGTGAGAGCAATGTTGAATTCCGTGGGATTGATACCAGTGAGCTGGGACTCCTACTTAAACTTACCTATAGTAATAATTATCTAGACACATATGACCTTAGCAGCCTCTGCCCTACAAGACCAGCAAGAGGCAGACCACCTACCATTACCTCAATGGCCAAGAAAACCCACACAGATAGATGGAACGGGTGGACCAGAGCCATACGGACCCCCGAAAACCACGATGAACTAAAGAAAATGATTGCACATGCGGTGGGGCCAGCCTAAAATTAACCCCTAAGGAACATATGTTCTAATTTAATGGAAAACATATGCCCAAGATGAGGGAGCAGCCATTGGTGTTAGCATTGCAGGTGACATAGCTAACTTAAAGAACAATTAGAAGACCCCTTAACCCTGATAATGTACTCCCGCTACGTTGATGATATAAACATCGTAGTTAAAACACCCCACTAGAGAACAGTCAAGAATTAGAGAAAAACACAATGGAAAGCATCCAGCACATAGCTAACTCCATCCACCAGAGTATTAGAGTTACTATAGACTACCCAAGCAAACACCCCAACCATTGATTACCTGTACTAGACACAGAGCTCTGGTTAGATACCATTAATAACAAAAAACAAATCCTCCATTCCCATTATGCCAAACCCATGACTTCCAAATATCTGATCCACCGTAACTCAACTGTTTCGGCCCATACCAAAATCAACATACTGATTGCGGATTTGGTACGGGTGATGAGAAACGTGTCCCGCATGTGCAACCCCGAAGAACTAGAGAGACACATACAACACTTCATCCACCGTATGCAGTTCTCTGGTTACAATCAGAGAGATAAAATCGGAGTGTATAGAGGAGTCAGAACCAAATGGGAAAAAATGGTAAATAATGACACAAATGGGACCTGCCCCTTGTATAAGAGCAAATTTTGGAATATAATAGAAAGAACTAGGAATAAGGCTAATAGAATAAACTCATGGTATGATAGCAATAAATACCAGAGTGTTATGTTCATCGATACAACCACTAGAGGTGAATTAGCTTACAAATTTAGAAGGGCCCTACATAAAGATAAACTCAATATTAAGATAGTATAAATACCAGGTAGCTCCATAAAAACACTTATTAGCAAGACATACCCTTTTCAAAGACTTACCTGTATAGATAAGAAATGTATAATCTGTAAATTAAGCCCCCATATTAACTGTAAAACTAGAAATGTAGTATATAGCATAAGATGTATTGAAAGACAATGTAGAGACAAAAATATAGTGTACATAGGTGAGACAGCTCGTAGTGTAGGGGAACGGATAAATGAACACTGACGAGACCTTCAAGATAGTAAAGAATCATCTGTACTCTACCAACATGCTAAAATAGAACATAAGGGTAAATTAGAGAACATAGAAATAAAAATAGAATCTACACACAGAATAGACGCAATGTTTAGACAAATCACAGAGGCAATAAACATAAATGAATTACAACCAAAATTAAATAGAAAACATGAGTGGAACAGGAACATCACAACTTACAATTAAGGACAAAATGAAAACACACACGCACATAGAACAAACAACCAACCAGTAACATGTAAATAAACAAATAAATAAACGAATATAAACACACACAGACACCCGGATGTAACACATGCGCAAACTAAGCACACAACACACAGACAAAAATAAGATGGCGTAGGACAGAATAAAGGAGAGGCACAACAAACAAAGAAAAGAACCCCCAGTCACCGAAGAGGTCACAGAATGTGTGACGAAAGAACTTTGACAATATATAAACAAGCATCTGGTTGTGGAACCAACCAACCAACCAATCAACTGGAAATTTATAAATTCCTAAATCTATCTATTTATTATAATAAATTGAAGTGAAAGCAACAGGTGCGTGTGTTTCTTATTGGCAACATGACCCTCCCAAAGTATAACAATATATATATATATATATATATATATATATATATATATATATATATATATATATATATATATATATATATATATATATATATATATATATATATATATATATATATATATATATATGTATATATATACATAGTACATCTTTAACTATCATGCATTCTGCAATATATTCTTTATTAAATAAAAATAGCTGTTTTTAACGTCAAACAATGGTATTAATCACCATTGTAGATATTTTCATGCTGTAGTTATTTTGCATAATCCACTTCATTAAACCAGACAGACATATAATTAAATGTGTTTTTATTGCTTTACTGGTTTCAGTCATTAGACTTGCGGCCATGCGGGAGCTAGATAACCTAACATTGTATCTTCTTATAACACGTTAGGGTGTGGTTTCGTTACTATTTCTATGAAGTCCTAGAACAGCATAAAGGCGCTCTCGTCGGCTGGCTGAAACACATTCTCTATAATTTATGTATCAAGCAGAAGCAAAAAACGATAAAAACGATGCCAAATAGGAAGAAGGCACGGAAGTATGAGATCTGCTTACATGAAATACATCGAAAGCTATAGACTTCTTCTGCAATGCAGTTGCGTTTATTTGGTGTAAGAGTGCCAGCTACTTGATGGGAAAGTATTAGATAAATCTATTGCTTATATTCACAATCTGCAATCTTCTGTTATAAAGGCTAGTAAATATAAAATAGCATTCTCAGTGTGTATCATGTGACTAGTCAGAAGTTAAGATGTACGGAATACAGGGTCGTACATTCCTCTATACGCTTGCCTGATGCCTACAGATTGAGTGGAATATCGCGAAGATGAAGACGATAATTTCACATACTATACAACTGTTGACAATAAATCTAGCAACACGCACACTTAGACGCATACACATATACACAAACACATATATGCACATACTCACAAACGGAAACACACTTACATACACCCCTCAGATACCTCTCTCTCGTATACACACACACACACACACACACACACACACACACACACACACACACATATGTATATATATATATATATATATATATAGATGATGCCATGAGAGTGTCAGAATAAGGGTGTATGCCCGGGGGATTCATTGTGTGTATATGTATGAGTTTCTATTCACAAGTGTGTGAATGTGCGCGCTAATGGTTTTACTTAGAGCGGGACAGTGTATCAGCAAAG
>OZ024742.1:249304668-249307168 GCA_964016885.1 Eledone cirrhosa
AGACAGATATCATCAAGTAAGCAATGTAGATATAATGACATATCCTGATAACTTCGACAAATTCATGTGATATGATAAACAATATATCGCTATTAATATACCTTTAATAACTACGCTGTATTTCAAATTATGAACTCACTCTTCTAACAAATAAAGGGATATTAAAAAAGAAGGTAAAAAAGAAATATAGTACATGAAATGTAGGTTCGAATGAAAACTGCTTTACAATATTTCCTGAAAAAGATATTAACAATAAAATTAAAATAAACAATTAAATGTCATATTAGCAATATTATTAAAAGTTTAATAAAATTACGAGTAAAATGTAGCAAGTGTCTAGAAAATATGATCTAATAATATTTGTAAAAAATTTATGGAATGAACTTATGGAATGAAGTTTGTGGCACATCAACATACGACGTTTCTAGGGCATTTGTAAACCGTGCGGACCTCATTTCCTGTCCAGTAATAAAGCATATTTCTTTATATATATATATATATATATATATATATATATATATATATATATATATATATATATATATATGTATATATATATTTCTTTATATATATATATATATATATATATATATATATATATATATATATATGTGTGTGTAGATAAATCTACCAAAATATACGGTAGCGTCCAATCCGTATGAAGCACTCAATGTAATCCAAATATCATGAAAAGAGAAGATGCATTCAAACATATTCGATGAAAATCACAGGAAAACAGAGTCAGGATAAATTAATAAAAACAATGAATAAAAACAAAGAACAAGTTCCTTGTATTAAAAAATTCATCATTTTACGTTCGTTTCTAGGATATATATGTGTGTTGGTATGTATATCATATAGATCTATGTAAAAATATTACAAACTATCAGAGGAAATATACATACCTTCACACACATATATGCTGTCTTCAGAAATAATTTATTTCTATACGAGGCGTGTCCGAAAAGTTCCAGGACTGATTTCACAAAAGATTTATTTCAAACCCAAACTTGACACTAAGAGTTTTCTCCTTCAAAGTACTCCCCCCTGGAGTCTAATGCCCTTTTCGATCCTTTTCTGCCACGCTTGCATGCACTCCTGGAAGGATTCTTCAGGGATCCTCCGCAGTTACGTCGTCACAGCCTTTTTGAAGTCGTCCACATCTTCAAAACGGGCCCCCTCCGGGTCGTACTCGAAGATCACCGGTGATGACTGTCCCTAGCAAGTCTGGTTCGGTTTCAAGACGCTCTAGGATGTCCTGGCACACTTGCATGCGTCGACCCTTCTGGTCATCGTTCAGTAGTTTTGGCACCCTCTTCGCGCAGATTTTCAGCAAGTCCAAATCTTCAGTGAGAATCTTCCAGACGCTGTCCCGATTCATGCCCAGCTCATATGCCATCAGTCGAACAGTCAGCCGACGATCGCTACGAACCATCTGCGTGACGCGCTCAACGTTGACCTTAGTCCTGCTTGTTGAGGGCCTTCCGCTCCTGGGATCATCTTCCACGTCCTCGCGTCCTTATTTAAACCTCTTGCACCACTCAAAAACACGTGAGCGTGACATCGTCTCATCTCCATACACTTGCTGCAGCAATCCCAGTGCTTCTGACGGAGTTTTCCCCAACCGTACCAGAAACTTCAAGGTGGTTCGTTGCTCTGTGTTCATTGCTTGACGACCTGAAACAAAGGACATATATATAAAATTATGAAGACAAATGTTTGATCGCTGCAGAGAGCTAAGATTAGAGTTACATATTTCAGGGGGGTTACTTTGAAGGAGAAAACTCTTAGTGTGAAGTTTGGGTTTGAAATAAAACATTTGTGACATCAGTCCTGGAACTTTTCTGACACACCTCGTATGTATATATATACATATATATATTTATATATATATATATATATATATATATATATATATATATATATATATATATATATATATATATATATATATATATATATATATATATATATATATATGTATGTGTATATTTCTTTATATATATCGACAGTCGATCGTCTTTCGTCAAATCCGACCTAGGAAACACCATTTCCATTGGTCTTTCCAATTGCTAACCTATCTACCTGATAGAAGGAGCAACGTGAAATAAAGTGTCTTGCTCAATCATACTGTCGTCTTCTTCCGAAGTAGACGGTATGACCGAACCCATATATTATGTCTGATAGTAAACAGTTCTCTAACTGCTACAGATGAGTCAATATATCGATATGATCAACCCCCCGAAACTATCGTAAAGCAATCAATGAGATATGTAAAATAACTTGCCTTTGTTATCATTGTCATATAAGATAAGTAACATATCAGACTCTGTATCGGAATGATTAACTCAGCCAAATACAAAACCAATCACTGGATCTGACTGTTCTACATGCTATCGGATTACATTGAGTTCTAACTACGGTAGACCACATTGAAGTATATATATATAAATATATATATATATATACTTCAATGTGGTCTACCGTAGTTAGAACTACC
>OZ024742.1:249312168-249314668 GCA_964016885.1 Eledone cirrhosa
TTAATAACAATAATAATAATAATAATAATAACAACAATAATAATAACGACAACAACAATAATAATATAACATATACATATACATACACACACACACGCACACACATAAGCATATCTACACACACACACACACGATAGCAACTAACAGCGTTGCGATCGAATGTGGCTTTTTAGCCCAGCCAATGATCTAAAATGACTTGCACAGAGTCGGCAACCAAAACATTCACTGGGAATAGTCGGCTGTGGTTGGAGTTCGTGTACTTTTGCATGTCGCTTGAGCCCTCCTGCTGATTTACATTCTCTACCACATGTTTGGCAAGCATGATGAGTAGCATCTCCAACAGCAGCCTGGTAGTCAACCACTGGTCTTACCTTATGACTGCGAAGATGACTTTCGAGTCCAGCTTTGCTTAAGCAGAGTCTCGCACATACGCTGCATGTCAGCACCATAGGAGGACCTCGCCGTCTGGAAGTGCAACAGCAATGCCCTTCCTCACATCCCGCTTTACTTTCTCGTATGCGATTCGAGATGCCTCAAAGGCAACTTTTACCTCATATACAGTCTTTCTCCATTTATACGATCAGCAGCAATAGTCTCCCATGTATCAGCAGAGATGTTAGCGTCTTTCAGAGAGGCTTTCAAGGAATCCTTATACCTCTTTTTTGGTTTATATGGCGGTCGTTTTCCTTTAACCAACTCTCCATTATAGAGATGTTTTGGTATTCTAGAATCCTTCATCCTGGCAAGGTGACCACTCCAACGGAGTCGTTGCTTAACCACAACAGCTTCTATACTGTCACACAGAGCTTTCCAAAATCTCGACATCACTGATGTGGTCCCTCCAGTGAACGCCATGGATCCGTCTGAGACATATCTGATGGAAACGCTTCAATTGCTTAAGGTGGTGTCGATATGTGACCCAGGTCTCGCAGTCGCAGGCATAAAGAAGACAAGAGAGCAGACATGCCCTGTACACCTTTACCTTTGTCCTCCTGCATATGTCTCGCCGACCCTACAGTCGCCTTTCTAGCTTTCCGAAAGCATCACTTGCTTTCCTAATCCTAAGTGAGATTTCACTGTCAAGGTTGCCGTATCGATTGACAGTGCTTCCCAGGTAGACAAACTGATCAACCACTCCAAGTCGTTTGCCATACACATAGATGTTTGCTTCAGTGTACTGCTTACCAGGGGCAGGTTGGTACATGACGGCGGTTTTCTTGAGACTGACAGTCAGACCTAGGGCAGTGCAAGCGTCAGAAAATGCATTCAAAATGTGCTGCTTATCACTCTCTGTGTGCGCTACAAGATCGCAATCATCTGCATACAAGAGCTATCTTATAATTGATGTAAACACTTTTGTCTTCGCAGCAAAGCGCCTGATGTTAAATATGCTGCCTGAGGTTCGATATCGGATGTAAACACCATGCTCGCAATTCCTGAATGCAATACAGAAAACCATTGCAAAGTATATGGCAAACAGGGTCGGTGCTGGAATATCCCCCTGATTCACTCCATTTTTTACTGAGATAGGCTCCGACATGTTACCTCCGACATTAACCCAAGCCTTCATGTCGTCATGGAAATACCTAACTAAAGCAAGGAACTTATCAGGGCAACCAAGTTTCTGGAGAACCTTCCATAATGCATCTCTGTTAACAGTATCGAAAGCTTTTGTCAGGTCGACAAAAACCTGATACAGATCCAAGCCTTGTTCCATGCACTTCTCCTGGAGCTGTCTAGCTGAGAAGATCATATCAGTAGTGCCGCGTCCAGCACGAAAACCAGATTGACTTTCATGAAAAACACAATCTGCAATGTGTGTCAGCAGACGGTCCAGAAGCACCCTACATCAAAATTTCCCTACGACAGAAAGCAATGATATACCTCTGTAGTTCCCACAATCGTTCCTGTTACCCTTTCCCTTGTACAAGACCACCATTACTGCATCTCTCCATACATACATACATACATATATATATATATGTATATATATATATATATATATATATATATAACAAAGAAAGTGTGGTAAGGACCCAGGTGGGCCATAACGCACCAGAGTACTCGATACTTAGGGCAGTAGAGTGGGCAATAGGAAAAGGGTCAGGACCGGACTCTTTTCCTATATATATATATATATATGTGTGTGTGTGTGTGTGTGTGTGTGTGTGTGTGTGTGTGTGTGTGTGTGTGTGTGTGTGTGTGTGTGTGTGTGTGTGTGTGTGTGTGTGTGTGTGTGTGTGTGCGTGTGTGCGTGTGTGTGCGTGTGTGTGTGGTGTGTACATTGTGTAAAGCTGGAATTTTTGAGCTTTCGAAGCGATGAAGAAATGTATTTATATAAGAAAACATACGATGCTAAATCGCAGAAAATAACTGCAATTAGAGTCAGTAGGTATAAATCAGCTTATGAAAATCTGGTAAAGCATTAGGGACGGAAAAAAAAGTATTTGAACGCAGCCGCCACCAATATTCGAACCGTATATCACTCTGCTACCAACTG